>VZRN01005751.1:2336005-2477489 GCA_013397935.1 Dasyornis broadbenti | reverse complement strand
CTGCCGGGGCCGCGCCGCCAGAGCCCGCCCCGCTCCGCCCAGAGCCGCCCCGCGGGGCCCAGCGGCCGCGGCTGCAGCGCGGGCACCGACCGGGAGGAAGAGGAGGGCAGGGCAGTTTTACTGCAGGGCGTCGGGTGGGGAGACACCCACACACAGAATCACAGAAAGGAAGGGGCCACAGCGGGTCGTCCGGTCCAACCTTCCTGATTAAGCAGGGTGGTCTTAGAGCATATGACAGATTGTGTCTGGACTGTGCTTGAATATCTGCAGTGAGGGAGGCTCTACACCGTCTCTGGACAATCTGTTCCTGTCCATAGTCACCTGCTCAGTAAAGAAGGTCTTCCTCATATTCAGGTGGAACTTCCTGTGCCTCAATTTCTCCCCGTTGCCTCGTGTTCTATTGCTTGGCATCACTAAGAAGAGCCTGGTCCATCCTCTTAGCACCCGCGGTTTAGATATTTATACACATTAATGAGGTTCCCTCTCAGTCTCTTCTTGAGGCTGAACAGGTGCAGCTCCCTCAGCCTCTTCTCCTAAGAGATGCTCCTGTCCCTTCACCATCATTGTAGCCCTTCGCTGGACCCGCTCCAGGAGCTCCATGCCTCCCTCCTCCTGAGGAGCCGCCGGCGGGGCTAGCGCCGGGACAACTTTTGTGAAGGGGAGCAGGGGGTGTCTCTGGGGAAAGCCCTGGTGAAATGTGAATGTGCATTTGTATCCTGGGGCGCCGGTCTGGAATCTGCCTCCCAGGAGAGGGCAGGATTTCGTGGTGAGAGGTTTGCATCTTCTTCATCCATCTTAGTCACGGAGTTACAGTTACCGTCTCCATCAGTTAAAGAGAGAACGACAGTGTTCCCTTTTCCTTTTGCCTTCGGTAGATGCATAGACTAAGGTATTATGAAATAGCAGCCTGTCCTGACGTAGAATTGAATTAAATTGGGCCCTATTTCGGCGGGAGGGGGGCGAGATAAGAAAAAGAGGAAGAAAACCTGTGTACTCATCCTTTGTTAGCTATCTGCACTGCAAAATAAAGCATTGTAATATTGGCAGGGTTAATATTATTTTAGCTTAATGGAAGTGCTAGGACAAGCCCGGGAGTTATCAGGATCTACTAACTCAGAATTTCAAATGTCTTCTTAAATCATTACCATTAAAAATTACTGCATGTTAGTCACAGCTTTGTAAAATTGGAGAAAAGTAATCACATGTTAATATGTTAATCATACCAAGCACAAATGAGTTTTGTTACTGAAATAGCTTTGCTGTCTTCATATTCGGGAAGAGCTGGAAAAATTGGTGAGCCCATGGGAATTTGTGATACCAAATTGCTTAGTAAAACCAAGAGCAGCCTGTGAGAAACTAGAAGGAAACTAAGAAACTGACTATACTAGATTTGCAAGTAAAATTTGTTCAGTTGCAAATTAAATTTAGTGTTCAAAATTGTGAGATAGTGCATAAGGGAAAGGATAACTTTTATTCCTCAGAAAATAGCTGGTATGTTCTAAAACAAGGATGGCTACTTTGGAAACACACCAGGCAGAAGTTCTCCCTGAGATGCCTGTGACACTGAAGTACATTGAAAACTGAAGAAGTAAACAGCATTAAAATACATACAAAATGAGGTTAGGAGTATTACTAAGTCTATGATGATATCCTTTTTGTGAAGCATGGTGAAGTCCTTGCGCTGAATGCATGTTCAGGTTTGGACCATTCTGGAGTTACCCCCAAGCAATCCAGTTTCAGGTGGCTACACCACGGCACTGCACACATGTAGTGTTGCTGCAGCCCTGGGAGGCTCGAGGGTGGCCCCAGGTTTGGAGCACAGCTGTCCGTGTGTGTCCATGCTGGCACAGTGGTTGGGCTGCAGGGCTCTGTAAGCTTCAGCTCAGCTGCAGCAGTGTAGGTAATGCCTGAACTGCATCAAGTCTGCCAGGACAGCATTACTCTTCAGAAATACTTTGACCAAATTTGAGCTAAGGGTTTATTCATCCCATGCTTTGTGCTGTGAGGTTTTGACACTGGGGCCTGGAAATAGGAAGACTTGCCATAGCAGGAAGGCAGGGGTGCAGGGTCCTCCCTGTGTAGGCACTGGGGCAGAGGGAGTTCTCTGCTAGGCACTCCACAGTATGTTAATTAGACCTCAATTAGCTTTTCTTCCCCGGGCTGTGAAGGCTTGAAAGTCCAGCCAGCTAAACCAGATTTCTAAAAATGGACAAAAATACTTAGGAAAAGGACTTCTGTGTGCCAGAAGACTAAAAGATGACCTTGTTTATCAAAGGGGCAGGAGGTGAGGGAGCAACACAACTGATGGGTTCAAAATAAGAACTCATACAGATACCGTAAATCTTGCTTTCGGTTTTTCAGTAAATGGCAGGCAATTGATAGACAATTTAAAATTATTTTTAAATTAACGTTTGTTTCTATGGTGCTAATAGACATGTGACACCTAGTGTCATTAGATAATTTTGAGGCAAATATAAGAACTTTTATGTGGGTAATGGGAGGAGTAACATCTGTACCTTTTCCTACAAGGTTCTTCGTATTTTGCTTACTGGATTTTTTTTTTTTTAAATATAGTTTTCTTTTCCATATTTGGTTCTTACAAACTCACCTTCTCACAGATGAGGGCTAGGAAGAAAATTCCCATGTGAAGAATTTGTTCCATGATTGTCAACAGGCTGTTGAATTTTCTTCTGTGGTGTCTTGCTCTGGAGCACTATCAGAGATAAAACACCAGACAATATCCAGATCTCTCTGGTAGCTCTTATGCAATGTTACATACTTCCATGATTTTTTCCTTTTTCACAATGCCTTAGCTATGGCTGATATGGGTATTTGTGACTCTGGCGTCACTGCAGTTCACTTTGTGTCTGTCTCTGGCTGGACTGCTGCTCATAATCTTATAATGTGCTTAAAGACTAATTTGGAATGTCACATAATGTAAAGGTAGCTTTTTATTTAAATCTGTGTTGCACCTGCGGTTTATGTAACTATGCTTGTAAAAGACTTTCATGGTTCCTTCAAGTTTCTAAGGCCAGCACAAAGTTTTGATTCCAAGTTATAAAATCTTTTGAGGCTTTAGGGTCTGGTTAGCTTTGCAGTTATTTCTGTTCCTCTGTCAGCTTTCATCCAGAAGCTGACATCTCTTTGAATGCTTGAGCTGATAGTTTTTAGATTCCCGTATCTGATGGCTCGTTGGGGGCTGCATTAGAAGTTACTTGTATCCTTCTCTAAAGAGAACTTAATAAATTTTACAATAAGCTGAAGCTGTATTTGAGGTGTTTTATGAGGATTGTTTGGTTGAAGTAAAACCAGAAAAAATGCAGCTGGTTTTAGAGTCTGATGTGTCTTTTTGTGTTTGTCTCAAAACACACTTTTACCATTTCTATGTACCCAGAAATGTTACTAGTCTTATTTACAGCCAATCAAGAAAAAACAGTCGATAAATAGAGTGCTCAGTTCCTTAAAAGATGAAAACAGCAGAATCTTTAGGAATACAAAAGTACCGTGCATGTTTAACATAACAGTTGGACCAAGTAACATTTGGGAAAAATAGTGCATTTTCACGGATGACTGAGAGCCATTATAGCTGAATTGAAGCACAGTTTGCCCAGACCAAAACAAAGATTTCAGTAAAAACAGACCCATGCTGAATCATAAAGCAACACTGCAGCAATGTTTTGTCTTCAAGAGAAAAAATAAACTCTCAGATTTTAATTTTTTTAAATGGAATTCATCCTAGATAAGCAAAATACCTAGGAATGAGTAATTGAGAGAAATGAGGGTATATGTTTGTAAAACTGGTATATAGTAAGGTGCTGCAAAGGGTGTGGACATGCTTATGTTCCTGTGTCTGGTTGTGTGTGTTTGTTGATTTTCTAGAACACACAGGGTGTTGAGAAAAACACTTGGAAACAAAAACTAGAAACCAATGTTGCTAATTTTCTGTATTTAATATACAATACTTACTGCATTTGTATTCATTTTACATATTTAGATAAAAGAAAAATATAGCTAGAAGGGTGAAGCAGTTTTAAATACAAAACTAATCTTTGCCTTTTTACTTTTCAATAATTTGGGAACTAAAGAGAACTAGACACTGTGAAAATTTTTATTACATTGATTTTCATACTGAACCCTCAGCACCCAACAATAAATACACAACTTTGCTTTTCTTGCACTGCCAGCAGCAAAACGTTCAGTTCAAAAGGACTGTAATTCTGATATAATACATTATTGATATCTTTCTGTGTGCCTTAATTTAATTCTGCTGTATTGACACATTAGTTTTGCAGTCAACTATCTTTACAAACTTGTAAAAGCTAAAGAATATGTTAATACGGTAAGGTGCATGCTCTGATGAACTTCAATGCAGTCAACATAAAGTAGCCCCAGCTGAGGGTGTTCTTAAAGCAGAAAGCCCCATAGGGTGAAATTTGGGACACAGAGCAGGCATGCAGTTAGATCAAAGGGCTTTGTTCAAAAGCTTGCAAAGGGAGCTCTAGAGTTTCCAAAGTTTCTGTGTTACTTCCCAGCCATTCTGTACAGCAGAAACATACTTTTTCCCAATGTGTATATGGTAATCAGCAGCTGTGCAAGAAGAGGAGAGAGTCTGCAAGATTTCCTGTACAGTAATGGTGTACAATGGGGTGTACAGTAATGGTGTACAGTGGTGTACAATAAACGTACAAGACTTTTATATACACAGTTCACATGCTGCAGCCCCTTGATGTCATGTTGATGACTAAAAGGTAAACCAGTATATTTGAATAACAATTCAAGAAATCGCTCTTACATTTTTCTGTACCTCTGCAGGTGATACTGTATTTCACACATAAGTGATTTCAATGCTGAATGCAAAGAATGTAAAGAACACTGACCAGTAACTATCAAACACACAGAATAAAAAACAAAATGATGCACCTTTAAAAGAAACAGTAACACACGCACCTTTTCATGTTTGTACCCTGATTAAAAGAACATCATGAATTTCAAGTATGAAATGATACAGTGAAATCATGTCCTGTGAATAGGTATCAACGGCAGTCTAGGTAGTACAGTTTGCACTGTAGGTAACCTTCCATCTTGCAAAACAGAATCCTACTGCATATGTAGGTAAAGTGACTTGAAATGCTAAAACCCGACATGCCTACTCTTGCACTGGTATAGACTGATACAATGCTGTAGAAGTCAACAGGACTATGCTGATTTTCACCAGCTGAGTATATGCCCCAAGGTGAATGAAGAATCGTATTCCAGACTGCTTTGCATGCTTTCCTTAAATTATCAAATCCTAGACAACTCCAGAGCAAATGGTATTTTATGATAAAAAAGTGAAAAAAAAGAGAAAAAAATGAAGCCAAAGAGCATTAGAGGCCGTTTTAGTCTTCTGATTATTTTTCAAGGTTTTTTTCTTTTTTTTCTTGGTTTTTTTTTCTTTTTTTTTCTTTTTGGGTTTTTTTTTGTAAAATACTGAGAAATGAAGGTATTGAGAGAGATTTTGATTTGCTAATGGATGTTGGCTTGGTGTAATATCAATTAATAAAGTTACTCTGGATGTGTCTCAGAAGCTGTCGTCACTGTTCATAGTATTCTGTAAACCTGAAACCACAAGTTTTAATGATACCTTTTGAGAACATAACTTATCTTGCAGATTCTGAAACCAGTATCCTGTGAGAGTTACAAACAGGCCTAACTTTACACAACTTCTGCTAACTTCAGTGGGATTTTTAACGTGTAAGGTAGGCACACATGGAGCAGTAAGAACTGAATCTTATTTCTGATACATTTCTGTACCAGCATCCTGCTTTTCTCCACATATCCCAATGCCACTAAGAAGTGCAATTCTGACCTTTTGTATAAAAAAAGCAATGAATAGAAGTTTTTAGAGAAATAATGTAACTAGAGTTAAGATTTTTATCACACATTACAATTCATATAGTATTCTTGCTGATTTACTAAGCTAAAATATCTTTATATAGACCTGAGCTGCCTGACACCGAAATTTGTAGACTTACAAGGCCAAATTCTTGGTTTAATTTAACTGTAGTCAGTGGAATTACAACAAGAGTAAATCATGCTAAATGATTTAAAATACTTTGAATCTCCAATCCTATTTCATGCAATTGTTTTTTCATTCACAAAAAAACCCCTCAAACAAACCACCACCTGAATTTGCTGCCTTTACACTTTGTTTGCAAACAAAAGCTTGATTGCATAGGCAGCAATCTTACTTCAAGCCGAGATGGGCAACTTTATCATTGCAGAAAACTTTCTTCAGTTACAAGATGTTGCACAAACTTGGCCCCTGTCTTAAGCATCTGGAATCAACAGATACCTGCTGGGCCTTCTGCTAAAGCCAAAGGCAGCCTATGTAGTTTTTTAGTTTTAGATTTACAGACAACATTCCCCCACTATATGTAAAATTAGCTCTACAATAGCATTTCAAAGTAATCTGGTTATTTCTTTACATATTAAAACAAACAAAAATGCTCTAAAGCATAAAAAATACTAAATCTGAACACATACACTACTCTAGTTGCAAAACTCAATGTACAGTATGAAGCTTATTTATGATTTTTTCGGACTGATCTATCTTCCTGCCTCTCTAAGAAGCTAGCTTCACTTCAACAACTAAAAAGTATACTAAATGCAAATAAACAGTAAAACAGCAAGACTCAACACATTTTTTTGCAACTACCCTTTCACAGGACTAACATGTTTTCATAAGAAATAATATACTAAATCATAATAGCAATAATTTAGATTAACGTCAAATAACTTGAAGATAAATGTGTCCACATCTTCAATAAACACAGACCCCACTTACTGGTGTCTTGGTGCTGTTAATAACCATGTGTCCTCACAACTACAGTCAGTTATTAAAGGAAAGCCTTTTTCTGCAAATACTTTTTGTGAGCAACTATACTCACACGAGTAAGCCCTCTCTGCTCTGTGGGACTGCTCAGCTGAGGTACAGTATTCATGTGTATGCAGACTTAGGCTTTCAGACTGAAGGGTATCAAGCTAGTGAGGAAGTACAAATACACACTGTAACACAGAAAGTACAAGACAGACATACAGACGAAAGCACCCGGTGATCCCTTTGGGAGCTGTAACATGAACATCATTTCCAAAGTAGACAGTTCCAACTTGTGCGACAGCATTTTGAGGGTATAATTTTTCTTTAACTAGAGCATTCAAAGACATTATACTTTTAAAGCTGTTCAAAGTAATGCAGCAGAATATGACATTAATAATGAAATTCATATAAGATTCAAAGGCAGATATAGACCACTTAAATGAACTGGAATTAAATAGACCATAAATACATTAGTCTGAATGCTTGTAAAGAATTTACAAGGAAATTAAAGACTGCAAGTAAGGAATGAATGTTCATCTATGGGCTTGGTTTCAGTGCCAAAATTATACATTGTGTAGAAAACAGATTTTATCAGAAAAATAAATGGTAATTAAAATTTTATTTTCCCTCCTTTAAGTATTTTAAAATATGTTTCTTGCCCTAGCAGAAGGGATTGCCTTTCCTGTGAATGGTGTCTGGCTAAGAGTTCTTGAGACTCTTTCAGTCCATGTTTCAACTGGAACTAGCTCTCATTCCTTTCTGAAAAGCACTATCATAATGCAAACTTCTTTTGCTCAAAGTGCTGTGACTCTAAATGGGTTGTAGGAAGAGAGTTCAAACTCCTGGCAAACAGATTTTGAACACTGCAGAGAATGACAGTGAGGCTGTTTAACAGTGCTTAATGGAAGGCAGATGTCATGGATGTTGAATTCTATTTGTTGGAATTAAACTTCAACACTTCAAGAGAAAACTTCACTCTCATGACCAGTGACAGGACTTGAGGAAATGGCATGAAGCTGTGTCAGGGGAGGTTTAGGTTAAATATCAGAAAAAGGTTCTTCACCCAGCAGGTGGTTGGGCACTGGAACAGGCTCCCAAGGGAAGTGATCACAGCACCAAACCTGACAGGGTTCAAGACGCACTTGGACAACACTTTCAGGCACATGGTGTGACTCTTGGAGTTGGACTCAATTATCCTTGTAAGTCCCTTCCAACTCACAATATTCTATGATTCCCTTAATATTAACCACCACAGAGTGATCAAAATTTTCAGACAGTGCTGACCTACTCTGTTTTTCAGATGGTAAACTATAGGGTAATGCTTTCCTTTTCAACTTATTATACACAATAGAAAGGAGAATGGCAGTGGTGGAGGTGAAATAGAACAAATCAAATCAAAACAAAAACAAAGCTGGAACACCAGAGGGTTGCTAGACATCCAAGGAGAAAAAGCCTCTAATCTCATGACGCTGCAGTCCTTCTATCATGTTATGATGCCAGGCAACTTCAGTTCAAAATATGCATGGCAACCAATACTTTCACACAAGCACATCCCCCCTGAGCTTACATAAGCCACCTTGGACAGCCTCACAACCACAAACTTCTTGCCAGCATCCAATTTCTGATGTACATTTTGGTGTAGTTGCAACCCATGGTTACAGACACATTTCTTAAAAGGGACTCCAAGATAAAGTCCCAGCAAGAAATCATGGCAGGTTTTGAGTCTTGCTAGAAAAACACTTCTTATTTAACTAGCATGCTGCAGACTCATGCTGTATTTTAAACCTGGTTTGGTGGATTATTTTCTATCACATATGAAGGATGATTGTTTGAGATACACATCATCTACCCAGAACACAACATTTTGTCTTTTCCCACAGAATGTCCAGAATTCAGTGTCATCCCTTTTGTGTACTGGGGGAGTTTTCTTAGGGGAGTAATTATAATATTGCTGTTTAAAATGCAAAAACTAGAAGTCAAATGTCATAGAAACAGTAAGCATACTGTCTCCTTTAGATCCTGGAAAACTTTTCCTCAGGAGAATATTTTGGTGGTTAAGGTCTGTTTGTGCCTAGTACTTGTGGCAGGGCTCTGTACTTTTAAGCTGCCATAGCCAAAAGCGAAGGAATGAGTTTGATTACCTGCATGAACACAACTTCTCTTGAGAGCTGGGGACTGTTACATCGTTGCTCCACCCCATACTGGGAGGAAACCTCTCCTGGCAATAGTCGTCTCTCTCTTGGGGAAGGCGAGGGGGAGCGGGGTAAGCAGTAGGAGGCTGGCATTGCTAGTCTTTTTTGTACCCATCAAAAGCTTCTGTATAACAGAAGCATCATTGTGTCCTCTTGTAAACACGCGCATCACAGGCAGTTGTTCAGGGATCTTCTGTACTTAGTACATGATCTTCTGAATCAAAAGCTGTTTTGGCTGATCAAATACTTTATGTTCAATCTAATCTATTCTAGCTCATTGCTTTGCTTGAACCAAGAAGTGTGGAAGTAGCATACACTTAGCCATATTCTACTGTACTGTTTCCTTGTTCATAATGAGAAGCAAGGCAAAACTAGAGTACAAATCACTGGCTGCCTGAGACTGGAAACTGCAGAGTCACAAGGCAGTACTTTAGCTCACAGCTACTTCAGTGGTAGTGGAAGTACCAGCAGGGTCAGATAAAAATGACAGTTGTTGCTGCAGCATGAGGAAGCAGAGTGCTGGAAAACTGCTGAGGAATAAACTCCTCGGGGCTTCCTTCGCAGTGTCACAGAAGGATGATCTGGGATGAGGAAAGGATAGCTTGAGTGGCTCAGTGATCTATCACTATATGTATTTAACAAACACCAGAGAACTGCTCTGTAGAATTAGAGGTTTCCCATTCCTGGAACTGTGAAATTTGTCTCTTGTGCCAAGCCTAGTTGCTCTTGATTAATGGAAGGACCAATATCAGCCATTCCATGCCAACACCTACCCTTGCCACCCATGCACACAGACTGAACACAACAAAATGCTATGCAGGCCTCCTGTTCTGCCTTTTTGGAGGTGGCATAACAATAGTTAACATGTTGGCACAGCAGCTCAGAAAGCTCATTCCTACTGTACAACCTACAAAAAGTCTTTTCCCATGGCAGATGCTTTTGCATTATTATTTTCACTGGGTGCTGGACAAACTTGCAAAGCTCTCAGACTTGCTCCTGTAAGATGGTGAACCACTTGGACTGATCCAGCAAAACTTGCATGTGGATAACCTCATCAAAATCCAACTGTGCAAAACCATGTCATTTTGGATGACCAAAGGATTTTCAATTTGCAGCAGGAGTGAACTTCTAATGCACAACACTGCACAGTAACAGACAGTGTTAGTGGCTCTCCTGCAGCAGAGCTGTACATTCTCCAATGTCTGCAGCTGAACTACGGGCGCTGTCTCTGTGGACAGCTTAATCTGCTCTCAAGCTGTCTCATAAGGCTTTTTTTATATCTACCCAGAAAAAGCTCTAGCTTATGCAACATCTAAATAGAGCTGTTGCTATGTTGAAAAACTGCACTGGAACTCACAACTTGAGCTGGCATAAGTATATGGAACTAAAATCCCGTTCATGAATCTTGCTTTATCATCTTATGCTTATGAAAGTGAATGACAGGAGAAAACAAAACTACTGCAAAAAAAGTCTTCCCCCTATGTTTCTAAGTAACTTTTCCACACAGTCAAACTCACTTGCCAACTCCCCTACTCTCTGCCCATTTTTTCTGTCTTTCCATCACATCACAATTTTCCTCTACCTAGCTACTCGAAATTGATCCCAACATTAAAGAACTGAGGTTTTACTTTTTTTAAAAAAGGCTGAGATTTAGCATAACATAATGTACGTGTGCAAAACAGAATAAAATGAAGGGCTCCATATTGTTGAACATTGATTTCAAACCCTTTAGGAGTAATTGTACAAAGGAATCTGTCAGTCTGTGAAAACTCATTTTCCATTGAGTGGCAGAGACTGTTCTCTGTCCGAATTTAACATGAGCATATCAATGGGAGCAAGTATTCATGTAAACACTAGGAAATGTGGTTTTTTTTCAGGCATGTGGATGGGCTTAAGGTGCAGAAAGCTAACAGTGGGAATGCGAATTTGGCTTGCTTAAAAATGGACAGTGAGCTTGAGAACTTTACCACACATCCTTGTAGACACCAAAGCAAATCACAAGTTTAACATGATGTGTTTTCCTTTCAACCAGTACAGGTTGCTTTAGTGCAAACGAACATTTCAGTGGTAGTTATAATAAATTCAAACTTGGATGCTTTTCTTCCATGAAACCATATTAACTTTTCAAAGCCAGTGAAAAGTATCAGTTTCAATGCATATTTAATACACATTGTTTACATTTACATTTTTCACAATAAAAATATGCTCCTTTTCACTCATCCTGACAATATTTTCCAAACAGTTCCTTAAAATCTCATTTTTAATCTTCACTAAGTGTCAGTTGTTTGTGGGTGCTTTTTTTTTTTTTTTTCAAAGAAGGCAGTATATTTTGTCTGATCCTTTCTGGAAACAAAAAATCTGCTCTACCACAATCACCAAAAATCAAAACACTATAGCAGAAGTTCTCTTTACTTTCTCTAGCCTTGCAAGAGTCTCATTAACATTGGGCCAGATGAAACCCATCAATATATTCTAACACAGATAAAATATGTAATGTGAAGGGGAAAAGACCATATGCTTAAGGAGTTTTGATTTATTTTTGCTGTTTTGCAGTCTTTCAATGAAGGCTGGAAATATGAATATTGCAGAAGCTTTCACAGGATTAAATTAAAGCAAATTTTCCACTAACTTTACTCACTGCAACTTTGGGTTTTTCTGCCCAGACAGCAAAAGGCTCATCTAAGAATTGTGCTGGTTAATTTTAGTTTCCAATGACTACATAAAGACCTGGTGGTATCTACTTGGCCTGGAAGAATCACTTCTGAGAACAAGTTCCCACTTGATTCAGTTCTGTTTGGGTGCTCATCTCTGAATTAAAAACATACACATTATTTTTCAGGAACATTTTTTAATGGGAAAATATATGAGTTTCAAAATTCTGACTGTTACAGTTAAAGTAATGATTTTCAGCTGGTTTCTCCAAGAGTCTAATGAGCCGTTTTTCATATTATTTGTGCACACTACTCTTAAGTGGTCTTTATGGTTCTTACGTCGTGTATTTGTATTGCATATCAGTATGCAGTACTTGCTAAGCCTCAAACTAAAGGAAAGAACTAACACCTGGCAAAAGTGTATTTGTCAGTTGATATGTCCACATATTTCTTCTTTTAATGGCCTGGTTAATTAAATCAATGAGAAAGCTTCTTTCTGTTTTACAAAAATTATTGAGATTTGATGGTTACAGAGTCTAGTCCAGAAACCAGAATTATATTACAGCCATTATCTGATAATTTGCAAGACACAGAGGGATAATAAACAGCTCACAAATAAAACTCCAATCTGAGTCATACAGCCTGTTAGACTGTTAAAACTGTAGTCATGTTTTTGTACATCTGAACTGTACTTGCACAAAAAAAAAGGATATGAAAATAAAACTTAGAAGCTTAAACGTATAACATCCCATTTACTTTTCTAGAAATCATTTCTGTTTTTTTTTTCATTGCAAGTAACCTGCATACTCAAGGCTTAGTAATCAAAAAGAAGTAAAAGTGATAGCTTATTGACAGTCAGTTACTGAAGACTTCACTTCTCTGTGAATGTAAAAATATATTTCTTAAATTTTCCCCCACTACTGCAGTTTGGAAAAATGTTTTTTCTAACATACTAATTTCAAGAAAATAATTTACACATTAAAAAAAGTGTGAAATCCTGTTAACATCAAAAAAGATCTTGATATTTAGAAGCAGTTTTGAAGCAATAAAATAAATATGTTACGTTCCTAAGCTTGCAATCAATTCAAGCTTCAAGCATAACACAACAAAATCACTCAAATAGCCTAGTATCTTCTAATTCACATTGTATATAAAAGTCAATCTATTCCTGAAGCTACTGTATATGAAAAATACTAGCCAAGTGGTTCCATAAAACAGAGTTCTTAGAATAAACTTCCTCATTATTCAAATGTGTCTTATACATGGAACATAATTAATTTATGTGGCCTTTTAAACCAAACTGTGTGGTTTCTGATTCATATACGTATTTGACAACTGATGTGTACTCAGTTGTGAGTTGGGTAAGTGCTTCCAAGTTCGCTGGCTAAAAGACCAAAACAGCATGTTTTCTCTTTATTTTCTGTATTAAAGTTGGTCTTATACCTAACAGCAGAGAGAATTATATATATATATATAATAAAACACGCTTCTCAAAGACAGTGAGTGAACCTGTGAAAAGCAGCAAGGCACAACATTTTCTTCTAATTCATCAAAACAACCACTGAATATAAAAACCAAGTAAGAGTTATGATGCTGGAAACCCTCCCCTATGCAGATGTTCAAATGCTGCAATTCAGTGATTCCTTTCATTAAAAAGGTTCTGTACACATAGCACTAAATTTCTTTTTTTTTTTTTTACAAACATGACGTCCTCATTTTCTGATGTGTTTTAGGACAGAAACAACAGGAAAAGATGCTCTAATATTGATCATGGTGGACTAATAGGCTGAAAAAACCTGGAGTGTGGGCATAGCCTACACAGAAATATGCACAAATACTGTTTTTAGAATTTTACTAATCACACAGAAGGCAACACAGGGGTACACAAAACTAAGCCTAAGCAAGGAGGTGCACGAAGTTCTTTTCTCATCACTGGTTTAGGCTGTGGGACTACAAGAAGCAACACTTGGTAACAGGAATGTAGGGGACTTTGACACTGTGTAGCTCTTGAAAGTCTAGAAGAATCTTGCTGGAAACAGCACCTGTGAACATCACTGAAACCTGTTTACATAAGGGAACTGAAGGAGAAGAATGGGAAGGTTGGTGTGAGCGTGGACAGGGGGAAGAGAAAAGGGCTGCACCAGATGGATTGCTATGGTTCAGCAATTAGCACTTCACTAGCTGGCTTTGGTGACTTTTTCCTTGGCTATTTGGCCTGGTTTTTTCTTCAGCATTATGTAGTAGTGATTAAAAAACGGTTGGTGGGAGATAGAAATTGCTCCTTTCATTACTTAGAACACCCTGTTCTCTGTTAAGAAGAGCACAGTGCCTGGCTGTGGGTGTTCTAGGAGCTATACTTAATACATCTTTTGTTATTCAGCATTTTTAGCTGCTGTTGAACCACTCCTGTAGAATACATATAGGCTTAGTTATCACTAAGAAGAATTGCACTCCGAAGTATTATTTAAAGGTGTACAAAGAGTTTTCATCACAGCACTTTCTTTTCCACATACACAATTCCTACATCCTACACATATGGCAGTAATGAGTAACGGTACTAGAACACCAGAGCTATACCAGCAAAATAAGAGCAAGGGCATGGGTTTGAGCACAGTCCCACAGTTGCCTGTGCTGTCTAATTATAAACATGATTCCTGGCATGGTATTAGCCAACGACAGTGCTTTGCCCAGCCAGAGAACAAGCTTTCTCAGTTTACTAGTGTAAGTGAAGCCCTACATGGTTTGGCAGGGAAGACTGGAATAAGATTAAGCCCATGGCATGTCAAATGGAATTTCTTCCTGAAGAGATTTGGAAAAGGAGGTAATTTGAAAAATTGTTGGTCCTTTGAATCTGGGCCCTTGCTACCACAGGGACCCTACTAGAGAAATATTTTTCCTAACCCTGCCAAGATAAAACTTAGATTTCTTGGTTTTGTTCCTGCCATTCCCTCTGGAAAGATGTTCCAGAATGTGACCATTAATGCAGCCCTTTGCAAACTGTTATCCTGAATACTCTAATTTATAACCTGATCCTACTATATTAGACAACATACAGCACCATGTTGCAGAAGCTCTCCTTCTGATTCCATAAGCCAGCCCCTGTTTCTCTCTGCTGCTTTCTTAGCTCTTTGTCTGATACTATGACTGGGAAATAACTGCTCCAGCAGTTAAATTCCATGTGATTTCCATATTCTCATCAGTTTTTGGGCCAACACTAACCTTTGGCTTGAAGTGTTCTCTCTCATCCTTTCTGTTTTTACCCTAATAATGTATCTACATTCAGCAATCATATTCTTTGTTCTTTAGCTTTGCTAAGCTTAATAGAACAGATTCTTACATGGAACAGATGCACATTTCTATCTGAGAGTTTTAAGCCTAATTTGGAAAATATCATCTCCTCCTCTACATTTTCACCCTACATTAGTTGGTGGAGAGCTCTGGGAGAGTTCCCTGAACAGTTGCTGGGAAGGCACACCAGCTGAATGCCCTGATAAGATCTGTATGATAGATAGCTCAGCGCTAGGTAAAATGTGGAATGTTTTCAAAAGTGCTAAACTCCGTAGAAAACTTTTCTAATTGCTATTGTTGCAACAGTCTCCTGACTTTTGGCTCTGTTTGTTTTTCTAATTAGTGTTTAAAAATTATTAGCAAAAATTTCACTCTGGCCCATTCTTCTCTTTGAATTTTAAAAATTATTCACACTCGGGTCCGCTGACCCATACAGGAATAGGGTTGGAACAACACCAGTGCAGTGGATCTGCAGTTCCCCCTGGGTGTAGGAACAGAGAGAATGACAAAGGCGAGCCAAGATTAGAAGGTCTGCTGCTGTGACAGCACCCTGGCCTTCAGCTTGCTGCTCACAGAGCTTCCAAAATTCTGATATTACGTATCTGTGGTATCTCTGTGTGCAGATGCCTCGTGCATGCTCTTGAAGGCCTAATTTGCAACTTGCCTGTTCACCACTGGTAAAGTTTTGCACAGGCTCATTTTGGGCATAAAGAAAAGCACAGGCCACTGCATGCAAGTGTGCAAGTGGTCCTTTTAAAATCTATCTTGTTTAAAGCAGACCTAATTTAACCATATATCACTGACGTAAGTGTCTAACAGTAGCGGAAAGCTTTATCCAGGACACAGGTAAGATCCACTCACTATCTTAGCAGTGGGCCATGACCCAGCCAGTGCAGATACCCGAAACAGTGTTAACAGTGAAGTTTGCCACAGGAGCGAGAGACCTGCCAGCGAGATGGCTGCAAATTCCCCTGCCACAACTGGAAAAGTTACACTGCTCAACTCACTGCTAAGGACCTGCTTCTGCCAAGCACGCATGGACAATGATATAATGCTGGCTCACTACCTAGACAAGATGAAATAGAGACAAGAAAGAGAGAAGCCTAAGGAACTGTCACAGGAGTAAGCAAAGCTGGCTGCCTCACTTAGCATCAGTTATACTCATTGGACCAATATTTTCCTCCCAAGTCATGTCCAGGTAAAGGCACTGAAGTCATGCTAGGGAACAGCTTTTATGGATTTAAAAGACTTCTTTTTCCCCAGTACAGTATTAAAAAAATAAAAGTTTCTTTTAAAAATACTGAAAATATATTTTAGTTAAGGTAAAAATACTAAATATAAAAATTTCAGGTAATATTTAAAATAACTGTGCTATAAAGACAAGTGAATTGCTTAGTTATTTTGACATTCAATAATGGCACATTAACCTTAGTGGAGAGGCTTGTGCCAGTATACCCACATGGTGGTTCAGGAGAGAACGTCATGCATTACTGCATAGAGAAAAAAGCCCGCTTAGTAAGTGATGTGTGTGGGATTTTGAGACAGTAATGTTCATGCACTTGTGATGCATTGGGGGTGTTGCAGGTAAAGCAGCACAGTATACAGCATACAGTGCAGCACACATACTTCTCTGTGCTTATTACGGCTATAGGATTCTCTGCTTCTAAACCAGAAATACTTTTTCTATTTTCCTTTTTGGCTGACAGTGAGAACAGGTTGAAGGCGAAAATCTGTATTGATTTTCATTGGCTCTGCTCATGTCTTTGAGCTGGACATCTGAAAATTATTTGGAATGAGATGAAGAAAATATGCTTGCAGCTGTTTCCAGGGGGGAATGATGGGTAAGATGATGGACTAGAATGTGTCTGCATTTCAACACAATCTGACCATTTGGAAACTGAAACAGTCTTTAAGAACAGGACAGTTTTTTGAAATGTGCACACAAACACAGTTAGATAGTAACTCGTTTGTGTATGAAAAAACCTAAAAGCTGGGACATTTATTATGATCACCATCATCTCTGTTATTTTTATAGAGCAATGAAATGATAAATTAATTCATCCAAGTTTCCAAGTGGGAAAGCACCTGCATATATGCTATGAATGAACAGTAGCTGGATGTATTAACGTATGTATCAGTTAACTGCAGGTTGCAGAGATCTGATATTTCAATCCCATTGTTTAAATATCACATAATAATAATATTAAAGTACCAAATCATGCTTCAGCAGCTAGAGAGAGAGAAAAGAGATTGCATCATGTTTTGGCAGTGACTTGATCATCAAACACTGGCAGCATTCAATATTAGGAGGATAAAATGGCAGCAAAACTGGTCAGCAGCTTCTTTTCATCTGGAGTTTTCCCAGGTAGATAAACAAAACAAAACAAAACAAACATAAAGCTGCAATAGGAGCAGGTCAAAGCCCTGGCCTTTGCATTGCTCTGATAAAAGTAAACTAGATTGATTTCCATGGATAAGCACATCACAATCCCAAAATAAAAGATAAGTGCGTAAAACCTCCAAATAATGATCTTCGCTAGGACAGCTATGTGGTTTGTATGGGACAGTGGCCTTGCCAGCTACGTCTTTTTCATTTATGGTTCATCTTCAGTCACCACTTATGATGCATTCACCTCACTGGAGTTTTGGCTGGATGACATATGACAGTCCAGATTCTCCTTGAATTTCTCCAGATCATGGAAATATGGGTGAGAGAGGGCAACATATGCAGATATTCTCTTGGCTGGGTTGAACGCTAAGCACTTCTGAAAGTATAAAAAGAAGTTGGTTTTAACTAAAATGTACAGTTAACAGTGCTATCATTGCATACAAACATTAACGCATACCAGTTTCAGTTTATGATC
Source organism: Dasyornis broadbenti (assembly GCA_013397935.1). Classification (NCBI taxonomy): domain Eukaryota; kingdom Metazoa; phylum Chordata; class Aves; order Passeriformes; family Dasyornithidae; genus Dasyornis; species Dasyornis broadbenti. The sequence continues at coordinate 2,459,635 of VZRN01005751.1, read as the reverse complement.
AGTATGAGACATAAAAGGGTCTCAAAAGGTGGTGCACAATGATCATCCATATCAAAACAAGCAGTGGGGTCTCAGTGTAAGAATATGGCCACCTTAAAAATAACATGCTAGAAAATTCAAATATTCATAGATTATCATATCACAGAATACAGGTTTTCTTGGATGCACATGCACAGGACAGCCTTCATCTGCTTATGGTCTGTGTTCAGTTTCTCCCCATTCTTCCTAGTTGCACTTTGATGGCCTTCCTTCCAGATCTGTATCCCAGCCTTTGTCCAGCTAGCATTGAAATCTTTCTCCCAGCCTTGCGTTTATACCTTGTTCTTTACTTCATTCACCTCCACATATTATTTTTCCTTCTATCCTTGTCTAACCACTTCCTACTCCTACTTTCTTTTCTCGTATCAGAACTTCTATCATTTAACTTCTGAAATTTAATTCAGCGACTTTCAGTTCTATTCTCCCCTTTCATCTCTGGCTCCCAGTTATCATCTCTTTGCCTAAAAGGAACAGATTTCTTTGCTACCTCACCTTCTAGGCAGATATTTGTCTTCTTACTCCCATCCTCCCTCCCATCATGCCTCACACTCACTGAGCTCTCTGCCATATATTATTCCTTGTTCCCAGAATCTAATTCTTATCCCATGTCTAGCTTACACTTCTAGGCAGTCTGTAATCACAACAGGTGTGTTTCTCCCGTGTCATTTCAAGTGTCCAGATGTAGTCCAGCATGCTGCAGCTGGGAGCTGCAGTCATGAGGACACTGGAGGATCATCTGCTGTTGACGTAACCTTGGCCAGAGGCAGCAGTTCCTGAAGAGATGCATCAAGTCTTTCAAGAATTGTACTGAGCCCATTCTACCTAGCTCATATGAACCACGATCTTTAAAAGACTTCTAGAGAACAAATTTAACTAGATTTCAACAAGCACAGCAAGAGGCAAACTGATGCAAGGTCATTTCCTCTATTCCCTTTTAAGATTGAACTTCAGGACTGGGCTTTCCAATATACCTCTAATAATGATGGAAATAGCTGTACCAGCCCAATTTGTTTGCTTCTGTTCAGCCTTGCCATTTGCAAGAGGCAACAACTGGTGAATTCCAAGTCTCAAGTTTTCAGCATTCAGTGGAAGGCATGCAGATGTAGTATGCCATTACAGCCTATTTCCTGCTTTATACTGGTTTCACCATACCACAAAAAATGGTAGATCCATTTTCATACCCACAGCAGGCCTATACTGTAAGAATGGCTGAATCAGTGGCACTACAGTGGTCAGTAATGAGGATCTAATCGTCAAACAGAACTTCCCTGACCCAGTTCACTAATCTTGAACTATTCTCAGCTCTGACACCTCTTGAGCCAAAGGCAGTGTCTCTGTACTGTTGCTTCACAGATTAACATGATTGTCGTATCTATTTTTGACCTTTTTTTAAATAACTCCATTAAATGGAAACTTCATTGTTTCTTGGCTAGTTGCATGCACAGTGGGAATTATCAGCCACATGACTTGGGGAACAACAAATAGAAACTCACAAGAAGCAAGTCTTTGCCTACTTCATCAATATCTGGTACAAATTTTTCAATAGGTTGTGCGGGTCTGGAAGTAAAAGCATTTCTTGGAAGGGCAACGTCATTAGGCCAGTCCTCTTCTTCTGGGAGTCCAATTACACTGTAAAATGAAAAACATAATGTTAGGTCTGAACATTTATGCAGTTTCCCCTTCATATTGGTTACAATGAATGGCAATTTTTAAATATTTTTGTTTAAATGAGCTTAAATATTTAATTGTACAGTAGTACAATGATCTCTGTGAATAGCAGTTAATGAACATAGGTCCACAATGTGCTTGGTAAAAATCGTTTTGTGGGCAGCACAATTTTTTGGCCTAAGTCTCAACTGTCTTAGTCTTTTTGTTGAAAAAAGGCTGAGTGCTTTAGAAGAAAGTTGCTCAGCTCTTGATGGGATGGTGCAACATATGTCACTCCAGGATGATTAAAAGCATTAAGTTTCAAAGGGGAATTGCGTACAAGGATCCTTTTTCACAAGAATAGGGACTGAGAGAAGAGTGTGGGTCAAGATGAGGGTAAGGCAATAAAAGGGATGTTTCATAATGCTTCAAAGCTATGTGCAGTAATTGTTGCCCAAATTTAAACAATTTATTTGCTTCACAACACAGGTTTTAAAGCCTGAATTTAGAAGTGGAAAGGCACTTGAGTGTCTTTGTGGTTTTGCTTTCAATTGTATTTTAGTTTTCCTTCACTCTTTAGTAGAATATTTTAATTTAGTATTTTATTTCTTTGTTCTTTAAATTATAGAAGATATTGATACTTATTTAATATTCATGTTGAGGTCTAAAACCCAAATAAATTAAATAGTAGGTAAATCACCAATGATGGATTATGTCTCATGCATTTCACATTTTAGTCTCATGTAATATTTGTGGGGTTGAAAACCAGTTTCTAATGGAAATTCTGGAAAAGATCATACATTACTTGTCTGGTTTCAGGTAACATAAATTTTTATAACCTGTAGAATTGAGATTTTCAATGGAAATGCTGACAGGGTAGGACAAGAAAGGACATAAAATAATGTCACTGAATAGTCGGGCCTGCACAAAGCCCACTGCCACTAGGGAGCAGCATTGACCTTTTTTCTCACGGCGTTTGTTGCAAGACTGGGTGAGGCCAGGGGCCAACCACTGAGGTAAATCATAGGTTAGTTACCTCAGCGAACGTAATGGAAATACCCCACCTCTACCTACACGGGCTTTAGATTGTGATTTGGCTCACCTAAAATACCTCTGAAAATTCAAACGTCCTCAAAATAAGAGCATCGCTGGAAGGGCAAAGCAATTACAAACTCAGAATTAAATTCTACTAGATCTGAACATATCATAGCTGTTGGGAAATGCTAAGATAAATCTATATGAAAAACTGCACTTGACATTTATTACCAATGGGGTATGGGGCAACTGCCTTGGTCACGGTAGTTAAAGCCATTTGAGTAGGTATTTCAGGATCAGGACCCATATAAAATATAATACAAATAGCATCACAGATAGGAGAGTTAAGTATTTTAAGTAAAAATGACATTTAACCTGTCGTTCAAATGTGTTTGGTTAGTCCCACTTCTTTAAACAACTGCATGGCAGAGCATGAACAGGGCAGAATAAGCACAGGCACAGGCAAACCTAATGACAAGAAACCAGGAGGCAGCCTGTCAGACAGGGGTAGGCTGGACACGACTGAGAGTGGAAAGGAGAGACATTTTTAGTTACACACCCATAGTACTGAATACCTTAATAATGAATGTCTGAGAAGCTGCTCTCACTCTAATGGTCTGGTAGCACCACCATTTCAGTGACTAAGTTTGGGAGTATCTTGGATAAGTTTCACCTCCTGCCAAAGGTTCAGGCCTGGTCTTGAGAAATGTTGAGTACTTGCACTCCCATTGATCACAACGGAAGACAAGTCTGCTCAAACCATTGCAATTTAGCCTGAAACCTGTAAGGATATACCACATGCTGGTAGTGTCCTGGGAAAGCAGGAAAATGTTCTGGGCTATGTATGAGGGATTTACTCTCACGCACAGTGGAATTTTACTGACACAAATCACAATGCACATGCAAGGCAAACGCAGACCGCATTCTCTGAAAGAATGCATCAGACCAGATTGCACGAAAATCCTGAAACTTCTTTCTGTCCAAACTGATCTCCAGAGTGAGTCACTACTGTAGAAAGAAACAACCCTCCTACAAGAAGAGCTATGCCTAACTGTAGGGGGTTGTCCAGCTGTGAAAACACAAAATAAACACAGCTTGGCATAACCCCTCAGAACCCAAGACAGAAACTTTTCAACTATTTACGAACTGCACAAAAGAAGCAAACTCAAACTTTCTCTTTAAGTAGATGTGCAATAAGGAATTTCTTCTAAATTTAGCATGGCATTTTCTTCTCTTAGTGAATTCTTTTCTGCACAGGTAATCTCAGCCCCTAGGGATGGAAAGATCCCCACTGGAGGCTGCCACTAGCAGCTATGCATTTAATCCTAGCCCAGTTCATTTTCATTTTCCCCTTAAATGTCACAAATGAAAGAAATCACAGCTATGTCTTTTTAAATTGTAAAATACGTTGCACGTATCAAAGCTGTCTTCCTTTAATAAAGCAGAATATTGTAGGACTAAAGGAGTAGTTTTGGCAGAAGAAGAAAAAGCAAACTTTAAGGACTGATTTTTCTGGATTGGGCAGGAAGAGCTATTTAGTGCATGACAAATTAACCACACAAGTGAGTCACACACACTGGTATGGTATGCAGGAAAGGGAAGTCAACTGTGTGGAATCAAGACCTGCAATTTAGGAACCCTATATTAAATAATGAAAATGCTTAGAAACAGATCTGTTATGATTTGAGAACTGGAAAAATGGTTAAACAGAGAAATTCATTATTTGTTCAGTTTAAGCTTTTTTTAGAAATTTTACTATCTTCTCTTTGGAATATCTTCACAAGAATAACGTTTTGGAATAATGTGTTATCTACTTCTTATTTCATCCAGATCCCTGCAGCCCCTCCATACAGAAAGGGAAAACAGAGGTGCAGATGCAGTCATTCATTCTCTGGACTGGTACCAGCTCTGTGTGGCTTTGATTTCCTAACTACATGATACGTACATCAGATCTTAAATTGACATGCCTCTTAAAAATACAAAAGTGTTCCTTACTCTGAAGAGGTTTCATAAGAAAAAGTAATATAATCCGACTTAATTATCATATTGGTAACATCAATTATTTAATTTTGGGTGAGAAATATTCTACCTCAGAGAGTTTAGAGTCTACCCACCTCCTTAATGTATTTGTTATATCTGAAGAACACAAATGCCTAGAATTATAAAATGGTTTTAAAATAAAGCCAATTCATCTCTGAGAAAGCACATGTTAAAAGGATGACATTCCCTCCGTTCTCAGTTACTCTCCTGACCAAAAGACAGACTGTTAACAGGCTACACAATGTATTTTAAAAGAGAATATATGTTGGGTGTTCAGAAGTTTTGTCTGTGAAGATGCTGTTGGTAATAATCTTAGAGATTTCAGCATTTAATGCATTCTAATGTTGTTTTCTGCAATAAACGAATTTCTGCAATAAAGAAATTGCCGAAAAATAAAACCTCTGTGTTTACATGAAGAGAATCTCTTGGACTTAGCTGTTTATGAGTATGTATGAATGGTACATGCATAGTATGTTTAAGAGACTTAAAAAGCCCAAACCCAGAAGTCTCATAACTTCCTGATGATGACTGTCAGTTTTGTAGAATTATATTCCATGTTGCTTCCTCCTCCCACTCTGACACAGAATACACGGAAATATCATGTTGCATACGGTAGCAATAGAAATATGTTCTAGGAATACTTTGTTCTAGTCACATTATTGCATAAAAACATGGCAAAGAAATCTAATAGGGTTTCAGTGTTAAACAGATACTGACGTAAGGCAACTAGTTATTACTTACTCAAAGATTTTTCCTAGTTGATCAACATCTGAATTTCCACGGAAGAGTGGTCTGGAAAAAAAAATATGTTTTTAGGATGTGACTTGCTTTAACTAATGTAAATTTATATTTGTCATTGACAGTTGCCAATGTAGGGTGAAAACGTGAGGGTTTTTTTGAGACTTCGTATCTTCTGCTTCCATGCTTTATTCAGTCTGTGAGTGAACCTTTCAAGTTTCTGCTAAAACTGGTGACAAAAGGGAACAGATGACACATATTTTTGAATACACTGCTTTTGGAAATTGAACTGTGTCCTTTTGCCTAAATGAAATAATTTTCACTCAACTAATACTATCCTATGAATTATATCATTAACAAAATAGTTTTCACTACACAGAACACTTAAACAGCTGCTAAGAGAGACAAAACCAGAGCGAATGTCATGCGATTCATTAAAATGTAATAAAATTAGAGATTAATTATTATTAATATAAATTCAAAATTAAATTTCTTGTGTATTGTATATTGGAAATGTGCTCCTAGATTTAAGGGGTCAAATAAATGACAATGGACTCATGAAGGTCTGTAAACAATGGGGTGTGAAACAGTACAGAATTTACCTTGAAGTAGAAGAATACTTCTGCTGCATAAATAAAGATATGTTCAGGAAAGAAACAAATTGTTAGGCTGAATTGTCCAAACACTTTCAAAAAAACAGTGACTAAAAACACTTTCAGACACACTTTTCAAAGTGCAATTTAAAATATTTTCACTCATCATGTATAAAATACTATCACCCCATTGTGCCTAAATAAAATACGAAATTCTGATTTGTACGGTACTATGGCTGTATCACCAGCTTTATGTTGAATTTGCTAAGGTGTGAAAACAGTGCAATTTTACGTTCAAACTCCCAAGATACTCCAACATTTTACTGACAGATGAGTAAGGATCCAGCCAAGAATGAGGGCATCTGTGAAGATCAGGTCACGGATCTTGTGTACCATTTTGGTTCAACAAATGGTAGATTGCTCCAAGAAACATGACTCACACACTGCAAACCGAGATAGTAACTTGGGTCGACTGATGGCCAGGCTGCCCCTCTCTTCTGGAGCACAGCTATTCAAGTTCAGTAAACTCATGGTTACAGTTTCTAAACCTGTTCAGCTGAATGCATAATCCCATGCTTTCACTGGCAGCCTTTGGTTATGGAGAAACACCCACTCTTCTGCCTCTCTCCGCTTACTCCTCTTCTGTCTGATACAAGTCCTTGACACCAGAGACAGCCAAAGGCATCATTTCACTGCTGCTTTTCACAGGAAATCACTCCCATCTAGACTGGAGAACAAGGAGTAGTAAGCTATGGTCCTTCCCCTCTCATTGCCCATATGCAGGAGCAGGTGTATGATCTGTATCTCCTTGTCCTAACCATGAATTAATACTGAAAAATGGCGCTTTCCATCTTGACACTCTCACAAAGGCAACAGAGCTCCGTGTCACTGCCTGTCTTGTGGGTCCATTCCAAATACAGTAAGTACACACAGAACACTGTGACATTTCTTAGTTAGACATAACAATCTCTGCAGAAATCTGGGCCACCAAGAAAAAAGCACTGAATTGACAGACATGCTGTTCTTTGATGAACTGAGCATGCATTTTGCCTCCTTTTTTGCCGCCATCCAAGTCACGTCGTACCAACTTATACTCCAAACTGCTTTGTGCAGGAACATGGGGAGAACGATTTAATCAAGTTTGTTTTGAAACCATCTGACATGAGATTTGATCTGATGGAGTAAAATGTGATAGCCAGTTACTTGTCCATAAAAAGGGCTTTCTTTATTTTGATTCTGAAAAAAATCATAAAAAATAGGATGTTTTGCTTCCCAAATGCACATAATATTTACTAATTGTAGCCACTTTGACAAGGCCACTGCAACTCCCACTTCGGGATTACTGTACTTTTTTAAGCTTTAAGGTATACAGCAATACTGGCTTCTACAAAAACCCAAAGCTTAACCCACTCAGGCAGGAGCAGTTACTTCTGCCCTAAGTTTTGAGCCTGATTTTCAAACCATTCAATAGCTACAATCCTAGCATTGTTTGTGGCAGCAGACACACTCTGTATCTTCCAAAGTCAAGCAATATTACAACCTTAGACATTTTTTGAACTGCTGCTTGAAATTATTAACATACAGTTACTCTGAATATTTCATTTCAGTTCCAGCATTAGAATACTGGGGCCCTTTAAACTAACAAAATCTACACATTCAGATAATCATAGCCATGCAAATGGAAAGCTGATTTAATGTTTTAAAATGTATGCTGAACCTTGCATTAATGTGAAAGCTTGGCAAACGCAGCCTTGTTCGCAAAACACCTTAGGCAGTGTCATGCCAAAACAAGTACAATTCTTGGGATTTTTAAGGAAGGTTTTTCCCATCATTGCTGCTGTCTCAGATTCACTAAGGGCTGAAGCAAGAATCTAAATTCTTTTGAAAGTATAATTATACAACACAAGGTCACCTTCCAACATATTTTGATATTTCATCATAATGAAGTGTTATTAATTCTTCTTTCAGTCTCCTATCCATCCCACCATCATGACTACAACAGGATGCTAACTCCAGGTTAGGCATCACTAATATAATGAAATTTGCCTCACGAATTTTGGCTAGAGGTTCAATTGGAATATTGGACTGGGGAAACAGATTCACCTAATCAGCAGCTGTATGAAGTTCTCATTTCACATTCTGGCACTAGTTACTCTTTTGTAATGACTTGACAGCTCTGCAAGTCCAGTACACATAGAAACTTTCACCTCAAGATGATTTTTTAAGGGTTCTTAAAGATGGACATCAACTCTCCGATCGTCTTTTAACTGAGAGCATACTCAGCAGTCACTGAAAAGTAAGATTTCACCTTTGTTCTTGGTATCTTTCACTTGACTTATACACCCACTCACTCCCTGAGGTTTATTTATGCAAGCTTGATCCAGAAGTCCTTTCTTGAGCATATATTTTCTTCTCTGTGATCATAATCTGTTTAAGACTGGTTAAACTCTGGAGCCTGATTTTGTAGAACTCCTTTTTTTCTTCAGGAAAGGCATTGAGCTGGGTTTGTGTCCTGTGGTAGGTGATGTCAGTCCATCCTCAGGCTTCAAAAAACACCTAAGATCTGTGAATACATGTATCTCAGGAAAGAGGGACATTCCAATGGCTGAAAGAGCTATCCACGGATATAAACTTGCCTTTTGTGTGGTTCCTCAATCCTCTAAAACATTCCTAACTTTGCTTGCTACAAACTCCATGCTCTGAAGTCTGCAACACCATTGTTGTTACTAAACACACATCGAGTAAAGAAGAAGATGGGACAAAAAGACTTGGAGTGCACCAACGACATTTAATTTCCCTGTTTGCTCAAGAAGTCAAGATGCTTCCCATTTTTGTTGGTTGTTGCTTCTTTAATTTTACAAGAAGATGGAAGGAGGAAAACATTACAGGGATAAGCAGGTATCCATCTTGTTTGACTACTCCTTCTTCTGGCCTTGGAGCTGGGACATTATCCACTGCCTCTATATGCCCACTATATGGAGGAAAACCCTTTTTATGCCTACTGTAGGACCAGAATGCCCTTAGCCTACAGATACAAAGATATGATGGAGGCATTATATCACTACCCTGTCCTGCTAAAACAATCTCCTCCTGAGCCAGTAAGTACCTTAGCTCCTAAGGTGCAAAATGTGCAGCTGCACAATTAAATGGATATTAGCTATGAGTCTGCATTATGACTATTTCCACAGGATGAATTTATCTACCTTTTTATATGTCAGTCCAACACAAAGATGCACGCAACTCCTGGGCTGCACAAGGAACAGCAGTGCCAGAAGGTTGAGGGAGGTGATCCCTCCCCTCTGCTCAGCCCTGGTGAAGTGACACCTGGAGTGCTGGGTCCTGTTTTGAGTTCCCCAGTACAACAGAGACATGGACATACTGGAGAAAGACCAGCAAAGGGCCATGAGGATGGGTAAGGAACTGGACCATCTGACATATGAGGAAGAGCTGAGAGAGCTGGAACTGTTTAGCCTAGAGAAGACAATCTCAGTGGGGATTTTATATATATATATACATATATATGTAAATACCAAAGGGAGGGTGTAAACAAGATGGAATCAGGCTCTTTTCAGTGATGCCCAGTGACAGCACCAGAGGCAGTGTGCACAGAGAGAAGCAAAGGAACACTCTCTCAACATAATGAAACAATTTTTTACTGTGGGGGTGACTGAGCACTGGCATAGTTACTCAAAGAGATTGTGGAGCCTCCCACCTTGGAGATATCCAAAAGCCATCTGGAGATGGTCTTGGGCAACCAGTTCTAAGTGGTCCTGCCTGAGCTAGGGGGCTTGAACCAGATGATATCCAGAGGTCCTTCCAATCTCAACCATTCTGTGATTCTGTGATAGTACAGAAATAAAAATACGGATCACAACATAAGGTTGCAATGTAAAACCCTACAACTCCTGAAAAAGTTACCATCTGCTTATAGTTTAAAAGGCCTTGCACCACTAGTTTTCTGGCCAAAAAGCTCTCATGCTTATATACAGCTGAACAAACTAGATTTAACCATTTATCAACTTTACGCTCTTTTTTGCTTGTCCATGCCTTAGCTCATGCTTTTGTTTCATCCTGAGTTTCACCTTCACTGAATGTTCTTTCTATCTGAACTGGATATTAGTATCTGAAAAGTTGAGTACTTTATTTTATAGACATTGTGTTTCATGTCTGTGTTACTCGGTAAAAACCGAGACATAAACATTTCCTAAGCAAGTCTTCATGAAAGAATTTTCCCTGGTACAACTCTGTGGACATGCCAAAGCAATCCTTAAAGTATTGTATACAAGTACAATGCAATGACACCCAAGAGATAAATGAGTTTTAACTGTACACTGGCCACATACTTCTAGACTTTACTTTCAGTCTTTGGTCTACAAAGCAAAGAAAACCTAAAGTTTTTCGTAAGAGAAGTTACAATTGTCATAAAGATTCAAATTAAAGATATTGATAGGCCCTTTCTAGTCTATACTACTATGCAGACACGAGGAAAAAATCTAACAAAACCACATGCATTGAGGCACAGGAAAAGACTTCTCCAGGTTTCTTGACAGTGACTGACATTTTGAACTAATTAGTGACATTCTGACTGGACAGTGTCTTTCAATTTCTGACATTGGTAAAATGGACACAGGGAAGAAAGGTCATGTGAAGAAAAAACTGTATTGAAGAGTGAAAAAAAGTTAAGAAATTCACCGTTTAGCCAAAACATATTACTGAGCTCTCGTGACAGTTCTGGAGTTGCCAACAGAAGTGCTTCCAAGGCTAGACAAGCCTAGTATCTTTCCAGATATGTAAGAAATAATTTCCAAAATAACTACCTGGATCCTTTCTGCTAGTCCATTTACTCACTGTGGTGACAACAGCAGTTGTAAATTACATCCCCTTCCTTGTGATCACAGAAAAACAATAAGGATAATCTCTTAATTACTAACTTGAATATATACAATATTCTTAGTGAAAAGCCTGTATATTGGTGATCCATGTGTACTCAGGGAAGTCCTACAAGGACTCCCTAAAATGAAAAGAACATCATGGGTGGGAAAGATGCAACTTGATTTTTGGGCAAGAGGGGCTTAGACACTCTAGTTGATGAGATGCCAATAAGATGTTCTGGGAAGAAGAGCAATGAATTCAGAACAGGTAGCTGCTGCTTTGAAGGCATTATACAAAATGAGGGAAGTGTTGAAAGTCCATGATTATTTGACATAGTGAAGAAAAAAATGTAAAGAAAAATGGTATAGCAATCATTCATGGAAGTTGTACATGAAATTTTAGAATCTGATAGTGTTGTAGCAGTTAAGGCTAGGAGTTTGTATGTCTGTGTGTACAAGAGCAACGAAGTGATGGTGAAGAAACTAAAAAAGCTACAGCCAACTAACATTTGCCAAGGAATCCTGCATCATACCATGGGAAACCTGCCAAACTATACAGTCAGAGATATATTAAAAGGGTGGGCTGGGTTTTTTTCTTTTCATATTACAAAATGTGAATAGCTGGTAAATAATGTTGTCAGATTCTTAGTTACTTGTTATGAAGAAAATATTTTCATTGTAAGAATTAAAACCAAACATGACCTAAAACTGAAATTATGAGATGACTAGAAATAACATGATCTGGACTGTTCTGTGGAAACCTTTATTCAGCGGGATTATTTCTGATCTGATTCCTCACTCTTGTTCCTGTCACTGTTTCTCTTTGACAAATGCCTGGACAAGTCTGTACTTCAGGTATGAGAAGAGAGAGTAAAGCAAGAAAAAAAAAGGAAGCATCACCTTTTAAAGATGAACATCATTGGCCTTTCTGATCTGTAAAATGAGTAAGGTACAATATAAAACTTAAGTCTGAAAACAGGCCATGCCCACAGCATTTCATGCTCTGGACAGTTACCCATTTCGAGTCACAAGTGACTTGCCTCAGCTGTTGTGTAATTCAGAGTTCTCATTTTAAACCTAGCATTTTCTTGTACTTCTCTGTCTCCTTTCCCTTTAATAATATCTCTGTGTGGGTGGGTGCCAGACACTGCATGGAAAGAAGTTACTTCATATAGAGGTTATTATACTTGATCATAAATTGCTCAAAACTTTTACGAAACTTACCTTCTCTCCTCAATATATAAGAAAGATGACATAGATAAACATTACGACTGAGGAAACACTCTTCAACTAAAATCTGGCAGAAACCAGATCAGCCATCTTGAGTTTCTCATTTCAGTCTCTAAAAGCTTCTTTCACCCAAAAATCTATCATTCTTCAAGTATAATAGTATCACAATCATGAAGGAGATCTCTAAGATGGAGCTATGTCAGTATTTAACTATTATTAGAATCAGATCTAATGCACCAAAACCTGCAATAGTTATTATTTTCCCTGGAGTTTCTCATGCTACCCAGTAAGACAGATGAAGATAAAAAAAGAGGTAGTTTTGCAAATTTCTAGTTCTATAGTGTGTTGAATTTGTTCTCCATTGCTATTTAAAATGAAGTAAACGAATTCTAAAAATAAAGACAATATTCTGATTCCCAAATGCACATATAGTCTAGTTCATAAGAAACATAAGGGATTTCTTTCTTGAACTGAGAAAACAAAGGGCTTTCAGAGCTGGGTGCAGATACACGCCAACAAGGGAAGAACTCAATTTCAGATGGACATGCGTGTTCCCTTTGGGTGCGTAACAGAAAAGGAAATGTTAGTAAAAGGGAAACCAAAGAGAGCACCGTGTACAGCTTTATGACCAAAGCAGGGCCAGCCTACTGCGTAGAGTGAAGCTGATCCAACATACATAATGATCTCCATAAGGAACAGGAAATAGAACCATCTACAAAGCTTCCTTAAGAACTGCCAAAGGAAGATCTTTTTCTGGGTGCTTAAAATTTGCTTGATACCTTTCATGTAAGCATAGTCCCAGGTGGCCTTGGAGCAGAATCATGGGCCTTGTCCCCCACCACTGACATAAAAGGGAGCTTTATGACAGACCTCGATGACCCCAGGTTCAAGTCAATTGAGATCTGGTTTCAAACCTCCTTTAAGAAAAAAAAAAAAGTCATGCTTCAAGAGAAGCATACATACATTATATATGTGTATACATACATACATATCCACACATATGAAGTTGCCAAAAGTAGGATAAGTGCAGGTATTATCTTTGACCAGAATACACTGTAACATAAGCAGATCACATCTGTTCCTGGGCAGAACTGCTTCAGAATTCGTCACTGAACATTATTTTTTGAAACTGAACTGCCTTGATAGGTTGCGTGTCCTTCACTTATTCTCTTAGCACACACGTCACAGTTCTCTTATCTGTGGACATTTACTTCCCCACAAGATTTGTAGGGTTATTTCACTAGTGCTTTAAGGGTTATTATTTCAACTCAGGAAGCATGATATAATAGTGGCACCTTGAAAACTGTCCCAACATTTGAAGCAAATTCTGTAAATACATACACAACTGACCTTGGAAAAAGGTAAGGGAAAAAAAGTCTCTGCTCAGTGTGGAAAAAGAAGCATTCTTTTTGTTTATACTGATAATTCTACCATATGATTGAACTGTCTGTGTATTAAACACCCACCTCATTACTAAGCACAGTTAAATTACATCTACTTGCCCATAAGAAGTTTAACAATATAATAAACACCAGGGTTCTGCCTTTTTAAAGTAGTCTGAAAGAAATACTGATATGACACATACAATATGGGCACCGTCTTGCCACAATCACTTCTTTACTTTTGTGCATTCTCTTCTCTCTCGTGAATTTATTGCATATCCCCTTTTTAAATGTACACTGTTTAAAACTGTCACACTGCTTTGCCCTTCTTATGCAACTCAGTCGTGGGGTTTGAAGGCAATAATTGAGGTATGGATTAGATAAAGGCTGTCTTATGTGGAAAGGTAAGAGCCAAGAGGGCTCCTCACTCTCCTGTTGATTCAAACAAGCAATGGTGCAAATCAGTGTGCAGGACACTGGGTGCAAGCAGTGAATGTGTGTGTGTGTGTGTGTCTGTGTCTGTGTAGAGCTCCTCATGCCTGTGAACAAATTTGCCTGTATTTTCCTAGAACACATCTGTATCCTCCTTCCAGAGCACATCAGAGCTGTTTTTCACCACTTCTTTCATTTAATTCATAATTTACTCCTCACTTAAAAATCTAGCAGACAGCACTTCAAAGTGACACATTTTAGCCAGACTATGAAGATACTCTTTAATGCTGTATTTTAAAGAAATGGTTTTAGAACATCTATATCAGCAGAAGACTAACCTTCAAGATAAGCAAGAGGAGTTTTAGTCTGCTCCTGGTCTTTATCAATCATGTAAATGAAATGAAAGCAGTCTTCTACATGAAGTATCTACTCCTTTATCCTGTATGAAACTCCACTGTGAAAATCTATTCAAATCACAATTTTCAAAGACAGATAATTAATTTTTTTTTAGTTCTACAATTTTTCTTGCAATGCCAAGATGACTTCGAGAAAGCTCATCAGTTGACATTTATCATATTTACTGGTGTAACAACCCCTTTTAAAATGGGCTTTGCTCTGAGAGTGCCTCTAATGCTGGACTAATTTTAATCAAGGGGATATAGAATAGGTTTTAAAGTCTGAGGCCTTCTAATTAAAATTCAATAATGTTCCACAAACTGGATATATTTTCAATCAGATTGCTTTCACAGTAAAGCTTTAGGCTAAAAGGTTTAGTGCCATTAGGTTGTCTTCTCTTGGAATAAATTCTTTTAAACCAAATGTCCAACCCTGTTACCATTCTTCTATCAGGTGAAAGACTGTGCACACATAATTATTGCCCAAAGGAAACTAACTCTTACCTACCTGTGATTTTTCCTTATCAAGGGAGAAGAAAGTTAAGGGACACATATACTATACATACTGGTTCATTCAATCTGTCCAAAGATACTGAATAAATTAACATCCAAGTATGTGTTCCCAGGTTTTCTAGGGCTTTATCTCTTATCTCAATAAAGCTAAGCAAGGAGCTTCACAGACTACAGTATACTCTATGGATAAAAGAGCTTATACTTTAAATACTTAATACAAAATAATGTGGAAGGATAATGTCATAAATGATGTTTTATTTTCACAATTATGAGTTACACAGAAAATGGTACACCTATTTGATGAAATTACTAGTCTAACTTGAAAAACCCCCACCCACAAACTCTAGAATTGGGAAGAGTAAGACAAAAAAGCAAACATCTGACTGTAAAAGCATCAGGAAAATTCTGAAAATCGATCTTTTCTGTCAGCTGCGGTAGTATAGTGACAGAGTGGCAATGGGATAATGGAGGCTGTACATGGGCACTCTGTGAGACTTCAGAGAAGGGAGCTTCAAGAGATGTCAAATTTCCATGTCTGAAGAGAAACACAGAATTCAAAGATGTTCTCACAAGCTAGAACATAAAATTCTCAATACAGAATAAAATCCAAGAAAAAGGGATGTTTTTCTCCCCCTTCTGGGAAAACATTAAAGGCTAAGAGAAGGAATCCTTGAGTTTTCTCTCCATCTCGGCTTCAGCTGCCCCTATGAAGTGTCAAGTACATGTTTTGATTTGTGATCACTTTATTTGCCCCTGTATTAGCTGTTAATGGCACCTGTTGCTCTAAGCCTCTCTAAATTTTCAGATAAACCTGAAACATCAGAACTATGCCCACCCACAGCTAGTATGTCTCACCACCTTCAGCTGCAATAAAACACTCCTGGTCAGAAAAAAATTCTGGAAGTGGATTACAGACCTTCAGACACGAAAGGCAGGGAAAACATTTCGGTACTAAATGGCAAACTTATGTGAGCAGAGGTTAAATTTCAATTTCAACCTTTTCCCCCAGCTGCTGAGTCTGAGAGTCAAAAGACATGAAAGTGGATTAGAAGGATGGTGTGAAGAAAATACTTTTAATTTTTAGCAGCTGTGCTGGCTTACAGTGAATTAATAAACACCTGCAGAAAAGCCTGAGATTGGCATTTAAGGTAGAATGTACAGCAACCATGCAAGGCAAACTGATACAGTTTTCAAAGGCCAGTTAAACTAGATACAACTTTGCCCTAAGCAATACTTTGTCCCATGCAATACACTCTCTACTCAGGCCAGAGAAGCTGTGAGATTTGCATTCACTGCAAATGACAGTGCCCATGGCAGTGCACAGTAATCTGAGTTCGCTTATTAAGACCTCTCTGGTTATTTATACTGCTCAGCTTTTAGTGATTTCACATAATATCTTTTTTTCCCACTTGAATCCTGACCAAAAGAAAGAGTAAGTTGATTTTTATATTAAAGAGAAAACCCAAAACCTGACTTCCAGGTGATGACACTGCTATGTCACCCTCCCCTATGCAACTGCAGCAGATTTTGTGCTGTAGGTTTGTGTGTTACAAGGCTCTCCAAATTATTTTTGCAACAATTTTAATGCTATTATCTCTGTTCTGCCATTACTGAACCATAAGCCTTGCTTTTGTGTTGTCTGTGGCACAACTCTATTGGCTTTTGACATCATTTTAGGGAAGAGCTCACAACTCTGGCTTTACAGCAGGAACATTTCCTCAGTCTCTGAAGTACTGAGCACATGTAGCTCCTTGAATCACCCCATATCTTGAACTTTTCTATCCCCACATCACCACATTGTTCACCACCTTCATGTCCACTCCGAGTTCCTCAAGATCCAGATGGAAATGGCTGTCATTTCTGAAAAAAACCCCAATCTAATTTGTTCAGAATTAAAGGAAAAAACAGATTCCTCTTCTGGAGTAAGTGAATAAGCAAGTAAAAGCTTCTTCCCATGGTAAGCCATAAATCAAAGTCTTAAAAAAATCTAGGAGATGAGCAACACCTCCCTCTCCTTTTGCAATTACTTCTCAGGAATGGAAAAATGATTCCAAGGCAGGAGAGCAGCAAGCAAGCCTGCTTCTGTGCTTGAGTGGGTAGGACTCCTACCTAGAATACAGTTCTGACTCCGTATATGTAGTCTTTCACTGCCAATGGTCTGATGAGATCTAGGTTTAACTGAGTATCTTCATTCTTACAGCGGCAGAGTATGATTCATCACTGCCAAACAGGCTTAATTTAACAGCTACAGATAGAAACATTACAGAAAAATCTCCTGCTATGTATACTTCTTTAGATGCTGAAAGCTTGCTCTCAAATTATTTGGATATAAAGAGCACTTAAAAAATTATTCAATTGTATAGAACAGTGTGTATGCTGTACTGACATACTCATAAAACCTGTTTCATAGACATAATCTAATAAAAAAGATCTGATAATTCACTGTAGTTGGTGAAATTCTGGATGATATAGCTCACTGAGTAATGTACCTTCAGGTAACTGATTCAGACTCCGTGAAAATCAATAGTAACTGAATCTTCATACCAATTTACTCCAGCTCAGTAGAATAAATGAGTGGAAATGAAGTAATCCCTTGGATGAAATTCTTGACAAATGTCTATATTCCAAAAGCACTTACTACTGGCAAACGTAGATATATTAGGAGAGAAGCTACGAATATGGACAATATTTAAGTAAAACAAGAAATACTTTCTCAGAGTTTGTCTCAGAGTTGCATCTGGACAGAATGCATTCAAGTGCATCTACAAAAAGAAAGCAGAGCAAATTATGTATGAGTTTCTGGAAGAAGTCACATGCTTTGACCATGCCAGACAGACAGTTCCTAAAAGACTGCAAAACGAAGCATGCCACAAGCATAAGAGAGCAGCCAGGCATGTCACATGCTGATACCAAGAGCTCTCTACTTGTCAAACCCTGGCTGTCTCTAGCAATCAGTGGCTGTGTCTCACACAGACTCATTTGTACAGGGCCATCAGGTCAGGCAGAGCAAGCAAGCAAAAGTAATGGCAGTGCCACAGGCATTGTGCAAACAAACATTAGAAGCAAGGCAACAACACGTGCTTTCATATCACAAGGTGAACTATGGCTTCAAAGGAAGAAGGGTCAGGAATTACTGCGACTTAGTGTGTGCTGTATCTTGCCAACACCAGGCCCCTGATGGCACAGGTGGCTCCAGCTACGCATGGGTAACATGTGCTGCTTTGTGGCAGGCGGTATATGCATGCAGGAGAGGCTGTGGCCACCTCCCTTCCTCACCAAGCCAGGACCCTATCCAGGTCTTTGACATTTGCAACTACAGACAAGGCACAGACTCCTAGACCAGCTGACAAGTTCTCTGCGGTGATCTGAACGCTGCAGTGTAGGTAAGCTTTCCCACAGAGGCAGTGGCGAGCTGCCCTTGGGCACTGCGCTTCCCTTGAGATTCCCTTTTCCAGAAATCTAAATATTAAACTTCTTGCTTTCTCATGGACATGTTGAGGTCTCCTCTCACATCCAATTATTTACTTGGTACAAGGTAGGACAACGTCTCAGAAAGCTGTTATGTTTTGCTCTGCTGTCCTTAGCTGTTTTTAAACGCCAGATGCCTGTTCATTTAGGTCTGCTTTCCACTTCTCTCATGCACATTTATCGGGTTTTCTTAGATGTAAAGAACATCTAACAGTCTTGGTGACCAATTATATACGGAGAAGTGCTAGACCGAAGCTGTTGAAAAACACAAATGAGACAGATTTGTGCTATATACTTCTCGACTAGTACATACTGTCTTTATGATTGACCTATGGTAGCTAATTACTAGATTCCTCTCTTGGACAATCAAATACAGAAAACTCAGTAAAGCTGCCCAGATCAAAATGTCTGACTAGACACTCAGCTTGGAAAAAAAACTCCCACACTTGGGAGCTCAGCAACATGAATCATGGTTAAAGCCCAGTCTTTTTTCCCCTCTCTCTGGAGTGCACCAGTGTCCAGGAAAGGATCCCAGGAATTTAAATACCTTTTTGTAGCCATTTTCCTATGAAAGAGAAAAGTAAATAAAAACAATGTTTAGTTCTATTACGAGTCAAACAAAAGTACACAGAGCTTCCCCCAGCCAAACTCTAGGCAAAAAGCAAAGTCTCTCCCAGCCAAGTTCCTGCAGAGGGAAGCTGTGTGAGAGCCAGGAGACCCTTTCAAACAGAAAGTCTTTGGGCAGCATACAGCTGGCTATCCCTTTTCAGGCTAGAGAGCAAGGGGCATGGATAACATTGCTGTGCTTCTCTCCTGTTCTCTGGCTGGTGGAGTGACTGCTGAAAAAAAATCTGCAGCTGGAGATCCCACCAAAGCAGCCCTCAGGCTGCTCTGGCTTATCACAGGTATGAACTTGTCTGTGAGATGCTCCAGAAGACACAAAGGTGGTGCACTTTCACAGCAACTAGTCAGCAGCTGTGCCCAGCACAGCCCAGATCCAGATGTTTCCGCTGCCAGCTCCATTTCCAAATATCCATTACAAATGCTACAATGTTAATACCAAAGACTTACAAATACCTACATCATGACTAACACGCTGTGGTCTTTCTCTTAACCACAAGGTCTTTTCCTCTGACCTCTGGCCAGACTAATTCAGATTGTCACAGACTGGAATACCACATCTCTAAGAAATGCATGTATTTTTAAGGACTATGTGTTCAGGGGGATTTCAGACTAGTATTGTGCCACCTGCAATGAAGAAGCTACAGGAGCCTTTCCAGGAGACCTCTCTTGTGAGGTCCCATCTGGGCTTGCGCTGTGTGCAGCCACTGGCTGCCAGCCCAGAGCCATCCAGTCCCAGTCCCCTGGCCACTGCCTGGCCTGACATGACCCCACACCTGAACCTAACAATCAAGTTAAACTTGGTCAGCTATCACGGTTTCTGTGGGCCTTTGTACCACTGCTTCAGGGCTCCCCTCTGTTCTTTTGTCATGGATAGTGGCAGTTTTTGGTTTCTATGGTTTATCAACGGTTTCCCTTACCAACAGATCTACTCCTCTGACTGAAAGTCTGGCACAGCTGGAAAGTAGAAGGAAAACCACAAGTGAATGGCCTGGCACTTACCACTCGTCTCCAACCACAGACTGATACAGTTACTGGATTTGACTAACGGCTATCAATCACCCCAACTGCAGACAAACAGATATCAACTAGAAAAGGCTTGAGGGAAAATGAGAACTAAAAAACAACACGGTATTTTGATGAGGTGATGCTGTCTTGGAAACACATTTATTTCATACTCGATTATTATGGCATTATTCTGACTGTCTGCCCTTCTCTCCATTACTGTGTGTTTGTCCTTTGTCTAAAGCCACTGCAAGTTCTGCCTTGGAGGTCAGGTTAAACAGAAAACAATCCTGATAGTCCAAGAACTGGAGTAACATGAACATGTGCAGTCTTCTGTTAAGTTTCCTTTATGTTAAGTTTCCTTAAGCTTGAAGCAGAATGTCATTGATGTTCCATCAGATCACTAAGGCCACTAAGCTAAATTGTAGCTTCTGTCCATTCAGCTTTAAAAATACTTGAAAAAAATCTTTGTGATAGGCTGGCCACTTATGTGGGGAGGAAAAAAAACTCCTATTTTATTAGGTCTGGTTTGGAAAAATGATCAGCCTCCCACACAACCCTATGCAGATGAATGGCAGAAGAATAAAGGATGAAAAGTCGAAAGCACAGAATTCTGAATGCTGACAAGATCTTTCTAAGGAACAAACCTTCTCCCAGCACAGTTGGTCTGGACTGTGGTGAATTCTTATGGTACTCGCAACTTAAATCATTCTTGTAACAAAACAAGGCAATTTCCAAAAACGGCAAAAGCAAACTCAGGCCAGAACTGTACAGTACTTTGGTTCAAAGGTTGCAAATTAAGCTGTGTAGCTTTTACAACTCTAAGCTGCAACTTCTACCATGGCTTGTTAAAACAAAAGACAAAACAGAAAAAAAAAAGTTGTCATTTTAGTTCTTTCTGCTACCAAGATCTAACTGTAAGCAAGCACACAAGTGAATGATTACACTTTGGAGCTCTTGGTCCACTAGATATGTTGGTTTAAGGTTCACTGGAAAACACCAGATAATGTGATTGCAAAGTCTGTGTTTAAATTGCTGTGTGATAAAGAGAACAGTTCTGTCTTAAACCACATTTAAAATGTTTGGCAGTTTATATTGAAAACCTAACTTAAAAGCAGCATTCATGGCTGTAGTTAGTTGCTTTTTGCCATGTCTCTACTGTCTTAGTTTTATTATACCTTCCCTCCCAACATCCAGTTATACATCCCATGTTTTCTTTTGTTAACAGATTCCTCTGCTGTTCTCTCTAGTTCTCTTTTCTGTCCAAGCTAAAGGAGACTGTAAACATATGACAGATCCTTTCTCTGCTTTTAAAAGACATTTCAGAAATGTGTTGAAAATAAGAGAACACAGCATGAGAAGGAAAAGTTAAGCTAAGAACTGAAAAGAAGTAGAAATTTTCCATATGGAGGAATACAGGATCTAGTACGCAAAGCCAAATACTCCTACTGCTGCATAGCTACCACGCCCACTTAAAACAGTGAGGACTAAATGATCAGATATGCTGAAGCACAGGAAAATGACTGATAAAGAATTAAAATGCATCTAAAATGATACTGTGTCATAGAAACGTGCCTCACAATTTGTTGCACGGCAGCACTCACATTTTAAAGGTTCCTTATTATCTTTAGAGCCTCCTTTCAGACTGTGTTCATGATACTGTTCTTGTATGTGCAGAAAGGTAAAATAAAACCGAACTCTTCACTACTATCAATCAGAGTTGTCTTTCTTTCTTGCATTCAGTAGGTCCAGGATTTCATACGCAATATCCGTACACACAACAAGAGGTTAAAAACCCAGTCTGGTGACAATTCACAATGGTGCGCAAATAAAAATAATTTTAAAAATGCAAGGAATATAGTCCTTCCCTATGGAAGGCTAATCAGGCCTTCTATAAGGAAGGATCAGGCTAAGTTTATCCATTCCTTTCAGTTTGAGACAGTTCTGTTTATGGTGGTTTATATGCTAGTGTAGTCTCTCCGTTCTGCTCCTGCCCAAACCTAAGTATCTGCAGTCACATCACTGATGCACTTGGGCTGTGGCAGGAATATATCCTATACTTAGAAAAACAAACTCCATATTTAATTGCAGAGTATCTTGCTGATAATGTTTCAGTATATGATATTTTACGTTTGACTACGGGCTTTAAACAAATGTTTCTGGTCTCCCAGTGGGTCATATAATGGAATAATATAAAAATTTAAGTAATGACATAATGTAACTTAATTTGAATTGAGGGTCATTTAGCATATATGCCTGTCAGGTATGCACTTGCAAAGTTACGGATTGATTATTCCTCAAGACCATTCAACAACAAAGCAACTCATCATAAGGAACGACTACACCCAGAGTATGTCAGGAGTAGAGGACATAGTACTTTTAAATTTCCAAGCAGATCTCTTCAATAGCAGCATTTCTGTGAAAATTTTCCCCAAAGCCCACTGTCCTCTTTACTTCATTCTCCAGATGGAGAACACACTGAGGTCATTGAGAACATGTGGCTCTCTGTTGAATACACGTTGCCAGATGTATACCTAATTCTTTTTTGAAAGTGCACCCTTAAAAGCCTGTATCTGTGAGAGATTAGCACCTACAGGAACAGCTAATTCAGACCAAATGAGCCCATGATGAAACTGATGCTGGTTAGGACAGACCCAAGGAAGAACTGGGCTGCAGATCTCTTCTGAGGGAAAAGCTGCCTGTCCCATTGAAAGCACTAGGGAACCTGCAGGCTCTGTTACAAGCTATCACTTTGTTGCCTCTCGTAACAGATGGGAGCTGCACCTCCTTCTCTGGATAAGGACATGCATACAGTAGCTCACATACTCATGGCCTGACTTCCTCTGAAGCTACCTTTGTGTGTGTGTGTGTGTTGTATTTTAGCTGACAGATAACAACAATCATAGCTCCAGAGTGCCTTAAATTCGTGCAAATTTAACTTATACACACTCCTTTGCTTGTGCTATGCTGTTTCATAAAGCCCAGAAGAAAAAGACACTGTGAATTCTACTGTCAGCCTCAGCTCTCAGTTGACAGTTCTTCATAGCTCCCACATACACTGAACACCTCTTTCGAACAGAAGTCTCACAGTCCTGGGTTTATGACACAGATGAGACAGCTGAAAGCTTGTACAGCATCACTGAAAGAAGTTTAAGGCATGGAAGCTGGGATACCACTATGCAATACCCTCTCCTTCCTTGCCAGTTTGCAAGCTTACGGCGATTGCTTCAAGTGCTGTTCTGTGCACATTAACAGAGAATAGCTCTGCCACTCTTTGTGCCACTCTGTCTACTGAATTGCTTCTGAAGAGGTTACAATCCCCTTTGAAGTCAGGGTTAATTTCAGCAACGATTTCAGTGAAGTCAAAAGACTTTACCACATGATCCAGCTAAAAAGTGTTACTCTTTCCCCTCAGTGGCAGAAGTTCAAACTTCCCTATCCAGCTTCAGGTTGTGGAGACAGCTTAAAAAAAGGTGTTCCTGTTACACTTGGCTATTTCCTTCTGCAACCACTTGACCATCTTCATCCCACAAAGCATTAACTGAAACTTCAGCTGCAGAGCTGACTGCTCTTCATTTGCTTACAAGTAGGGTAGAATAGAAGCGAGGGACACATTCTGAGTGGGTCCAGCTTCTTAGAATCACAGGAACATCGAGGTTGGAAGAGACCTTCAAGATCATCCAGTCCAACTGTCAATCCAACACGACCATAATCACTCCTAAACCGTAGCCCCAAGTGCCACATCCATCTCTTGAACACTTCCAGAGACAGTGACTACACAATCTCCCTGGACAACTGGTCCCAATGCCTGACCACTCTTGCACTGAAATTTTTTTTCTAATATCTAATCTGAACCTTCTGTGACTCAGCCTAAGGCCATTTCCTCTTGCCCTTTCACTTGAGACTTGGCAAAAGAGACTGACCCTCAACTCACTACAACCTTCTTTCAGGTGGTTATAGAGAGCAATGAGGTTCCCCCGAGTCTTCTTTTCTCCAGACCAAACAACCCCAGTTCCCTCAGCTGCTTCTCATGGAACATGTTTTCTAGACTCTTCACCAGCTCCATTTCCCTTCTCCAGACATCCTCCAGCACCTCAATGTCCTTTTTGATGTGAGGGACCCAGAACTGAACACAGCACTCACCAGTGCTGAGTGCAGAGAGACAATCACTGCCCTGGTCCTGCTGGCCACACTATTCTTATGGTCTTCCACAGACCCATTCTACCACCTGGTTCTGTAGTTAGCACAGGAAAATAAGTACATGCAAAGGATTCGATGACTGTACTTCACATTGTACTAATAACCTATGGCTTGTTTGGAAAGGGGAATAAAGATTTACTATATTTTAGTGCTTTAGATGACTTACGATTACTGAATACCCTAAGACATTGTAGCTAAGAATGAGTATGTGTACTGCTACTTTGTTTTAAATCTGATGTTTTATGATTCCAGGCAGTCTCTAGGTCCCAAATCCAGTGTGTTCACATGACCAGATGAAGCTCTAAGTTTTGATTTTATCACATCTGTATACATTACCTAGAACAACAAAGTCCCAGGCTCATGTTTTTTCTACACACAATGATGTACCTCCTCTAATTGTATAAATGTGTACCACTGAAAGATGACTTATATGCCAATAGCTTGTTTCCCTATGTCTGCTGTTTGTGTCCACCAGGAAACTTGGCCCATCATAGGTATTTTAGTAGAGTCACACATTTCTTACCTGCTGCTACAATCTTCAAGCACAGTTGGTAATGCAATAACTGTGTCACATATATTAGGAGTTGACAGAATAGGCTGAAAAATGAGACAACTGCTAGAAACATGATTTAATATTTAAAAATGAATAAATAATAACCTCATACTATTTGTGCCAATCTTGCAGCTCATGAATTTCTGGGACTGATGATTTTACTAACAGCAGGCTGATTAAAACATCATGGAGCTGGTGCATGAACAGTCTCAGTAAGAAAACCATGTGAATGGAATTAATTTCCCTCCTGG
The DNA here is from genome assembly GCA_013397935.1 of Dasyornis broadbenti. Taxonomy (NCBI): domain Eukaryota; kingdom Metazoa; phylum Chordata; class Aves; order Passeriformes; family Dasyornithidae; genus Dasyornis; species Dasyornis broadbenti. The sequence continues at coordinate 2,434,622 of VZRN01005751.1, read as the reverse complement.
ATAGATTGTTGTACTGAGATAATGCTGTTTTACTTTTAGTTTGGGGAGGTGGAAAAGGGTTTTGGGAGAGGACTGTCTTTCCAGTTTTGGGTTTGAATTGGTGCCTGTAAGCATGCAGTCACAACAGTGGCCACACTCTAGTGTATGACTTCTTCAGCTTGACTAGGCTGTGAATATAACATAGGCTACAAAAACTAATGGTTTCTTCTGATGATTTATAGCTCTATGTTTACTTGGGAGACAAACTCAATTGCTTGTGTAATATTATAGTTAAACATGCCTAGCTGCAATTGTTATGTAGATAGCCTGACTCATGAGTTCCACATGCACATCTACCAACTTCCGTGTCTGTGCAGGATTGAAATCATGTAAGATGGTTTTGAAAACTGGGCATGCATAGATGCACTAAGAATTAAGCACCAAAACATTTTGACATTTTTTCGCAAGACTGCCTACTCAGAAGAGAATCCAAGACTGGTGATCTGAGCTTTCTTTTTATAGAGCATTTCACCCAGATCCAAATCTGGGATTCCAGTCTTTTTCCCCTTTCATATTGATTTAGCTGGATTAAGGATTACCTAATTGAACCAAGAAGACAGACAGTTCCTTCTTCCCTAAAACACTAGTCATGACTTCATATTTAGGAGCCAGCTGGAAGAGTTTTATGTATCCTGACAGAAGTGAATGCTACTCCCATTTTTGCCTGTCTCTTTAATGAGGTGTTCACCGAGTAGTAGAAGGTGCCTTTTCCTACTGGCCTGGAAAACGCTCAGCCTCAAAGTGAAACCTTTTTATAAGTAATCCTAATCTTTATCTAAACATTAAAAAAAGCCAAAGGAAGTCCCCATGCCACCAGGCCCCTGTCAGTCCTGCCAGCTTCATCTCTGATATGGTAGCAAGCCATAACATGCCTTACAATCTTCTGGTTTTTGCTATCCATGCATCAGAGCTTTTAAATCACAGGCACTATGACAAGTATGTTTACACTTTCATTAGATAATAACACTCCATCCAAATGTCTAGAAGTCACTGCAAACTGCTTAATTAGAGAGGAAATTTAAAATCTGAAGCTGTCATATAAGGAATTTTTCAAGTAATGTTTTATTTTGGGGGTGCTGTCATCAACGGTGCGCATGGACAGAAAAGACACACAAGGCAGAATAGGTTCTGCGTACATAAAACATACACCTGAGTACTGAGCAGTTTATTGCGGCTCTGTAAATAGAATAGGATCCTTGGGAATCTATCTGAGGGATTTCAGGATACAAACTCTATGCATTCATCTCTGCAGAAGCCTATAAATCTGTGCCAAAATTAAAATGTGCTATTTTAAAGGAGCTATGACTTTATAGAAAGCTCAGATTGCGCGAGGAACAGAGATGAAAAGTATCATTTTTTCAGCTGAATTAATCAAGATGAGAGAAACATTCAAATTTACTCTAGGTGTGTCTGAGAGATATTAATTTTATTTTTTTTGTGTCTAAGTCCTTTACACACTTCTGTGTATTTCAGATCAACTTCTTAAACAAATACTTGGTTTGCATTTGTCTTAAATTGCTTTAGATTAAGGGTGATCTAAACTGAGGTGCCATCCACCTAAAATACATAGTAACCTGTAACATACAGACTGGATCATTCGTGCAGAGCTCACTATTCTCCTACCCACTGATCCAGACTTAGAGCACACTCGTTGTGCTTACGCCAGCCTACAAAACTATGCAAGCAAACGCAAACTTTCCAATGTCTCCTTGACATAAAAAGAATTCTCATATGTTTTGTGATGCTGTGGAGTGTTTTGTTTTGAAACCTGTTCCAGTGAAGTTCCTGGGACATAAAGAAGTCCAGAGGAGTATCAGTATGCTTCTTAAAAATCACAGACCTTTAAAAGTGACCTTTCAAAGAGAAAGCAAAAGAGAGTAGGAAAAGAAGGCAGAAAGTACCCAGTAAGACAGAAAAAAGAAAAGGTTGTCTATAATATCAAACCCATGTCTACCAAGCAAGTTTTAGCTGTATTCTCATATTCTAATCCTATCAACACCAGTGGAAATACGGATTGGTGATTACCCAAGGGCACAACATTTCCCAGCAAAATTGCTATTGCATTTATTCAATCTTTTGGATATAATCTATGGAGTTTGCAAAATTTTACAGTTTATTGCTACCAAGGTCACAGTAACATGGGCTTTCTTTTGTAATCCATCAGGAGAATCCGAAAGACAACACAGATCATGCAGAGAGTACTGCAACATTAACCCATCACAACAGTCCATGGAGACACCATTCAGTGCTGTTCCTGTAGCTTTATGGCCTTGAGAACAGTCTTCCAAATCGTGCTTGTGCAATGACGTATGTAAAAGTCATACAGTTTGCAATGAAACAACATAGTACATACAGACTTGGCAGATTCCTGACCTCTACAGTTTTTGCCAGTCTCCCAAATTTAAGACTGAGAATGTCAGACTGACCCTACATTAGGCAAGAAAAATAGAAGTCCTGGTTTTATCAAACTCCTGTTCAAATCAGATCTCATTTCTATAAGGAATTTCTGATTTTGTAATAGTAACGTGTATTTGCATTTGTATATAAGTAGAAAATTTAATTTACTGGATGTGGAGATTCAGCAAAGTTCATACACCATTACAAGAAAAAATTAAATTATATTGGTGGAATTTGTATATGGCAATATTTCTTATCTGTCAAAATGCTTCAAATTAAATGAGAGGGGGAAAAAAAGGGTTATGAGCATGTAATGAAGTTCTGCATTCACTTTTTTGCCTGTATCACTGTTACTGCAAATGGTAAAATGAAGTTGTTGACTCTGGTATTTGAATCAGAAAAACTAACAGCAACTTAATGCTATTGTGAATCTTGTCAGTATATGGGCTAAGACTGAATCTTTAAAAGTTTGCAAAAGAGGGTTGGAGTGATATTCCTAAAATCCATTCTTTTTTTCTCTCATTTTCTGACTTCATTTCTGAGTCAGAGACAGAGAGGGTGGAGTATAACTCTATCCATGCCATTTGACCAGGCAAGAAGCCCAAGAAAAATGATTTTTCCTTATAACATTAATAAGTAGTAAAATCCCAAAGTTATTTAGCAAGACTTCAATTAGTATTTGAACTTACTGTATAAATTGAATAGTTGTTTTTCAAAGCCTTTACAATATTGCATCTTCTTGTAAATTGTACTGATTCTGGGTTTTAGGCCACCCAGTGTATATTTTTCTTTCACATTTTCTTTCTGTATATTCTTTGGCTTCACCATGGGTGTTACAAAATGCTATACAAGTTTCTACAGGTAGATCACCCAGATGATGACAACATGCACTTAAGCTCAACCAAAATGCATGTGATTGGGCTAGTATCAAGACAGATTTACTCTGTCAAAATTCTTGCAGGTTTGTTCCTCTCCACAGTCTACGTGGTACAACCTCCACATCAGTGTCTTTCCACAGGCAAACATCACTATACAAGAACTCCTCTTGCATTCACAGCTCATCTGCACCCAGCTGTAATATTTTGTAGTAAGATAGTTCTGATTTTATATAATCAGCTAAAAAAAAAAAAAAAGCCATTTATCTGGGGATTTTTTTGAACTACATTTAACATCTCTCTTACCCTACCCTCTGGCTAGATAACATTCTTAAAAAATCCTACCTCTGTTTCCTACCTCTAGAAAACCACTACAGTGACTTCTTAGACCTCAAATATCCCAAGAGCAGACTACAAGAAAACACCTGATGCTTCAATGCACAAGCTGCAGAGGAAGAAGACTCTGCTGACCACAGTGCCCTACCCTTCTCAGGGCAAATCTTTTCCAGAATCCAGCTTTACTCAAATTGATCAACAGCTTCTCTCACCCTCTTTTATCTGCATTTAGATACAAGTTCAACAGGAATACAACAATTCTCATGCAAGCTTTACCAAGAGCAGAGGCAGACTCCTGTCAAAAGAGACTCCAAAACAACAAGTATGAATTTGCAATGGGCATTTCTATTTTGCACTGCAAATAAAATATCCTATCTGGCCTTTCCAATATAAACATGATTCAGTGTATTATAACAGGCATTACTACACATTTTTTCAAATGAAAAGCATGAAGAAAATAAAACTGGATTTCTTACTTTCGACGGAACATTTCTGCAAATATGCAGCCAACACTCCAAAGATCAACTGCTGTTGCATAACTGGACTGAAGCAAGACTTCAGGAGCTCTATACCACAAAGTAACAACCTGCAAAACAAAAAGGAACAGAAAAGAGAGCGCTTAGCTGCAGAATTACAACCTTCTAAGTGTTGTAGGTACAGCTTCCACTTAGTTTAATGTACATTGTAAAAACTCACATATTAGGGCAATCTGGTTTAGCCAGCACATAGAAAAGGGTCCTGTATGGAAAATCTCAGTATCTATAGCTGCAGTGATGGTGACTCAGGAAGTGATACCATTTCTTGTCAACAACAGTGCAATGCAGGGTACAACAAAACTATTGTTTCAGAGTACAGCATTAGTGTGACAAACACAGTACCACAGCACACTACCAGAAACTTTTTGGAGCTTTTGCAGCTTACAGACCCCAAACACTTTGCAGTGGAGATTTGGACCCTCCATAGGGCAAACATTAGCCAATTGAACAAGGCCTTGTTTTCTCAAACAACTTTCCTGGATGTAAATGTAGTCACCAAAACCGAAGTGGAAACAAACGAGTCATGGAATACTGTGGGTTTACCCACAGGACACATCAGAACCTGTACCATGTCTGTTCTCAGCCCTTTATGGTTTATGTACTATTTTCTGTAAAAGAAATGGGGTTAACTCAAGTGCATGGGCCAATCAGGGTAAACATGTTTGACCTGTCTCAGAAGTTCTCTCCGAAGAAACTGAACAAATTGTAACTTTTTTTTTTGATCTGTTGGATACAGATTAAATCAAACCCTTGTCAAAGCTGTCCCTCACCAAAAGCATCAGTCCTGTCTACTGTGGTTTTCCTGCACACAAAGGAACCCTAAACTGTCAGTTTCTAACTGAGCAACACAGCACAAGGATTCCTGGCAGATTCCTGACCTTTACAGTTGTGACAGTCTCTGCCCACGTGCTGCTGGTTATATCAGCAGTAACTTCTCTCACACTGTATGTTCAAATGACACACTCTTTCCCATGGACATATACCACACAAAGTGCCTGCTTTTAGGCTGTTCTTGTCCTGGTGGTTGTCACAACACGTTGCAGAAACCCAGTGGGAATTTTACTGGCACTGCTCCATTGATATACTTTGAGGACTCCTGCACACTGGACCCACAACAGAGATGGGACAGTTTATATTTATCCTTTTGTACCCACAAGCAGACCAAATACAGATGAGGCTAACTGTATCTTCAGTATATTTGCAGAAGAACGCAAAGAGCTTCTGCAGAGTCCTGTGTGAGCTACTATCTTGCTAGAATATAATCTCAGAGCACAGGAGTATTCTGTTCCTGAATACAATTATAATCCAGCCATAACAACACATGACCATCAGCTAAGTGCCAATATATTCTTACTCTGTGCTATAATTTAAACCACTGACTATTAATATGGGAGTTGGGAAGGTATCTACAATTATTGGTTTTTTCTTCAACAAACATGAAGGTGAGAGATGTAACATTCACAAGCAGCATGAACCAAACCAAAACTGGAAAAAAAAAAAAAAAGGATAGAAACAAAGAAAAGTCTAAGAATGGAAATAACTTTTAAAATTATGTTAACTAGGATAGTGAGTTCTGAATTTCAAGACCAACACAAAGAAGTGTGTAAGAATAGTGGGTTTTTTTATGATAACAATGTAATTGTCTTCTAAAGAAAAATAACAATGGAAGTAACCAGCCGAATTTGCTGGTCAAAGCCAGATGAAACAAAGCAAATACAACATTTATTACAACCACTACATGCCCTGACAGCCTTTGGAACCACTGAACAGCTAGTGAAGAGAGGTTCACGGATATTTGCAAGAGTGGTCATATTTGCTAACAGTTCTTTTAAACACTTCAATGTTATTTATAAAATTTGTCTACGAAACAGTTCAGTAACACAATACAAAGTACTGCACTGGCAAGCTACACTTCCAGATACCCATCCACAGATTCCTGTGCAGAAGTTGGGCATTACTTAGCTCCATTTGTCTTGTTCCTGATTTGCTACCATACCAGTGATGTTTTAGGAAACATTTCTCTCTATAAAAACCAGAGAAGGTTCTTCAGAGATTCACTCCAAGGAAAGACAAAAATAACTGGAGATCAGGGATTCTCTCTGCAGCTGCCCTGTCTGAATCAGACAGAATTATAGAATTCCTCCTAAAACACATTATTTTTCCTAATGCAGATATAGCTCTCAAACTGAACTATGCTTTTATTCTCGCAGTACGTTTGTGGAAAAGCTTATTGAAATAATACTGCTTTAAGAAACTAGATATAACAATTTCAGCCTATTAATGTTTGTGAATGTCTGGGTGTAGTGCCAGGAGGAAGAGCTGTGTGATCTCTGATCTGTGGGAATACCATCAAACCTCATGACTCCTGGTTTGAGATCCACATGGCTCTTCTCACACAGAGCGTAAGGATAATTTATTTTCCCCAATCCCTCATGCCCTGCAACACTAGATCTCTGCACTCTCATAGGCAAAGAACTGGGGGATGCATGGCTGGGAGACCATATGCCCTGACGTGAAGTCCTTTCCAGGGAAGCGTAGCACAGGACAGCTGCTCTTGTCCCGAAAGATGCAGCTCATGCCTGTGTCCATGCTCGCGCAGGGGAACAGTGCTGTTTTCAGACGACTGCGGAAGTGTGCAGCACATTGGCTGCTTCTCCCATGTGACCCCTTACTGGCACAGTTCCCCAAGCATTTGCACCCTGTTATGCTCCATGCATGCATACACAGGGGACTGGGAGATTTTACTTGAATAATTCGGAAAGTTAAACCTGTAAAATAAAAGATTTCCAAAAGACTAACAGCCAAATTCTAGCTAATTGTGTTATAGTCAGAGAGGAAAGAATCTGTGTTGAGGTGTTTTGATATTCTCTGTCATTAATGTGTCATTATAGAAGTGATCAAGTAACCTTTACTGTTTGTAACATGCAAGTCTGTGTTTGAAAATGTGAACCTGAAAGGGATCAAAATGTACTAAATGTCAGTTTGCACACATGTAATGCCACAGATGACTCCTTTTGCAGTCAAGGCCTTCTCCTGAAAAGCACAGGATGATGTATATGATGCAGTGGTTTTGACAGTTTCACACACTCTCTTACCATAGAAACCAAGAAAATATTTGTGGATATTCCATTAACATTTGTAGAGAAGTAGAAATGAGAATTATTCTGAACACAGGATATGGTGAGGCTGAACAAGCAGGCCATCACTTCCTCTTTGTATGGTTCTGAGTGAAAAAATGCTTTGCTTAGGTAAGGCACACCACCAAGGGAGAAAAGATCTCCCTGAGCAACAGCACACTTAACAGAGCTTCTTGATAAAGTCCCATTTTTAAGATGAAAAAAGCAATCACCTGCATCAGCACATCTCAGTAAAATTCTGTCTCTCCTGAAAATCTGACACACATGAAATGCAGCACATGGTGATTGCTCTGTAGGAAAAGGGGTTCATGCTCACATGCTGATGGAGATCCTAAATCGTGCGAGACTCCAAAATACTTTGGAGGTTGTATACTTTAGTGACCATGTTGCATTTTAGTCCTCGCACTTAAAATACTTCTCTCCATTGCCTCCTCCTTGCTCCTCCTCACCCTGGCTGGTCTCTTCAGCTCCTCTCATACCTGCCAGGTTTCTCCCAGATGTCCCACATGGCTTCTCTTCCCTGCCTGCCTCTGCTTTCCTGTCACACACCAGTAGCCCTCTGACAGCATCACCAAACATGCCTAATTCCCTGCTGCTCCTGTGCAAATGCCCATGTGGACACAGCCTGCTGCCCACCCCACCCCCTCCCCATGCACTCTGCCTTCCCTCACGTTCCCCATCAGCTCCTTTGCATCTCCAAGTTCCCTCAAACTTCACACCCTGCCCTCTATTCTTCCAACTGCCTCCAACTGCTCCAGGGCAAAATCAGCTACTTTTCACGCTTTAGCTTCTTAGCCCACTCTGCCTGTCCTGAAGATACCCTGTAACATTTGTATTTAATAGACCAAGCTACATATGAGAAGACTGAGCATATTCATACACAGGAAGAAGCAGGTACCTAAAGAAGTAACTATGTTCCTTTTCCAGTGTACATTCTGTGTTTCCACTATCCAGGTAAGATCGGATGGTATCAGGTAAGAAGGGTATCAGTAGCTGCAGATCACTACTTCTAATGATTTAGTTAATAGATTTAGACAGTGCTTCAGGATGAAAAGAAATGAAATGTGTATCTGAGAGGCAGTAGAAAGGAAAAGAACATCTGCAAAAGCCTACTGGCGCTGTGTCTGACCTTCTCAAGAAGGAAATGTGCTCAGTGAGAAGCAGGAGGAAAGCTGCATTTAGAGTCAGAAGAAGAAAGAGAACTTAATTTTGAAATAAAACTTTCTGCCTTACTACACCTGACAGATGTTGCAATCTGACACCATCTGGCTCAAGGAATTTCAATCCTGCACTTCAATGGTACCTGTTTCTGATGAAAAATCAGATTAGTGGGAAGTGTCTGCTCACTAGCAATGTGAATAGAAAATCTAGGCATTGTGTCAATTTCATATAATTTCCATTTACTTTACAGAACAGATTTTCATTTTTGCGTAACTGCTTACTTTAAATGGATCTGCACAATATACAGACCTTTCCAAATATAGTTGCTGTCTGAATAGCATTCAGTTCCAAAAAGACAAACTGTGGTTTAGGGATGGGGTTGAGTAACACAGACACAAAAGACTACATTTCGGTTTGCCGCAGACTTTAAGTACAGACCAATGCCCAGTTGCACAGCTACAGGAACAAAGCAGGGATCAGACTGTAACACAGCAGCTATGTCTGTGCTAGGAAATTAAATGGGACAGGAAATGTTCCTTTGGCACTGAGACCAAAAAGTACAGAGTGGCCTATGTCCATATTATTAAATTCTCAGCCTCCCAAAAAAGGTGACTGCATGCAAACTGCTTATTCGGAATGGTCTTTAGTCCATGCTTAACTGCCAGCACCTAGGAACTGTCTGGGGAAGGGCTGGTTGGAATAACGCACGCCAGGAACCATTCTAATAATTTAACAGTATAGAACAATTGAGTTCCAGTACCCACAAATGTTTTCTGGCACTCTTTAATCTACCAGCCAGTGAGTCACACTGTGGCCCCGGGTCTTCCTTTCACTCCAGAAAGAAGGCATTTTGCTATGCTTCCCTCATCTCCTCTGATTCAGAGGTGGCTCCACATGAGTGATGGGGTGGGGGAAGCATGGCCCACTCCTCACCTCACCCAGCAACTGGTCTTACTTTATCCTAAATATGTTGTGCAGGTCAGATGAATACACACTGCATCTCCTTACTATCTATGGGGAGAATCTGACTGGCCCACGTGTAGATATCTTCCTTTTAGACATCCAAAGCTGGATGAGACCAATTCTATTGTAATTAGTTCTGAAGGGGCTTGGAAGAGGCCTGTAAAACCTTTAAAAACATTAATTTTCATAGAAATCATGCCACAAAAGAAATTAGTGGGATGCTTAAATTCATATAAAATATCCTTGAATCCAAGAAAAATTCTTCTTGTAAATATTTTGCTTTTGTGATTGTGTGTGTTGATTTTGTTAATTACACTGGCCATTAGATGCTGGCTCATTGCATTTACATCTCATGAAAAATTACTTGTAAATTTATTTTTTAATGTTCCTTGCAGTGGTTCTTAAACTCGGTTTTTCTGTTTAGTTCTCACTAGCAAGGCTTTCCCATGGACTTCAGGACATCTTTTTGACCATTTTTCATTTATTTTTGTCCTTTCTTTTTGAGTAAAATGAATTAATATAGCTATAGAATACATGGTGCAGTATGTAGAGTCAAGCTCTTTAGTGTCACTTCGTGGTCTTCCAATTTCACAAAAAATCTTTTGCTTCAAACTGTTCACGAAGATTCAAAGTGGAATCTTTCCAACTTCACTGTGGACCAGCTACTTCATGACTTGTTCTTCAGGTCTCGGACTCTAAAACAACTTGAAGAATTTTCTTGAAGCTTTGTAAAAAACTTCTCAGCTGTATGACTACGCTTGACAAATTTGCCACAGACTAGTTGGAGAGGACAGAATTACAGACAGCATACTGACTGAAGCCTGAGTTCCATCCCCACTGCAGAGGGAGGCTCTCTCTGCCTAATCCACCTCCCTCTCACCTGGTAGAAACACAGTGTTAAAAACACTCCACAGAGACCAAGAAAAAGAAATGTAGTTTCTAACTGAGTATGCTAAAATGGCTCATTGGTCTGACAGTGTAACATTGCTTAAAATGAGGTCAATGTAATATTAAAAAGTTAAAAGGAAAAGTAAGAATTTGTTTAATAATGTTTCATCGCCTTCAGTTTGGAATATCGACCAACAACCAGAACAGAGTGGGGCAGAAGTGGCAATCCAGAGGGTTGGTGACACTAGGTTGTGACATGATGGCATTTCTGCAAGATTATGGGCCCTGACACTCGTCCTGTGGGCTGCTCTGAGTCCTCCAAACAGCCCAAGGTGGCCCCACTTTCCAGTCTCCTTGTGTAACAGATCCACCACCACCCCTCACTGCTCTGCTCTGCTCCAGCAATGATGACATTCCCCACCTCCCCTTCAACTCCCATGCCCCCCAGGAACACTCCAAAAACCTTTGAAAGTGGATCACACCTCTGACACATAGGGAAATGTCTTTTGTGTATGTTTTTGTGTGTGTGAGTCACAGGAAATAAGGGAGAGGGTAGTCTGGGGTGTGCTGGAGGCAGAAGCAAGGAGAAAAGAGGTGAGGAAGGGAGGAGAGATGATGCCTCATTCCACCGTGCAGCACCATGCACAACAATTCCAGCACAGGCAGAGAGCATTTGCAAAACCCACCTGTCCCACAGGTGTAATGAGGTCACAATAGGGGATTTTAGCATGGGCTAAATTTCAGCTTTTTTACAATGATATATTTTCCTCTCTGGTTTGGAAAAGGGGTGTGTCTGCTTTACTTGCTGGCAAATGTCTCTGTTTTCCTATGACTATCCTTAAAGCATTCACTGAGCATTCTGCATTTATAAAGCAAACCTAGGACTCCCTTTAATCGGTCTCTAAAGACCTGTGATTATTTCCAACTGTGAGAGAGAAGGTAATAATCACTACATTATATGATGTGCTCTAGTTTCCAGGGATAATATGTCTGAACAATTATATTTGTTTAATCTCTTTTTCGAGTAGTGGTTCTTCCACTATTATGTAACTGTTTTCAGTTCCATCACAGAGATAGGTATGGCTGGAGAGAATGTTTTTTTTCTTAGAGAAAGATGATTATAGTTTGTCTGTTTATAGAAACATTAAAATAGTTTCCCTTTTAAAGTAAATGTGCATCAAACTACTGTGGTGTCTTTTAGAAAGTACTTTCCTTCTTGACAAAAGATTTAGCATACAAAATATGAAATCCTTCCAAGTACTATGGGTCTCATGAAGTGCACATGCTAATACCAATTTTATCTCTTTATTCACATTTATCTCCATTTTGGTCACAAGCCTAATGAATTGCTCTATGAAAAGTGGAATGAACGTTATCATTCCGTGAGTTACATCATCAAGCAAAAGATTATTTATTTATAGAAGACATTAATCCTGATCATGTGTACCACCCTCTATCAAGCTGCTGTTTTAGAATGTGATCTCCTGTTTTTGATGCTGAAACATTTGTGCTTTGAAGGAAACATAGTTTAGCATCTACTGTAAGGTAACATGACAAATAAAGAACTCATTAATTTCTTAGATGTTCTATACACACACAACTAACCAGAATTTTCCGTTTTTTATTTCTAGGAAGAACCACATCACCCAGTGTGACAGTGCTGCTGAAGAGCACTTCTCGGTACATCCGCTGTCAGGAGGTGTGAATGTGTGCGTGCGTGTGTGTTTGCACATCATGTGTGTAGCTGAAGATACTTTACCTACATTCAGTGGGTTTTACCTTAAAAGCCTCTGTGCACTAAACTTCTGTGTGGAACAGCTACTAGAAAGGAAAACTGGCTCTTAACATGAGGTCATATTTCAACCACTAGTGACTCAGACCTTACCTCAAAACTCATACAAGGAAATCTATTTCTACTAAGCAGATCATAGAGTTCTCTACACACACAATACAGAGAACATTTCTGAAAGACTACCTGAGACCTCAGGTGAAAAGTGTTTTATCTTTATACAAAAAGAAAGGAGCAAAAATAGGATCACCAATACTACCTACCTGATCCTGATCCTACAAAAGTCAGACTTGCCAGGTCTTGTTGTGTACTGAAATCAAAACCATGATGCTCTATTCTCTGAGCTGCAGAGCAGCCTTCTATGGAATATGCGACAGCTCAGCTCTTTACAGAAATGGTCAGCTTTGCATGCAATGAGACTTGTGCTCATATTGCAATGTATTTACAGACAGAGATACTTAACGCTGAGAGTGACAGACTTTAAATAGAAGTAGCCAACAATCATGCTTCAAGACTCAATAATCAAATCCGTAGACCGAAAAAGCAAATTCTAATAATCTATCTCAGAACTAAAAAAACCCCACAAAGGCAGAAAGAAATAAACACCATTGTATTCTTATTCTTATTCTGATCAAATCAAACACCTACTGTAAGGAAGAAGACATCTCCTTCCACAATTCCAAATGAAACTAAAGCTAAAAAACCCTAAAAGAACCTAAAAGGTGGCAGCCTGAGACTGTGCCTTGGAATACAGACCTTGTTCTAGGTCTGGCTGCAGCAATTCGGCATGTTTCCACTTGCTCAGTCACCTGCTGGCATTAGTCAGCTGAGGGAACAGTCCAAATTTCTAGGACCAGATCTTGGGCTTTGTTTCAGTTGCTTTGCTCTACTCTACATCTTTAAGCCACAAAACCAACTCATCTACCATATTCCCACTGGGTGGCACCCACCTCTTCTACAGTCTCTCACATCACTAATGTCCTGCCCCAGGGAGCAGGAGAACATGTAGCTCTAACTTGTGTCAGGGCCAAACTGTGGTCATCTCCATGCCAAGATCTCCCAAAGCTGCCCTTGTGACTGCCTGGTCTTCTCTTGGGTTTGTCAGACTAGAGAATCAGAGCATTTCCACTTACAGTTTGACTTGATAATGAAGACCAGCTTTTCACTGCAACTAGAAAACCAGAGTCTGGTCAATAGAAAAAAGTGTTCTCACTTCCTCGACTGCTGTGTTGGACTCTAGACCTGAATACAAAAAACCTAAATGAAGAAAAACCATAAAGGCCACCACAGACTTCTCTCCCATGGAATTTGGGCCCACTTCTGTCAAATCATCTTAACAAAAAGGGATGTGCAGAGAAACCTCAAAGAACGGATTAAATTGGGCCAGTTCTCGAGGTGAGAGGCTTTACTGTGGACTGCTTGGGAATCTAGACAGCAGAAACTTGGTGCAAACAAATTCTACAAGATACTATTTTCATTCACTTGAGAATGAAACTTAGAAACTGATGTTGTGCCTGGAGGCAAAGTACCAATTTCACCGATAGCCTGATAAAGTACATAAAAGGCTGGTGGAGCACCATCTGTCAGTGATGCTCATGAGAAGCAATAGCTTACAGTTAAAACTCCTGCATTATAGCAAAGCTCAAAGAGAACTCAGGGTTGCAAACTAGTCAGCTTCTCTGCAGTAGAAGCTTCACTTGGGATGTACCTGCCATCACTACTTCACAAGGTGCAGACTGCAACTGGATTATCATCAGAGAGCTGGGCCTTCCTACACCTATGGCATAAAGAATTTGAGCAACTCTGAACACTGCAAATCTGTTCTACATTTGAAACTGAATGCAGCAGATTTTACTATGGCCTTTCATAAATGAATGATTTTAAACTGAAGTAAATAAAATAGTAAATGATACCATAGAGATCAAATTCTTATGAAATACCTTTCAAGAACTCCTTGAAATTACATTTGGGAAACAAAACCCTCATGAAACATCTTTCTTTCTAAAAACAATTGTGAAAAGAGATTTTTAAATACATACAAAGAAAATAAGAAAAAGTTTAACTTTCTATATACAGATGCAATATATGCATAGGTGTATGCATTTATATATACTTAAACGTACCACAGATTAGAAATTATTTAAGTCTTGAAGTAAACATCAGCAGGACAAAGACATGCTGCAGACACATATTTTCCAGCCAAAAGCAAGGACTAGGGAGAAAGGACAAAAAGAGTAAGAGAGTTCTTCAGGCTGTCTGAATCTCACACTTAAGTAGCTTTGTGAGTTTAAGACCAATAAAATGCTGGGCACAATCCACTGAGTTTCCAAAGCTCTCTGCAGGCACCTTTAGCGATCAAATTCTTCTTCTTACTCTGAAAGTGTCTGTGGGTCTTACGTGTAGATGGTCACACACATCAGAAAGACCTGTGCTACAGAAACAAGCAACTGTGCTTGAGCTAAAGCACTACTGTGCATGATGCATTTTTGGTAGACAAATACTGCGGGTAAATGGATATTTTCAATGGAAGTCCATATGGAGTCCTACCTGGAGAAGCCTATAACTAAGAGTGCTGGTAGAAGCAATAGATGTTTGCATCTACATTAACATCCTGTGCAAATGTTATTAGGTTAATCTCAAAGTGGAAACTCAGCCGAAGAAGATTTAATTGGCACTTCCTACACCCAAGCAAATTCTTTGATCACTAGGTTGGGGGGTTTTTTGGGTGACAGCTCTTTCCTTGCCTTTGCTGAAGCCAAGTCACTGTTCTGCCAGGAGTATATGAGTCATTGGGGAAGACTGTGTCTGAAAGCAGCTGAGTGCTTAAGAACAATCAGCTGGAAGGGGCAAGGAGCCGAGTTTCTGGATATTGCTCTGGAATGTGTATGCATTTTACATTAGACCATCACAGGATAAAAACAAAAGCAGGCATTAATTACATTAACCAGGCTGGATTCTACTTTGTATCTAGACAGACTGTATTCCACCTCTCTGCTTCTAATGGGCGGGACTCACAACATTTTTAGAAGACAGCCCTGTTATATTCTGTGGAGAAAGAAGTAACATCTCCTGCCTTGCTACTTGATACACTACTCAGTAGCCAAAACTTAGGATTCACAGCACAAAGTAAAGCCCAAGATTTTGAAAGAAAACAAGAGAAAATTTCCTCCACTTATAAATGTTATAGGACTTTCTGAACTGATACTACCTACCTGAAGATTTAGCAGAAAACCAGAATGTTACAGCTGGTCCAATACTAGACCTTGATAGGCTTTATTTGACAATTTTAACTTTAAAGCTTGTAAGATTAATTTATGTTATTTTCAAGAAACCCCATTCCAAGGAAAATGAACTGCATATAACGTATTAGTTGGGTGAAGACCTGAATTAATCTAAATCACTGAAGATTCTACGCCAGAGTGGTCACAGACTTATAAAAATGTAAAATGTTTTATTAGTGAAAATAATGTTGTAAATCTCAACACTCTCAAAATTGATACAAAGCATCAATTATTTAAGCTAAAGAGATAACAGGTTAAGACAATACAAACAGGAATGTTCAAGGTAATGAGTTCTTTCATGTTAGAAGTTCTCAAGTCTGAGGGCACTGCATCAAGCTAAAGGACAATGAGATAAGAACAATATTGCTAGTTACTAACAAATGGCAGATAAAAGACCTCTTCTGGATTCTGATTAAGTGACAGCATTCTACACATTCCTGTGAGTTGAGAAAGTTTGCCTGAGAACAGCAGCTATGTTACATGTGAAGCACCACTGAACAAGCATATCTCTATGTTTTCAAATTCCAGGGTGAGTAATGGCTCTTTCTCCCATGTCTTTAACTTGAACAGAAGCTCCCTCTCTCCTTCTGGACATGGAAGAATAACTTGCTGTGCTTCAGTTTCCATTAAGACATATAAATGTATATGCTGAAAGTAAAGAGAAGTTCTGAAGCACTCCATGGCTGCAAGCCAATGTTTACAATCTCCTGGGTGGGAAATGACGGGTGAAAGGCTCTCCATGGCAGGCTGTAGGAGTCTTTGCTGTTGCCGACAATGACCTTCTGCCTCTATTTTCAAAGTAGCTCCCTTGTTAACTCCTTGAACACTGTGTGCAGAGAGGCCTTAGAGAGGAAGCACTTTCTCTGAGAATCCAAATCCACTTCGAGGCATCTGTTTGACAGACTTCAATTTCAGCAGTGGTTAAGGGAATGTGGACTAATATGTGTACTCTACATCTGCTGCTGGAGTATGGCACTGAGGTACAATTTTAATAGTCCACAACTGGGCTTAGCTGTGTTCTGCATGACGCGAAGGGAATGTTCTCAGCTTCAGGGAAGGTACATCAATTTATAGGCACAGGGGTTTGTCAAACACTGAGCACACTGAGTCTCCAGGACAGAAGGAAACACCCAATTTATAGAGATATGTTTTAATTCTCTCTGGCCAGTCAGCAGCAACATTGTGTGCTGGTAGTGGCAATACCTTCTCTTGGGGTCTCCTCAGAAGAGGAATGATACTAAAAATTGAACACAGACTGAACTGCCATTGGTGCAGTGAAGATACACAACAACAGAGCAGCCAGTATTGAAAGAAGATGTACTGCTTCAAAAGCTTTTGTCCCTCTTCTGCCTGACAATGTAAAATACAATGTTTAGGAGATGTCTTCATGTGTCACATCCCTTTTGCTCCTCTGTAAATCACTCATGGCTCCTAATGGTTCAGGAGGAGTCCTCACAATATAAGATAAAAATAGACTTACAAAAAAGGCCCTCTAAAATGCTTATTGCAATATACACTCATCTTTGAAAATGAGAGAATAAATCAAATGAAAACTAATATTCAAGCGCTAGTGCACAAGAGTGCCTGCCATCTCCAGAAAATGTTCACAGCATTAACAGCCACATAGAGATAGCAACATCTACCCCCTCCTTGAACTCCTCCTTGAGGAGGTCCTGTAAATCCTCATGTGGTCGGGAAATACTTCTAACGTGTGGTTCCATGGATGCTGAGGAGGAGAGAAGAGAGAAGCAGTACCAGACGACAGAGCTTCTGCAGAGAAACCAAGCCCAAATATCAGCAGCTCTGAGACTGACACAGAACAACAGCCCCTAAAGCTGTTGCATTGTCCAACGTTCTAAACTTGAAGAGGTATGGACACGTCGGTAGGACCCCAGCTGCTCTTCTGAGGCACAAAATGTTTTGCATGAAATGGGTAGAGTTATTAGGCTGTGTCAAAAAACACAACTGGACATCTCATAAAAAGTTCCAACCTAACTCCAAAAATGCATGTAATTCTTAGCAATTTCAGTGGAAGCTCTGGCCTGTTAGAGGAAGACATCCGCAGAAAGTGAAATCATTGATATTTAGACCTACACTTGTTTTTCATTGTTAGTACTTTAAAAAGTAGTTTTAGAAACAAAGAACTAGAAATACTCTATGTTTTCTAAAAAGTATACAACTGCAGCTAATAAATGCTAATTTTTTTCCTAAGAAAATGGCAGCCTGCAAGGAAAAGAATTTTTTATGATAGCAAACAAAGAGCATATTTAGTTTGGAATATTTTTCTTTTCTGTTAATATGAGGTTTTGTTACTGCTCTTTAAAACCATTAATGATCCTGGGATCAGAAATGTTTTCAAGAGCTAACAGTATTATTGTTTTTAGAAGGATACACTCTGGCTGAATTCAGAGCAAGTTAGTTTTTGTAATATGAAGCTTTTACAAAACATGGGTCTAAATAACCCCTCCTTAAGTTTTTTTATTTACAGAGCATCTTTAAACACCAGATAAACTTTGTTTTGTTTTGGGCTACTGCAGGAAAATCTGAAAATGAAACTTCTTTGAAAAGGAGTAGGAACAAGACTAAAATACCCCATCATCACAATCCTGGAGAGGGACAATGGAAATGAACAGCATAACTAAGAAAAAAAATGAATGTATTTTCAGTTACAGCAAAGGTGTCATCAGAATCAATAAAAGAGGCTTCTAGTGTTTCTTCAGAATAATTGAAGTGCTAGTCTCGCAACATGCCTTGAAATCACTTATGTGGAGACTAGCAGTATTTCTTAAAACAAATGCAGGGTGTAATCTTCAGGTTGAAAAATAATGTAGAGTACTAAAGACCTCTCTTAACCATCCTGTTGTTCCTGTCTGTAGGACCTGGGATGAACAACAGTTGACTGGGAAATGCTGTACACAAGAATGCTATCTATGTGCTATATCTCACGGGTCAGGCACAAGTGTAATTTTAATCAATTACATCTCAGGCAAGTACAAAGTAGATTACATACCACTCCCATAATAAGTGATCTATAAATCAGCTTATTTTTCAAAGTTTAAAAGACTTTCGTTATCCTTGACTGGAGAAGAAACCAGTGCACTTACGAGAAATGAAGCCTATTCTACTTAATCTGACTTCCTGTGAAGTTTTAAGTATTTTGCAATAAGTAGCAGCTCACTACACGCAAATACATGTGTTTTGATTTTTATGAGGAAAAAAAGACAAATCGGTAAGTTGGAACATAATTTTGGTATTGGTACATTTATATTGCTAAGTATGGACCTGCTCTTGAACTTTGCTGACTTAGGGGAATTAAGAGAGTCTCATGCCTTCCAGTGATCAGGAGCAAGATGTACTTATCTCTCCCATAGATCTGACCCTTTTCTTCATCTACTGCTTTTACACCACTTTGATAGCTTGTTTCCAACTGACATCCCTAATTGTGAATAAATTACATTCACAGATGTCACTAGGGACATCTAGAATGCGTGGAGGGTCTTTAAAGAGAATAAGAATCTGTTTCCACATGTGGTAGGATACACAATGGTTGATTACAAGGGTATGAAGAACGCATCCATACATAGGAAACAGCACAAGTATTAGTAAAAAATGTGTGATTTTGCACCAAGGGCCACTGGTCACTGGAAGATGGTCCAAGTACGTCCAAAAATGCTGTATAAATATACAACTTAAGCTCAAAACCATAACTTATTTCTCATCAGTTGAACCTGTCGTAGCTGCAAACCCTGCCACTGCCTAGTGCAGCTGGTTCTCCTCTCTATACATACTGGAAGCCTTCACACCAACTTGCAACTTTGGAGAGACGGCCTAATACCTGCAATCTGTTCTTCTTTCTTCTCTGCCATGTAATAGTACAGCAAAATAACTTACGACATTGCATACACTAAATCAGGAGTATGAAACTTCCTTAAAAAGATGCCTATACCTTAACTGTTTATAAAGACAAAGAAAATAGGAAAACAGTATCAAACTAGCATGTTTATGCAGCTTTCTGATTTTATCCAAGTGTTAATGCTATACTGTGGGCTTTTCCCTAAACCAGATAACTGTAAAGTCTGATTTCATTGATAAGTTTAAAAAGGCAGCATTCACTGCTACTGAGGGTCTCCTTGCAGCTGTTGCTGTGATGGGTTGTATTTAATGAAATTTTCTCCCTCTTCCCTCTGAAAATGTAATACCTATAATTTAACATTTAAACCCCAGGTTCTGTTCAAACACCTCACAACAGTAACAATGCATATGCATTGATGTAATTTTATTTCTTGTAACAAAATCATTAGATTCATGAAGCAACAACTGAACTGCTCCATACACAGTATATAGTTAAAACTGCAGAACTGAAGCCAAAATATGCACAGCTAAAAGGAATGTTACAGGGGGGCCTCTCTTAGTGAACAAAGCAGGCTCAGTTTGGCTCTTTTTCCCTAGCGCTACCACATCCGCACATCGTTAGTTGGAAAATTCCAGATATATGCTGTAATTTTTTGTGCTTTTTTTTCCCAGTACACTTGAGGCTTTAGTGTCCAGATGCCATTTTCCCCCCCTTATCTGTCCCTGCTAGTTTGGGTCTTTGCCAGTTGTGGTCAACAATTAATACAGCAAAAGAAAAATACAGTACACTCCCTGGCAACTGGCAGAGGCTCACAGGAAATACCAAATAAAAACTTTATTATGTATTGTTTAACTATTTTGTTTGCCTGTGGGCCACCCTGTTGTTGGTGTAATTTAGAAAAGCATGCTCCATCTGGATGATCTGTGCGCAGGCTCATTGTTCCCAGAATCTGTCACGCACAATCACTGCTTCAGCCTGTGGCCCTCTGCAGAAAGAAGCAAAGGCATGGCAGCCCTCCAGCCTGCATTCCTTTTCATTAGACAACTTGTGACCAAATGTTAGAATAGAAGAGTAACCTTTTAATATTCATGTAATTAATTTACTTTCCCCTTTAATTATAAACCTTCATGTGAAAAGAAGAAAATAAAAAGACTTCCCTTCATGATTCTCCTCCCTCCCCCATCCTTTCTATCTGCTTTCTGGAACATGGAAGGTGCTGGTTTCATTATACATAGGTACCAGTACCTCTGCCTATTGGGAAAAGTTGGCAGGCTTTTAGTTTATGTATTAATTGGTCTGGTACATAGAATAGGTTCGGAATTATAATAAAGTGAGAAAAATTAAATTCTTTCTTCTACATGCTCTTGCAGCATCTGCTTCCTTGTCTTAATCAGTAGGATAATCCATTGAACACAAAGCCATTCTTCTGTATTTGAAAACACAATAGACATCTAATTGAAGTTCCCTTTCACAGTAAGGTCAGTATATGACTCAAAATACTGGGTCAGCTGGGATTTTGGCTGTGCAGGGTTAGGTGTATAGGCAGTGCTTTGTCAGTTCTGCTTTCCTGAAAAATTGTAGCATTTTTCCTGTTAGGTTAGACCAATGTTGAACTGGACAACATGATGCAAAAGTTTGCTCCCTACAACACAAAAGTGCATTTGACTGCAAGGGAAAACATCTGATGCTTTAAAGTCTCACCAAATGAGTTAATTTCAGCACACTGAACTGGGGCCCTGATTTCCACGTGGGTAGTTCATCTTTTACTTGCTACAGCCCATTCAAAGGAATACAACTGTAGCAGATTATAATTTGAGCAAATGAAGCTAAGGTAGAAGCTGCCTGTCTTCAAGGCAGCATTTAAGTCTGTATTGCCTGATTTTGACTGCAGTTTCAACAGGTGACATTAAAGACTCACAGCCACTGAGATATCAAAGGATAGGGGGCCCAAACACAGTCAAGTATCCTGTATAAGATGCAATGGTTTCTATGGCAGCTGAGAAAATGTTACTGAACTTCACTCACTTTTATTAAGTAGGTATACTGCCATGCTAGGTCTGCAAGTGATCAACATATATGTTAGTGGTTTGATTAGTTCATTCATCAACCCATCATGGGAATGGAAAGTAGAACGAGAGATTTTCTGTTGTGGTCACTTCAACAAAAAGATAATGTAACAAATCAGAATGTTTTAGATGAAGGTAATAATTAAAAAGTGGAAGTCTTTCACTTAGTAATAAAATAGCACTTAATTGAGGTGGAACAATTCTGCCTGTTAAGTACCTTTAGCAGGGAATATGACAAAAAAACATGACTTTTTCATATTAACTGCATTTTCAGGGCATAATATTTCACATATTCACTATGAAAGAATTCCAATTATGTGTCAAATTCAACCGCTTGCATATAAAAAAGTAGCATCTTCTGTCCAGAAGGCAAAGCAGCAACTGCAAATAAAAGTGAATTCAAACACTCCTTGGCCTAAAGCAACAAGAAATTAAAAAAACCCAACCAAGTATAATGCAACAAAAAAATTTTTGGAAATACCCAAAGCAGTGTTCAGAGCAGGATATTTCAGTCCTGAAATGAATGTTCAATCAGGATTAAAGGGTTTCTGCATTTTAGCACATGCCTCACCAGGCGTTACTGAGAGGTTTGTGCTCATACCTCTGAATGGGTCTAGAGCCTAAGGGACGTGTATGGAATCCTCAGAAGAAATTGTTAGACCCAAGAGGTGTGGTTGGCTATTCAATACTTATGATGGTTTTTTCAGACTTCTGGGCTTACTTGCAGCTACTGTCTATGAAGCTATTCATGTTTACTACAGAATCATAGAAAATGCTCAGTTGGAAGGGACCCATCAGGATCTTTGAGTCCAACTCCTGGCTCTGTGCAGGACACTCCAAGAGTCATACCATGTGCCTGAAAGCATTATGCAAACCCTTCTTGAACTCTTGTCAGGCTTGATGCTGTGATCAACTCCCTGGGAAGCCTATTCCAGTGCTCAACTACCCTCTGGGTGAAAAACCTTCTCCTAATACCCCACCTAAATCTCCCCTGACTCAGCTTCATCCCATTTCCTTGAGTTCTGTCACTGGTCTCGAGAGCGAGGAGATCCATACCTGTACCTGCCCCTTCGCTTCCCCTTGTGAGGATGCTGAAGACCACAATGAGGTCTCCCCTCAGGATCCTCTCTTCCAGGCTGAACAGACCAAGTGACCTCAGTCATAAAGCTTCCCCTCCAGACCTTTCACCATCCTTGTGGCCCTCCTTTGGACACTCTCTAACAGCTTAATGTCTTTTTTATATTGTGCTGTGCAAAACTGCACACAGGACTCAAAGTGAGGTCGCACCAGTGCAGAGCAGAGCATCAAAAGAAAATCTAATGTGGGTATCTTCTCAAGGCACCAAGGTGAAAGCTTCTCATTTGACTAGTAACACGGAAAAAGAAAATTAAGACACGAATAACAACTCTATCAAAATCCTGACTTCAACTTCACAGAAAGCAGCAAATGGTCAGAGAGCCTATTTCAATGCATATGAAATACAAAAGATATGGTTCCATCCCTTCACCTTTAGCTGTTCTTCAAGATAAAAGATAAAATACCTTCTATTTTGTCTACTATCACTGCTTGCGATGCTACTGATGACACACAGGAAAATAAAAACTCTTTGATTTTTAATATGACTTAGAAACCTCAGGCATTTTGTATATTTCTGACTGCCTATGATAGTCCTCTTATTAAAAACTTCTTTTCTTCATCCATTGGCATGAAAAATAGTAATAAAAAATTACTAGTGTAGTACCCAGCATGAAGGGCAACACAGTACACAAAGTGATACAGATTACTCAATATAAAGAAGAATTAGCATCCACTTATTACGAATGTTTTTATTTCTAGTCAGTCTAATAGCTTCCTCAGTTCAGTACAAATCTAACAGTTCTGAAAGTATTTATGCATTTTACTTGCCAATAGTGTGAGGGTCAGATTACACTTGCAGTGTATCAGCTGCAGGAAAAGTAAGCTCTACGTAAGCATAGCAGTTCCCCTTTCAGACAACCTGGTCTTTGCACACTACACAGCACACTAATGATACAGACAAAGGTAAAAGATAGCTCCTTAATCCTTTCCTGGTGAATCCATTCTTAAGAACCAAATTTCTTTAAAAAGGTGAGGGCTGGAGCTATCAGACAGATCTGGATGACAACTGCACTGAGAACAGAAGGGAAACAAGAACACGTACACATAAAGTTAAAAAGCTCCCAAACAACTAACAACTGAAGTTGGGGGATGAAAGTATCTATCACTGCTTGTAAATTCTAAGAACAGCTGTAGTTTTTGTCCTTGCTTTTCTTTGAGTTGAAGTCCAAGACTACAGAACGGGATAATCTGTGCATACATTCAGCTGTGTATGACCTCCATTTTCAGAACCCGGTGGTTCGATACTGAAGCAGTGCAGAAGGCGATGTCACATCTGACTATACATAGAAAATGCAGAGCCTCCTCACAGCAGGGTGGGAACTCCACCCCCTTGAGGGCCTCAAAAAAATCTCTGCAGGGTAGATATATAGCTGATGTTGTAAACGCAAAGTAGAGCGAGACAGAATTCAGGAAACTCAGGCTAACTTCAGAAGATGTTTACATTGACTACAAAAATTGAAAATGGTGTTTACATTGAGGCAGAGTTTCTTCTTTTCTGGTTTAATACAGATACTTTACTCAAACTTGTCAAAACCTAATGTATACACTTTCTAATTTTTAATCTGTATTTACCTGTTGCAAACATAATTTTTT
This sequence comes from Dasyornis broadbenti, assembly GCA_013397935.1. Classification (NCBI taxonomy): domain Eukaryota; kingdom Metazoa; phylum Chordata; class Aves; order Passeriformes; family Dasyornithidae; genus Dasyornis; species Dasyornis broadbenti. Next base: position 2,410,571 of record VZRN01005751.1, on the reverse strand, counting down.
TTCTTCAATTAACTTGTTTAATGTAAACTGCTTTTTAACAGTTGCATCTGTTACTGCTTGCATCAAATTTCATTTTATAGCATTTTACAGATATGTTGCTATTTTGGTAGTTTTGCTGATTACTTCAGTTCTGAATATATTTTCATTTTTATGCGGCAATAATTCTCAACTGGCTACTACAGTTTTAAATGATGCACTCAAAAGTATTATTCAACAATGTCTTTACATGTTATTTCACATTCTTGAACCATCATAGGATTTTTCATTCTCTCTTGCATTAAAAAAATGGATTATGGGCAAAGCCTTGAGAGTTTTAGTATGTTAACTTGTCACTGTCATGTCAAGAAAAAAAAAGGGGGGGTGGAGGTTGTGTTCTACAAAGTACCAGTGAGAATTCTGCAGCCAAACCCCATGAACTGGATAGGCACTTATATCAATACCATTTCCGAAAGTCCTTGTTGTGCTTTGTTTACTCCACTCCTCCAAAGCACCCTGCATATTTGTTCACAGAATGTGTTTGTATTTTTCAAACAGAATACGAAAACCTGGAATCACATCCCTGACACACTGAAGTTAAAGGTATGTTTTCCATCAGCTGCATGGAACTTAGGACTTCATAGCATGGAGATTCAATATTATTGTGCCAGTTTCCCATGCCAGTTTCCCATTAGCAAAATTTGAAGCTAAAACCAAAGTGGCATAATTTTCTTCTTCATCTGTATCAAAAGGCCCTTGCTAGTCAAATTACTATACCTGCGAACACCAAGTTTTGTGTTTAAGACTCAGTTCATAGAATAAATACAGTTTTCCTACAAACTCAAGGTTTTTACATTTTCAGATATTGATACTAATAAAAATGGCCTTGATTTCTCTTGAAAAGTATTCACTTATCCCATAAGTTACTTCAATTCATAAGGCTACATTGTATGACACTTGACAATGTAAACTGCTATTAACGTCCTCTGAAATAAGTCCAAACCATGTTCAAAACTCAATGCCAATTTCCTACAAACCAGAGAAGTCTACACTGGAAAAACAGGGGGATGTCCCCCACTCTGTTCAATTAAGATAATTTTTTCTCTAGAAAATCTAGTTGCATTTTTCATAAACTGATTTTTTTTTTTTTCCCACAGACTGGTGAAAACTAGTTTTCTAAAACTAGCTTATGCACTGACTTTGGTCCATTTAACAAGGTCAGACTGTTTATTCTTGACCAAATTCTTTCCCACTGTAAAAAGGTACTTTTAAATGCCACATTCCAAAACAGTGCCAGTAAGTCAATGAAGCATATTTTCCCACAAGAACTGATACCATGCACAGGCCCCTCCTTATTTAATTCTTCTAGTGATTAAATTACATAAGGTGCATGATGTCTTCAGTGTCCCAAATAATTTAAATCCATCAATCTGCAGTGCCAGCTGTGCCTTTATTAACTTAAATAGTTTCATTCATTTCAAAGCAATTTTGTCTGAGCAGCATCAGACAGTAACAGAGAAACTAAAAGACATTTAAGTATAAACTTTAAATATAAAATAAAAATACACCAAATGCAAAATTCACTGTTGATTTAAAGACAGGCCTTCTTATTTGCCTTATAAATTGGCTTAGTTCATTGAAGCTTTGCTGATTTATATCAGCTGAAGTATGTGGCTATTATGACCTACTGCAACAGATGTAAGAAAATGTAAACCAGTAAAGCATTTTCAATTTTTAGTGTATGCTTCCAAGCTGGTTTTCATTTTATGGAGCAAGAATATAAATATGTGAACAAAATTAAGGAAAATACCATTCTATTAAGAAGATACATATCTGCTTCTGATCCTCTCTGTTTAGATGTTATAGTGAGCATGTTTTGAGATGTTTTTCCTTAATGAAACATGGCATCCAGATCAACCCAGCATAGTGAACTTCACACTGAGATTTTCAAATTTACCAGTAATCTTCTTTTGCATTTTAAGAATGACTTGATTGTTTCTGTCCTTGCAAATGCAATATGAAGAAGAACTTTAAAAAATCACATGGAAAAATGTACATATAAATAAAGTTACATCTTTTTTTCTGAGATGTACTGTCAATGAAATTACAGCACCAGTGGTGAAAGCACATTCTTTGAAGTGATCAGTAATATATTTGAAAGGTAGCGGAAAATGCTCTGCTTCAAATGGATGTAAGAAGTGGATATTATTCTTAAGGAATATTAGAAGAAATATACTCAAATATTCACACTGAAGGTGTTTAAATATAAAATGTGTTTGATTATAATTTGATTCCAACAGAGCAGCTGGAATATACACACACTCACCCCCCGCCAATTAAAAAAATTTCAAAATCTCTCCTATATGTTTTTTCACAGGAATTTTAAAACCTTCAACATGACTCTATGCACTCTTAACATGAATTTTCACAGGAATTTTAAAACCTTCAAGATGACTCTACGCACTCTAACATGAAATCCATACCATCCTCCTGTCTTGCACTTCAAGAACTCAGTCATGCTGTTCAACAGAAAGCATTAAAAAAACCGAAGAAAGAACTGCGTTTCCATGAATAGTCTTAACATCTTGTAGAAAAACCCCCAAACCTAGTAGTATTCCACACATTGTAGACTACCCTGTAAAAGAGTTAAAATTTTTGTTCACTGCCACTTAAGAAGTGCCAGGTTTTATGCCAGGGTGAACCAAATTGTGAGTTTGACTGTTCCATGAAGCCAGTCAATAGAAGTGCTAATACAAACTGGCACTTAGTTTGTATCGACTTCAATGTTATTGATTGTCCAAGTAGATTAAAAATTATTACGTAATTATTCTCTGAAAACAATTCCCATGAGTGGTATTACAAGACGTTTATACCACTCTAGAAATCCTCAACTGACTTATGGTACTCCCAAAGATACTACACATTGCTAGATCCTGAGAGTTTTCATTTTCAAGCTGATAACTTTCTTTAAGGGATAGTAAGATTCTCATAGGCTTAGGCCTTCCATTTTCTTATGCCCAAGATGTTTCTCCTATGTATATAACAATGTATACATATACAAAACTTCTCATGTTCTTCAAAGACACAACATCCTCAGGCTGTATTAATTTACAGTATCTTTTGCCTGAAAACTTAATCAAAATAGGAACTTGTAAACTTTTATAGGATAGGTGAGGAGGGGCAAAAACACGTGAAATGATGGAAGTCATGCATTTGTTTTATTTCCTTAAAAAGGTGTAGAAAGTCCTGTTTTCCTGAAAAAATCACACAGGAGGATATAGTTTTCCTCTAGGACTTATTCCAAGTACTCCACCCAGAAGCTCTCAGCTTTCTCACCATTTTGCTGAATATGTTCCTGTTGATGTCTGCGACTTTTGTGTCTGCATTTGTGCACTGCTTCCCGTTGCTCCTCTCACTCTCAAAGACACCTCAAACATCACTGGCTCTTTGCATTTCCATTCAGATTTCAGTCAAACCTGCTCAGCCACATAGCTTAGATTCCTAACTGGCCCTGCATTTGTCATGTATTTTGAGTGATGGTTCCTATTGTTTCAGCTATATATTACACAGAAGTGCTTAATTGCTTTTATAAATTTATCCAAAACATACCACTGCTTTTACGTTTTAATCAGACTTAATTTCAAGGAAAGCTGTTTCAGCTCTGCCCGTATTTTGATGGAATCCTTGAAAATGGTGCTCTTTATGACGCACCAAAAGCCCAAATGGTAATGGTATCAGGATTGACTTGGGCTGGATTCATCTCAGCTGACTTAAGATCTGAGTACTGTTTAGATGTTCACAGCTGAACTTAATGACTTTTGACAACCAGTGGAAAGAAGTAGGTACTTTTGGAGTCTGAGCTACGTTAACTGCCTTCTTTAAACAGAGATAATTCATTCTACTGATTACACTGATTGGGAGATTACTTTTGATTACTGCTTAATGAACTGAGGCTACTTACTCAGTGAACTAACTTAACAATTAGATGTCTACACATTGTCAGATAAAACCCACTTAACAGTATTTCTGTGTCAGGAGATACTCATGTGGACTTCCAAGTTCCCTTATAGCTCTTCTTCCTTTCTCTATTTCCTTTCAACTGTTTCTCAGATATCTCCAAGAAATGGCTTTTAGTTTTAACAATAACACAAAAATGTCTGGGACAGAGCTTCATAGTTTTATCCTAACTGGGAATGTATCACTATCACTACAACAGCTTTTTCAACTTTCTTTAGACAGCGTGCATATATTTGATACATACAGTGGGGATTGGCTAGACAATTGGCAGAGTTTGCTATGGGATGTATCTCTTGACTTCCTCTTTATCACTCCATTTATTCAGGTCAGCATTGGACAGTAGTACGCTCTGAATTTCTTCAGTACTGATTTTTACCCCTTAATTTCTCCTAGCCCTCTGGGACACTACCAACTCCCCCTTTTTGAAAACTTTTGCACATGTAATAAGCCATTGAGCATTTTTAACTTATGAGACATTATCACCAATTTTTCCTCAGAAAGAGAAAAGTTCATCATCTGATTGCTCTAAGGGGAATCATGGTCCCTACAGATCCATGCAGTGTACATGATGTAAATGTAGGTTATTAGCTCATACCTACATAAAATGAATGCTGAGGTACACTGTAGGTTCAATGACTCCTATATGCTATCAGAATGAATGTCAGATGCTGATTTGAGCTGGTCTACAAAGGTACACAGCTAAACTCCTGTTTTGTATGAAAAGCTTCCAAACTGCAGATTTTTGACCTAAATTTTCCATTATACTTGTGTGCAACTTGCCTGGGATCCTGCAGCTAGTGAAGAATTAACTCATTACAATGTCTGCTGCTGTGAGGCCTCTTGTTTCCTTGCTTTGTGTACCTTCAGCCATCTCAAATTATTGCCTACTGCTACCCTCTAGCACTGACTGACGGGCTTCTCCGCTCTGAGATCCAAACATATCAATAGCCAAGAGCTTCACTGTGGCTCTCAGCGATACAGTAGCAAGTTGGACCTGTCTTTTTCCTGGGAAGCTACTTCGTCACTGTACAACTACGGTATACATACCCTGCAATTGTTTTCCATTTTCTCTGTGCCCTCCACTGAATAAAATTCTTCCTCTAGATTAAGAAGGGATTTCCCAGTCCCAAAATGTGGAACAGCTTAAGAAGCATAGCTGAATCCTTCTTTCACTGATATCTGTTAGTTATCGCCTGATGTTTCTCCATACTCCTTGTAGATTCTGTATCTTATCTTTAACTTCCAGACCAATACCACCTGCTATCATCATTGTATTACGCAAAGATGATTTTAAATTCCGCATGCCAAAAAACTTTTCATCTCACATACCATAATGCTCTTGTCTTGTCTTTTCATTGAGCAGAGGATCATTCCAGCTGCCCCAGGGGATAAGCCATAAACACCCATTCCTCTGTAAATTACATGAAAGAAGAATATAGAAATCTTTTGAGGATGCATCTTTTTTTGCCAACATGCTCTTCATGGTTCAATTTAATGTTGCACTTGAAATCAGAACTTCACCAAGGCACTCAATCTGTCCTATCCTCAAACTTTCTCTCCTACAAATGACAGGGAAGATACTGCAGAGATTTACGCACCTTTAAATGTCTGGGTTTTGCTGAGTGGCATAAGATGTAATCATCATCCAAACTTGTGGTGTTTCTGTGTCCATACTGCCATGGAACTGTAAGCTCTAGGATTTGTACCCAGTATGAGAAAAAACAATTTTGAAAGGGTTTTGAAAAGTGACAGGTGAAGGGAGAAGAACTCGTAAGAACCATTTCCAACACTGAAAATTAAAAAGTCTTAACTCTTGTTAACTTACAAAGCTTTTCAGCTCAAATAATTTTTGAATGTTGAAATGCATAAATAAATGTTTTCTAATGTCCAGTACAGTAAGTGGCTGTGGAGTTGACAGTTCTAGAGAGCTGCAAGTTTCTTGTCTTCAGTGGAAACGCCCCCGTTCGTAGATTGTGTGTGTGAAATGTAACGGATCTCTTTTGGAAGCAAGTCACCATCCACTAGGCATTATCCCTCCTGTTCTGCAGAACAGAATATATGCTTTTTCAGATCCTTTGTGCTAGGAATGATGTTGTTAAAAACGTTTCTTCCAAAACCAGGTCATTCACTCTAAGTACAGCTGAACAATCTGTGCAGTACAGGAGAAAAAAATACTGTGGACTGTCTTTTCCACTAGCTCACTAGCTACTCAACTGTTCCTGTCCCAGCCAAAGAACTCTTCTCTGAATTGCCTCTGAAGTTTTTCTGATAGTGTACTTCTCTCCCCATCCTTTGGACTTGCTTGATAATATATACTTCTAACACTTACGGTGAAAAGCAAATAGTACAGCATTAAGGGTACTATTTATTCACTGTAATAAACAATAATTCTTTTAAGATAAGGGTATTAATTTTGGATGATAATACAAAATATGGTACAGTCATTTCTGAATCATAGCTAAGGGTAAAGCCCAATAACTAGTTGAAAGCACATCTCTTTCTTTACATATTTCTTCAAAACTTATTTCTTCTTTCCTGCTGGTGAACAATGAACTAGCTGTTAACATGGCAGGTTCCCATGGTTACAATCTTGCATGGGGCCCACATGGTACAACTTATATCATTGTTAAATCAAAAAATATCCCCTGCTTCCTAAGCAGAAAGTCCCTACTCTCACTATTCCTCTTTTAAATCCACAACATGACTTCAGAACTCAATCAGCATGAACTTGCAGGTTGTTTTCCCTCCTTTTTTTGCATCAGTTTTCTGATGTTTCTGTGCTGAGTAGATTAATTGCTCATGTTTCTTAATGCTGGGGTTTTTTTGTTTTTTTTCTTTGTATCATCTGTTCTTTGTCACTCAGGCCCAGTAAACGATGAAAACTCTGATCCTGTTTCAAATCACACTGAACTTTAAAAGCAAAAATGTACTGAGTCTTCAAATAGTATGCAGTCATTCGATTTTTTTTTTTATTATTTTTTGTTTCTTTACTGGAAAGCTACTACAAGATGCCAATGTCATTACGATAGTTGCCCTGGAGAGTAGAACAACTTGCTGACTGCAAACAAATTATCCACAAATCAGCTCTTCCATGCTGATCTCAAGTTTAAAGGGTATCTTCATAGACTGTATCTGTAGAACAAGTTTGCCTTGCATTCATTACAGAAATACCCAATGCAATGGTTAATTTATCTGCTCCTCTAGCTGTTCTGATTCACACTTAAATTCTATAGACTTTTGCAGTAGACAACAACTTTGTGCATTTTAGAACAATTACAGGTTTTATTTTCTAATCTCCTGCTTAATTTTTTTTAGCATATCTCATTCAGTAACTAATCTATGACCGTAATGCATATTTCCTAGAACCAGTTATACATTTTACTAGACCAATTTCAACTACTGCTACTCATCTGACAGAACTAAACAAAAACTCAAGCCCCTGCTTGTACCTCCAAGGTCTGACTTTCAGTCAGGAGCAATTTATTGAACTATATTGGGAGTTTTTGATACATACTAATATATCCTGGCTGGTTTTGTACTTTTGAAAAACATTCTGCAGTCATCTTTCATGACACTTATACTCAACTGAATTATTTCTTAATCTCTGCACTTATGTCACATTTCCCTGTTTTATAAACCACAGTATTTTTACTATTTACAAACAAATGCAGTTTATCTGATCAGAATCTCTTTTTCCATTATGTTTTAAACATAGAATTGTTTTGGAGTTTCAGACAAGCAGATTCTGTTATAACTGTATCATTTTCTGATTCCTTTCAATAAGAAAATATTCCATTTCCATGGCAAATATTACAGATCCCCAGAGTTCTTTTGGCTTCTTTGCTTTATCTTGATTACAAAACCCCATCACTGTCGGCCTCTGTGGCATCTGTGTGTTGTAAGAATGCAAGTGTCCTTGTGTGTCTCTCTCTTCTTCCTCTCTGGAGCTTTCAGTACCCAAGCCTACTCAGACTGATGGCTGTCCTTGACATATATATCATGGCCTTATAGCAGACCTGAGCAGCTGAGGCCAAGTATAAATTCTGACGCACCATCAGAGCTGGGCTACCTAGAAAGGTTACCAGAAGTCTCCTTTCTCCTTCTTTTCCTCACCATACATGCTTTTCTGGCATCCCCTTTTCATGGAAGGTCTGACCAGGTTTTCAGCAGTCAGGTAGATTGTCATTCATCGATGTGACTTGCCAGGTTCATCCCATTTCCAGATGGGGAATATTGCAACCAGACCTCCCACTCCATCTGGACTTTTTCAACTTGCTGTCCCTACAAGGATTCAATTCTTGCTTTCAGATCATCTTTCATCCCTGCTTGTGAAACTTTCAGGTAGTATTTTTGCTTCTTTAGTGAAGGGTCTCTTCTTGTATATCTCATTTTAATTTTTTGGTCTTTCACAGCCCCTTATTCAAACTGTAGCCTCCTCTGGTTTTTAAGACCTTCACCGTTATTTGTTCTGTCTCATCTTAGTAAAATTTCATTATTTCTTTCTTTGGAAAATGAATTTTGCTTTAACTTTTATGCCAATCCATCTGGCCTGCAGACCGCTGTTTCCATGACAAGTGGAGCTCATGAAGTGCATTTCTGACAAAGCTGACTACATAATGCACATCAAATCTTGAAGGGGCAAATGCAGAGATACAGAACTGGAACGGACTACCTCAGTACTCAGGATTTGCCAACTTGCATCGAAGAAACTTGCCATGCTTCCTCTCAAAGGTATTTCTACTTCTTGCCTGCACTGGTCCTACTGTAGGGTGCTTCAGAATGTCACTAGTTTTCTAACTTCCTGACACAAGTTATTTAAGTTACTTGAAGTTATGCTAGGCTAAGACGAATATCCTGGACTGTACCTGTACAAGGGAATTCTCAATTAGAAATGCCTTCAACAGCAGGACTTTGGCCAGTGTGAAGAGAACATTTACAGTTACTTCCCTGCCACTGCAAGAAAGTGTCAAAGACTCTTTTTATTACACATTAAGCCCTAAGAGCATTTCTGTCAGCACTGTACAGACACCTGCCTTCAGGCCGGAGTAGCAGGAGCTCCAAGGAGAGTATGCTATTTGGTCTGCTTCTCTTTCTTTGGATGTCTCACATTCAAGTACCAAACAGGCCCATGCCTGCTTACTCAATGTGCTTTGATAAGAGCATAACCTGAGGCTGTATTTTAGTGTTTCAGGATGGTTTGAAATTATGTGGGAACAGTTTTGTAAATTCCTTGTCAAACAATCAAATTGTTTTTACAATCCAACCCACTCAATTATCTCTGGGAGTAGATGTAAAAACAGACCCACTTAAATCAACAGAAAAATAGTACAAGGAAGATGTAAATCACTGGGCGGGGGAAATGTACCACATATTTTTATATCTAAAAACAGAAGACAGAAGTGTGGTCACACAAAAGCAGGATGCTCTTTTATGACATAGAGAAAATACATAGTAGTAATTTTCTCCCTTCCTTTCTCCCTTTTAGAACCTCTGCCCCAATTTTTTTAGCAGTTTAAGCACAGCCTGTTCCTTATAAAGTCAGATCTATATCCTACAGTCCGTTCACCAGATATTTCTTTCAAAACTCTAATGCAGTACTGTACCATTACTAATATCTACTGTATCTTATTGAGACAGAGAAGAGAAGAGAAGAGAAGAGATGAGAAGAGAAGAGAAGAGAAGAGAAGAGAAGAGAAGAGAAGAGAAGAGAAGAGAAGAGAAGAGAAGAGAAGAGAAGCAAAAAAGAATGTCATTTTATCTTCACATCAACGTGTGAAGTCCTATTTCCACTGGATGCATTTTTCTTGCACCAATGAAACCGTGCTGTTGCCAAATGACACCAAATTTCACCCTGAGGTGAAAAAGCAATGCCTCACAAAAGCAGAATTAAGAGGAACCTAAGTAATATTACCAGGTGTCAGATTTAAAACAAAATAAAAAGCTTTTCTCACAGCACCAAAATTAACTGTAGCCCAAAGCAGAAATGGTCCAAAAAGTAAGTAGACTAGTTTATGGAGGATGGGTACTTCAGTAATTTTTATAAACAATGATCTAGATATAAGCTCCAGCATTGGAAATTGCAACATTTCTGATTGCTGAAAGCTGTTTCTTTCCCTTTCTCCTAAGCATCCTCTCTTAAACATTACCCTTTAATTGAGCACATAGTCAACCTTTGGTCCAGCCCAGCAGAAACTTCCTTTGTTCTGATATGAACTGTGCTCAAAGTTGCGCCTCTTCTCCTTTTTTCCACCAGCATGAGGTAAATTTATTCTGCAGGGTTGTACTTGTGCAGCTGCAGAGCTGCCAAACATGCTCAGCTCAGTGTGGACACACTCTGTCCTCACATATCATATATTCTAATGTTTGCAGCTCTGGAAAGGGGTTTTTTGACACAGAAAATATTCTCATATGAAGCCAGTTTGCTTGTTTACTGTGAAATCATTTACTTTCTTTGAAAGATTAAAAGATAGGCTTTATATTGTTCATGATAAACCTGGGTCTGAATCAGAGCACAATGCATTCTCTGCATTCCTGACAGGTCTCAAGGGTGAGTCCTGGCATCAGCTGCAGAGGAACAGCACAAAGCATTGAACGCAGGTCTTGGCACCATGGGGGTAAAAAATACTTCACTGATACAGATGTCCTTAGAAGTTTTGTTACAGTCAGATACAGCAATAGCCTTAAATGAACCAGTTAACTGGTTCATCTAACACCTTAGGAACAGCATAAATCAGCATGACGTGTGAGGTTTTGAAAAACATTTCTACCTTTGAGTTAGTTATTCGAGGCCTCAGATGAACACTTCAGATGTGGTTTCATATGTGACTCCAACAAATCTAAGACTGTGGTCTTAGGGAGTGGATGATCCCCTCTTTTTGCTCACCCTCCCCTGTGTGTCAGTGCTTTCACTCGTGTGGCCAAACAATGATTTCCATCTTCTAAGTAACCTGAAAATTAGTAACTACTTTGTACAGGGTTCATTTTCAGTCAGACTGCAAGGGAACGACCACTAATGCTAAAGAAAGGGAAGTGATTGAAGTGTGCAGTCAAAAGCAGGGCCATCCTTTCATGGATCCTTATGCTGACTGTGAAACAGCATCTATAGTAGAGAGGAGTAACAACCTTGTCATCTTTCCTCAATCCTCTTTCTCTGTGAGGGCAGCCAGCACGACTCTTTCCGACAAGTCTTAAAAATTAAAGGATTCTTATGATGAGCAACAAAATTAAGCTGGTTTTGAAAATTATCTCATATGATTATAAGGGGGATGAATAAGAAACTTCTTATTTCTTAATTTTGTTCAAGTGTGTTTCCGTACTGCCCTTTGATTAATATTGTGACATTGAACAATCTGTTTTGTCATTGTTATTTTCATATAAATCTGGGTCTTCTCAGTGAACATCTGATCTGAGTCAAGTCATCCTAAATATATCTTAAAATGTTTTTAGTCATCTGCAGATCTTACAGTCAATGTGCCAATGATGATTTTTGTTCTTAAGATGACTCCAGAGATAAGTGACTCATTTTATGTGATGGAAACAACCTTTCTAGAGGGTGTTAGGAGGATGCAATGCAGATCCGTCTAGATGTTAAAATATCAGAAAAATTCACTAATTTTTTCACAAAGCCAGACACATGGACTTTTTATGCTGAACTGCGTATTAGTAGGGAAGACAGATTCTCCTTGAATAAGACAACAATTTATTCTGACTGCACTTCTAAATAGCCACAAACTCTCAGCAGCAGCACTGACAAGCTCAAACCCACATATTTTGGTCCACTGGATGTCTGTCTGTGACTAATTTTCCTTCTCAAGGACATTTGGGTGGACTAGACAAATGCACCATAATGAAAGAACTGGAGATGAGGGCCCAGATCTCAGGTGATGTGCTCACTCACAACAGTGAAGTGTATACCAAAACAGTGCCACATCTACCTGTCAGAAGGAGGAAGAGTTATGACCTTATTAAATCATGTACGAAATAAAACCAAGTGTCCCTGTACTGATTTGTACTGATTTCATTAGGACGCTTTTTAACACTTAGTTTAACAAAATGCAGGTGGTTGCTTAATTTCCATAGGTCTGCTCCAATATGTGACAGTGACTGCAAGCTTTAAACAGATTGTCAAATCAGATCCATTTAGGGATCCTCAATGTATCTCAGGTTAAAACTGCACTGCAAAAGACTCAGAAGAGGCGGCCATAAAAAAAAAGGGAAGAAAAATCCCACAAAAACAAGGCAAAGCAAAAGGAAGTTCTCTGCCTGGGTTTTCATCGATCATACTGGCTCAGACATGAGTTTACATTTACATTATTTACTAATGGGGGCATTTACTGGAAATTTCAATGCAACAGTGGGCAGGAAACAGAAAAATACTCACTACTCTTTGGAAGAGAGTTTTTCTGTCTTTTTTGTTGTTGTTTTTGTTGCTGTAACTAACTTACATGTTTGTTTTTATACAGTAAGCCCTGTTAGTGAAAATTATTTTATGCTCCCTTGCTACTATACCAACAAAATGAAATCCAAATTCTTGCATGATGTGACATGTAAACCATTTGCACTGAAGTGACTGCCAGAAATTAATGGAAAGTTTTTATCCTGAAGAAATAGTCAAATAAAATACTAGCACAATCTAAAATTATTTACTGAAAGTAACTGCAGAATATTTTGTGTCTTCTCTTTTTAAAAAATCTATTTAGTTGCATCTAGTACTCAACAACTTACAGCATCAGTAAAGAAAGTGTTCCCTTCTGTGTTGGGTAAATCTGAAAACAAGTGGATTTTTTTTTAAAAAGGAAGACATAAACCGATTTCGTTGGCATTTCATGGGGAAAAATCCCTCAGTAGTGCTGACATCTAAGGTAACGCACACATATTTTCAAAGAAAGTATTATAAGTGTGTTACAAATGCTAACATTCTGCCAGTTTCACTCAAGATCCTGATGCAGGCCAGGTTTTAAAGGCTGGACAGCCTCAGCTCAATCTAGATGCTCTGATGACAACTGCGTGCACTTATCTCACTTGACATTCTTGTATGCCATGATTCAGCTTCATTTCCTTTCTTTAATGCAGTCAGAAGTCAACAAAAATAGATAAGTGGATTGATTATTCCTTTTTGATAATACAACTTCAGATTTTCCAGACAGCCACTTGCTCTTTTGCTCAGAGAAAGTTAGAATTGAGTGCTCCTTTTTCTGCACCAGGAAAAATGTGACAGTTCATTAGCTTTTGCTATCCAACTCGAAAATTACAATCACATCGATCTAACTCCTCTGTCCTATGGAGCTTCTCTGTTATCACAAAGCCCATTTAAAATTTCCCCAAAGGCCAAGACCAACACCAGAAAAAGAGTTTAACTTTGCACGAAACCAAAAGCATGCCCTATCACCCAGCATCTGAGACACCCCCGCCCAACCTCATTCTTTCTAGTGCTGTTGTTTCAGACCCGGATCAGGTCTCAGCCTGAACACAGCTGGGAGCAGTGATCTCCACCCTGCCCCCCCGAGCCTGCGTAACATTAGTTTGAATCTTTTATTCATTCACTGACAGAAATACCAAGAGGTTTCTTTAAATGACAGCAATATGCCTGGACTACCGGTCTGCCAGAAGGATTCTTTAGCATTGTGTAAATAACTGGCTGTTAGAGAGAGACTGCTTTGAAGTCACCATTTGCAGCACCCAGAGCACTTGGGTTGGATCAGTTTTTACTGGGTTACTTTCATGGCAAGCTTTTTGTCCCATCTGAAGAGTTTCTTTGTGAGCAATGAATGAGGATGCATCTTGGGAATGGTCTGATACTTCAAAAGATGATTCTTGTAGTTTATCTTGCAGTAATCTTCTCCTCTGAAGGAAATGCTGCAGAGCCCTTGTACTGATCACAATGATAGTCTTTTATCACTGGGCTGTCTGTACTATCACTATCCAAAGCAAATCTTTGCAAGCTGTGACTTCTATTAATTGATATATGTGTAGATATTTTCTGTCTTTTATAATGAAACACTTTTTTCTGCAAACACTTCAAAACAAATCTGGTCTTGCTGAAGTCCAGGACAGTTTACTCCCTGCCTGGTGAATAACTGCAATTTTGACTATTTTTGGAATGTTAAAGTCAAGAATGTCTTTATGTTTAAAGAGAGAATTGTGGGGGTTTGGGGTTGTTTTGTTTATCTGTGTTTCCTGTACTAAGGTAGAAGTTCAAGGTAGAAGCCAAAATCAGAACGAAAAAATTGATAACTAAAACAAATTTAGAAAAAGTTCCCAACAAGCAATCAGTTTGTAGGAGCAGTGAAGACTGACATTTAAAAGCACAGCACATTTATCATATTCTAAGCAACACACCCCTGTAGTTTTCTATATACCCAGACAAAAGTTTATTTTGAAGATGTTGAACACTGGATGTTTTAAAACCAATAATTTTTTAACTTAAAAAAACCATGGTCATGGCTGGTTTTAGTTTTTTTTTTAAATAAGAAAATAATGACACACTAAGTTCTAGGTGTGAAAGCCATTACTTATGTTTATGCCCATATACTTGATTTATCCTTGATCACAAAATAATTCAATTATTTTAATACTCTTTAGCTTAGCTGCAATGACACTTGGATGCTTATCTGAATACAGTACAAACTTGCATGTGGATAATCCCTTAGTCTGAACAACTTGTTCACAGCAGCAACAAGAGAACCAAATGATGGGTTTTAACACATAATTTCTAGCATGCAAGTATTAGATACCTGAGCAAATGTACATCCTTTACAAAGCACTCCTGGCAATGTTCCCTTACAAACAGGTCTTTTGCTGTGGTAGCTGCACGCTATTTCTGGGTCTTTTAACCTTCCTTCCTAAGAAGGTTGTATGAACTTGAAGAAACTCCTGCTCAGTTCTGAAGCTGTATTTCTTCATTTCATGCAGAACGTTTCAAAAACATCCTGCTGGAAATCTTATAACATTCCACAATTTTAGCTTGATTAAATTTATGGATCATCAGAAACACTCATTGAAGTGCTACTGACTGGGAAACAAAATAAGAGCAATTCAGGAAGAACCATTCTCTTCTTTTCTTCTGTTTTGATTTATATGACCAGTCTTCCCTGATCTCAGCAGCCAGATTCTTTCAGTTTTGGATTAGACTACATCCTACAGACAATGAAAAAAACTGGCCCTAAACCACAGGTTTACACAGGTTTTATGTGACAAGGATACTTCCCTATGTTTAGCAAAATGATATAATTTTCTGTTGCTTCCTGTCTTCATTCACTCTGAAGCTGGATGTCCATAGTTAAATTACATAACAATGGCAAGACCCTTGCACAAACTCATAGTAAGAATGAACTTATTTTTATCAACATGAGCTGGGCTAATTTCTACAACATGGCGTAAAATACAAAGCGGATCCTTTCAGTTTCTTTTTTCAGCAGTTCTCCCTTTTCTGTCTTTATCATAAGAGTTACTGTCATGGCAGTTGTGATATTCAGAAAAGAAAAAGCAAACAAAAAATCAGGAGCAGGCAACAAACCCAGAAGATACCCAACATGCACACAGCATGGTAGCTCCTCAATATGCTCCAGGAGATGCTGTGCCAAGCTACAGCAGCTGATTCTGCTGGCAGGGCCAGCAAGCATGGAAATGGGGTCAAAATGCAAGGAGCTGGCAGCATTAATGCAGGCAAAGGCTAAACCTTCTGCAAATGAGCTCATGTCTGAGCCAAGGACAACCAGGAGAGCTGGTGGGAGAGGGGCAACAGCGGCAGGAGGCCTAGTGATACTGGGGGTGCTCTTTAACAGCTGGCTTGAGAAACTGCTGTGATTTTGGCTGCCAGGTCCACTTGAGCTTCCTCCAGCACAGCCCTATTTGGAATCATTCTGCAACATATGGAAGTAAGCACTAAATCCATATTCACAGAGGTGGAAAATCAGAGCATGATGGTGTAGCATTTCCACAAATATCTGTGGGGTTTTTTTCAGGCATGATACCCTGGGTTCAGAAAGAGATTTATCTTAAAATGGATACTTCAGAAACTTTAACCCTACCTGTCTGACTTAATGTACAAAGGAAGTCAGTATCACTACAAAAGCTTGACTGATGGGAGTTTCAAAAAACTAGCACATAATCAGTCATGATTTAATTTAGAGGCAGTAGTCAGTACCTGATTACTTGCACAACACAATCACAACAACTTCAATCCTGGCTGGAAAGCAATTTTTTTCACAGACACGAGTAACTTCAATTGTAGACATGGTTCACACTGCAATCTTAAAAGAAAAATTAAAGCTTTCAGAAACTTACCACTGAGGTAAGAGCCATCTGGAAACTGTAGATCCGTGCAAGGCCAAAGTCAGCTAGCTTTATCTGCCCGTTGCTGGTTACAAGGATATTTTGGGGTTTCAGATCCCGATGCACCACACGATGCGAATGCAGAAAATCCAGTCCCCGAAACAGCTGAAGCATCATATCCTATATATAAAGAAGAGACCAACACACAGTTAACAGGACAAGGTGGCAAGCAAACAAGTAAACCCTGCCATAATCTGCAAAACTAGTTTAATAAATATTGGCTTAAATATGTGCACAGGAGATAAAACCAGCTATTAATACAAAATGGACAGGATGCTGCTAGAACAAATGGAATTGAACCAATATCCTTATCAAGTTAATGTATGGTTTCCAGTTTAATTATCTGAGGTTGATAAACAGCAGTATAAAGATTAGTCAATACACTTAAGAAAACAGCAAAAGTATGTCTCTAATCCCAGGATAACTTCAAATGAATGCTGTCCAAGTAAGAAAAAGACATAGGAGTTTTTTGCTCTTAACTTTAAACCACATGCCACTTCGCATTCTCATTAGCTTATGCTTTGTCCTGCCATGGTGAAGTGAAATTTTATCACTCAGTTTAACAGGCACAAGGACCTACCTGTTTCAATCAGAAAAACTGTATAAATGACAAACACAATTTTATTTAATGTTACAGAGGGAAAAGGTTCACTTGGGAAAACCTTTTGTATAGAAATTACTGAATAGGACAGAAACTACCTTAAGATGAAGATTAGCACTAAAACAGTATAGTAATCGTAAGTGGCAGTTTTGAATCTTCTTTCTGTTTTGCTATAGTGATACAATCTTCCATGACATTTCCACAGCTGAAGAAACTATTTTATCTGTACTCATGTTTTGACATTAATCTTAGTAATGTGAAAAGAATGAACCAGCAGAGTCAAAACCAAATACTAGAAATCCCCTGAATTCCAAATTAGAAGGATACTGTCAACTCGAAAATTATATTTGCAGAACATGCAGTTACAAGAAGATGCTGCAATAAGAAAGAAAAAAAAATGGATAAAGTTGTTTATTTTATGCACTTGACTTGAACTCATGAAACTGCAGTCCTGTGTATGGTGATGACATACACCCTTTCCATAATCCATGTAGCAGGGTGTCTTCCAAATCTGTTGTTAGCAACCAAAATGATCTTGGAGAAGGGCATGGCATGAAGTATGAGAAAAGGGAAGAAGGATAAATTGAAGCTGGTTGCTTTTGTTCTTTTCTGTGGACTTGGGCATGTTGCAAGTAAATATTCAAGGCACACTATTGAAAGGAATTGTATCTAAACATGGGTGTAAAAACAGCTCAAAACATTCAGCTTGATAATATTGGTTTAGCTGGATGCATTTTTAAGGTACACTTTACAGATACTGCTAAATAACTTAATACAAAATTGCTGGGTTTTTGGTAATGTTTCATAGCCATCTCTACAGAAAATATAAAATATAAAATATATATATATATAAAGTTTGGAAGCTCTCACCTGACCTCTGAAAAAATGGCCATTTCTGTATACAGCCAGTTCATAAAGCAATCAGCTTTTATTTTACGATCCCAATGATGAAGATTTTACCATGAAGTTATGGATACGGTGGAAGTATTAAATTATCATCACCTCTGAAGGAAGGTGGTAAACTGAGAATCCCATTTCCTGTTAGGTGATGCCTTTTATTTCCTTTGCTTCCCCAGGAAAAATCGGGAACTGGTAATTTTGACAACTGGTATTATTATGGTTTGGACCTTTAAAAGAAACACACATAGTGTACTGAATCCTCTTGTATTTATATAATTTTTCTTTGTAGTCAGAAATTTGTAAGAACTAGGGCTTCAGCTCTGCAGGTTTCAGTCATCAGTAGGATTAATGCAGGTCTCATCTCCTCACTCTGTGCCATTATAAGCTTTTATCAAATCCCTAGAGTCTTTGGATCAGTCTTACAGAGGTGAAGAACATGCCAAGAACATTTAGGCATATAGTTATTTTAAGTATTAACTTAGTTGTTTCACTGAATTTGGGTCTATTATTTTCTTCATTCCAGGCTGACATAATATCAAATAAGAAAATGATTTAAAGAACTGAAGGATTAGTCAGTGGACCCTGGCAAGTCCCTTTTTGGTGATATTTATGCATCCTACTCATTTGTCAACTCTGTAAACTCATTCAGGCAGTTACCAAACAGATCAAGAATATTTTTTCCAATAACTGATGCTGGTTTTGTTTGAACTTTCTGCCTCAAGCTCAGTATAACACAATTCTGTTCTCTTATTTCAAGCTGCAAGCTACGTCTTCAGTTTCTAAACTCAAGAATCTTCTTCTAGCCACAGGTAAAAAAAGAAAATATTTGAAAATCGAAACTCATATATCTTTGCCTCTACCCATCGTACTCAAAAGATGAATATCATTTACAGAAGTTCTCTTCACACACAAAAAATGAGATGTGCTGCAGAGAAGTGTGCTGGGAAAGTGTAAATTTAAAAGATGTTAGAAAGAAGAAGAGCAACTGAAGGGAAAAATTGCTATATCTCCTCTTCCAGAAAATTCAGAGTTAGTCCATATAGGCATTTTCTAGTATTCAGGTTGGACTGTTGATTACACTTATTACTTACTATTACAGGTATTAACAGCTTTCAGTTCAAAATTATCTTGGAAGAACAGCCCAAAGTTTCATGGTAAAAAGGACACTTGGATGTAAAAAGACTGTTTGCTATTTGTGATTCATTACTGTCCTGTTTTTAAATTCTCAGCAACTTAGAAAAAGAGCAGAAGCCAAAAACACGACGTAGGCTTATTATTATGAACTTTAAATACATAATACCAAAGGGTGCAGCTTAGAATTTTGTCCTGCACATAAGCCTAATCACAAACCATTAGGCCTTGCATTTGGAAAATGATTTCATTCACTTGGTCAGCCACTTTCAAGAAACATCAGACTGGGTCTGGGCTGTGTGCTTTCTTTGACACTGTAACTAACATCAGAAGATACTAACCTGTGCTAGCAAATTGGATAAAGGCCGTAAACATGCACAAGCCAGATCACTACCTAATTAAATTAGGATAATTTCACTCATCTGACGGAAATGCATCAATTTTTATTAGTGACGAATACCCAGTATTATCTCAATTACCAGGTTCTAGAAATAACTGCAAGAGAGTCTTCATGTGCCTCAAGGATTAGTTTTTGCCATGTCTGCTTTTTCCTGAGACATTTTCTGTGGTAGATAGGCATACAACACTTTGGAACTGCAGATAAAGTCATATTTCAAAAGTTAATTGAAGAATGATGAATTCTATTAAACAAATAAGAACCCTCATGCCTTAGGAGATCGAAGGAACAAGCTCTAATGAGTCATGATCAAACCTCTACTGATATCTATCAGTGTTCTTTGGATGTTGTATGTTTGCAAACAAAGACACAGAATGTGTTTGTTGCTCCAGATTACAGATTTCTGCCATGCTCTAGTATCACAAAACCTATGACAGCTGCTTTGCTCAGGCTGAAGATACATAAATACATTATCCCACTGCAGTTACTTTCAGACAATCACAGCTTTACAATTTCTTTCCTTTTCAGGATACATTTTCAATGCCATCTATGTGCAAATAGAAAATATTTACCTATAAGTCATTTGAAAACTGAGCTATTTTGGGATGCAATGAACAGGTATACTTTCTTTAGAGGAAAATATGTAGCTTTAATTTTGTAAAAGTCTCATAATGGAAACAGGAGCAAAATTTGTTACAGAAATGCTGCATCTTTGCTTGTTCCACCATATAAGGTATTGATGATGATTGCTCAGTCTGATATTTACTGAATTTATCAGCTCTGAGTGTCAGAACCAAATTATGATGAACTTTTCAAGCAATACCATATTATGTCATGAGTCTCAATAATACACAGAAATATGTCCTGCATATTCTTACTCTGCCATCAGAGAGGATGGGGCTGGGCTTAGGCTAGGCTGAGCAGCTGCTTCTGCTGCCTCTGCCAAATGCAATATTCATTGGTCTCTTTTCCTGACTCAGGAACAGAAAGCCCTGATTTCCTACACACTTTTGTCTCCACCTTGTCCTATCCCCTCTTGACTCTATGCTTCACTGACCCCTCTTAACCCTCCTCCAGCATCTGATCCATAAATCCTTTCCAAGCCATTGGCTTTCAAATACTACTGTGATCCTTTAAGAGTCACCCACCATCTTGACTCCCAACAAAAATACCTGTCAATTATCTGCAGCAACTTACTGCTTAAGTCCGGTCACATTCTCTGGAGGACTCTGCCTGCCTAATCCAAAAGAGGATGGCATGGCTGTCAACCAAAACATTCAAGCACCTACTCAAAGACAAAAGAAACTATGGAGTTGGTTTCGGTGTCGGTGCCTAGGCACCAGCAGGCAGGACTGCAGGGGCCTCAGTCAGGGGAGACCAGGGACCATGCCGTTCCAGACACACTCAGCTCCAGCCAGCTCTGACAGACCCACCACAGTACATGGCTGGGTCCCTCAGTCACGAAGGCGGTGCCTCCATGAAGATATATTTAAGGAAAGAAAAGGCTAGCGGGAAAGAGGAGAAGAGAACAAAAAGAGGGAGAAACTGCACAGGGAACACCAATGTAAGAGAGGAGGAAGAGGAGAAAGAGAAAGTACTCCATGGTGGAGCAGATATTCATACTGCAGCTTATGGAGCAGCCAGATATTCCTAAGGGAACAGCAGCCCATGGACATAGGTAAGAGCAGGCAGAAAGTGTGAGGAGAAAGGAGCAGGAGAAAGGAGCAGGAGAGAGGAGCTGCTCCTGTGCTGCTTGGGCTGGGGAGAGTGAGAAGTGATGTGTAGCCTGGAAAAGGCAGGGGAAGGCATTATTTAAACATCTGCCTTTTTTCCGCTCATCACCAGAACTAGCAACTAAGTATCTACCTTGACTGACATTAGACTAAGTTGATTTTCCCCAGGATAAGTCTGTTTTGCCCGTGATGGTACTTGGCAAGCAATCTTCCTCTCTTATCCCAGCCCAAGAGCTTTCTTGCTCCTTGTTGCTCTCTACCTTCTGTAGCTGAGGTGGGGGAAGTCAGTGAGTGCCTGGATGGCAGTTTGACTGTTGGACTAGGCTAACCCATCGCCATGGTAAAGTATGGATGCTAGATTTTGTCCTGGTAAAGGGGAACACAGTGAGATGCAACCTGAAGGAAAACACCCAGAGTAATGTCTTCAGAGAACACATGCACCCTGAGGTAACATACACTTACGACTGGCTGCTTGTTATGCGAAGCTCACGCTTTTCCCCCACCGGCTAGGATGTTAAGAAAGAAAAATCTCTGAGCAGATCGCCCTTCATTACAGTGATAGGAGTTCCTAATACCAAAGAGAGTAATTCAGGGGAAGCCCACAAATATACTCAGCTTTATCACCAAATAAAAGCAACACAGTACAGAGCCTTGCAAACTACAACAGACCCTAAATTTGTACTAACACACAGACTTTACATGGCTTTTTTTTTAAACCTGCCTCCTTTCCTCTTCCTAGTCTATTTCTGTGCTAACATTTTGTAAAGCACAACAATCCTTTGGCATATCCTAACCTGTTTCCTATTCTTCTGTAGAGTATCTCATGCACCTCCACAACAACTTGCATCCTTCACCCAGAGTTTCTGTCTATCTGTAACTCATTTTTCTCTTTTTGCTGAGTAGAATGGAATGTCCCTGTTTTACATGGCAGGTGTTGGAATACTCATCCTGAACATTTCCTGTAGGAGTGTTTGCATAAAAGGCAACCACAAGTGTAAACAAAGGGGATGAGTTTTAGACAGCAATGTGTGATGAATCAGTCAAGGTAGTTTCGTGAAAAGGTTCACTGCCTCTCACTGAAACAGGACCTTCTCAGAGCAGAAGGGGAGCAGGATGGGGCTTCTTTCTTATCATACCCAATTATACAGAATCCCCAATCACTGAATTGCTTTCAGTTTAAAGGGTGATTTTACACATGCTGGAATGAAAGTTTAAAGAGCTGTCCCATTCTCTGGGGCCTATTTTTGAAGCAGAATAATTACAGCCCTTCTATGGTTATACTTTGCAATAAACAGTCAACATTAATTAATGCCAAAAAAACAATGGCATTCCTGAGGAATTACACAGTACAGATACATGAATAGCAAAAGACATGATTAATGTTGTTACACTGAATCCCAAAGACATTAGCAATAATGTAGTGATTCCCTGTTAAATGCAGTGATTTTCTTTTTTAATTTTTGTCTTCGCAATGGGCTGGGAACCCATAACACTGGCCTATCTAGAATAGCATGACTATGATGGTAGGGGCAGATGCAATTTGCCACAGTCTATGGAGCTGCAGGATGCTCTTCTCCATGCAGCTGGCTGGATGCAGTGGCTGGGACAGATTCCTGCCCTTGTGCCCTGTTCCTTTTCTGAGAAGAAAGCTACTCTGATCAGACTCCCTGCAGGGCATTCAGAAAGGGGATGAGGAGGCTGTCTTCGCCTTCTCCTAGCCACACCATAGCTTCTCAAGACTCATCCATGATCCAACCAAATATATACAGGATACAGAGCTCTTAATTTTCCTTACATTGGGTAACAATTTATGTCAGAGTAGTCCTATTGCTTTCACAAAATAATTCACAGGGTAAGGGTCATTCCTCAGAGAAGACTGCTGTGATATTCCTGTCAATTAACTCCTGTCAAATAGCAGGAGAGTTTGAACTTTACAGCATGTTCAACTTAAATACATTCACTGTTTTGGTAAGAGGACAATAAATTCAAATGATCCATTCACTTAGCCATATTAATCAACCTTTCTATACAAGATAACACCTTCATTTTCTGTTCATAGAGTAAAATACTGTGTAGAGAAAGATACAGAAAATTAATTTAGTGTATTATTAATATCTGCTAAGCATATGCAAGGAATTGGTCTAATAATAGTTGGTGTTTTATATGCTGATACCCTAAAGGTAAATAATTTGTTGAAAAATAATTGTTACATATATTTTTAAATATTAAGTAAAATATTTGTGTAATTATCTTTGAATTGTAAAACTATTTTAACCATATAAAATATACTGTAATGCACTTACAGTAGATTAAAATATATGTTAAAATATATTCTGATAAAGAGTCTCTAATCTATTTTAAACTACTTTAAAGGAAGCACAGGTCAATACAAGGGATTTAGGATTATCCAACTGTTAGGATGAAGAACCCTATGGACATGTACACTCACAGAAGTACGCATGTATGTACGCATTTTAATGTTTTGAATAATCCCGTTGAAGACAATGCTATCTATAGCAGTCCACTGCAATAAACACTGAAATGAATAACGCTGTTTGGTTTTGTGTTTTATTGGTTTTCTGTTTCTCTTGTGGGCATTTTTTTTCATGGCTAGAATTGTTTGTGTAGCAACTTAAAAGATCCAATACCTGAAGGAGTGGAGTCTATAGAACAGTTTTGAAGACTGTTTTGGTTGCTACTGGAAGTAGCAAGGTAATAAGATTAGAAAGTCCTAAATAAATTACTTTGAAATACAGTAATTAGTCAATTAGTTCAGAGCCAGTCTAGTAAAAATGGCAAATTTCACTATTATGCACAGACTGGCCTGCATTGTATGTCAGTCCCAACCAAAAGTACTGCAACTGTGCACAAAATTCAGGAAAAATGCAAAATTTTAACTGAATTACAAAGGTCCATGGTAGTCTTTTTTGAAAAACTTCAAGGCTTATCGATGCTATTGCACTGGTGTAAGCTTATGATGGAATTTTATGTATGTATATCATAGCTTTCAGTATAGTGAGGCACTATTTTCCTTTGTTGTGGACCTGTATGTAGACTGAATTCAATTCATAGCCCCCACAACAGGTTTAACATGTTCTAGTTCCTTTGCTTAAACTTGCCAACTGTTCCTTCTGAGTTAGAAAGAAACGGCTGAATTTGTACTGCCACAGGAGAACCTGACCAAACATATTTTGGACTGCTCCAAACATTCCTCAAAAACACCAGAGTTCACCAGCAGCAAACAACATAAGAAAGACTAGACTAAGGCAACAGATGCACCTGAGTGTGTTCAAGGAACTGCTCTGAGTAACCTTCTGCCCTGCTTAAAATGGGGACCTGGATTCATATTTTAGGGATTGGTAAGTTTCAATCTAAGTACGTCTGTTTTACCAATATGTTAATGCTGACAGATTCCCACACTGATCTCAATAGCTGTGAACCAGAGACCAAATTCAGTGTATAAGAGGTCTACTTAACATCTGTGAGGGACATATGTACATACACATGCCTGGGCACACGTGGATGTATTTTATTCAAGTATATATAAGTCTTTCCACATAAATTTCTAATTTTATAGCTCAACACCTGTCAAGTCAGTTTGCAATCTAGATCTTCCAAGTTTTACTTTTTCATCTGCTATTTTTCATATTTGATGAGAAGAATGAAAGGAAACCTATATAATTATTCTACTTCTGTTCAGTCATTCAGTGCACCAAAAATTCCTATCGAAGTGGAATTACCAGACATGCAAATGAAACACACAGCATTTCCCATCTGGCTACTGCTATTTGTCAGATAAAATACAGGTGAATTCAATGAGAATTGAACAGAGGGGAAGTTTGTTTTAACATTCTGACAGAGACTGGCAAATGTGGCAGTGTTAGCAAGACTTGTCCTGTATGGGAAAATTTTACAGCAGGTAAATGGTAACTTTGTGATTATCAGTCTTTTTCAGTACTCAAACCATTCCACTCTCTGTGCCCTGTAGAAAATATAACAGGAGGCACAGCTCTTAACAGAATTTATGGATCTGAGCCTAGATAAGCAAAAGACCTGTATTTCTTTACTGTATCACTGGATGATGAGATCACAGTTTTGCACATCGGCAAACACCTTCTGGGAAACTTCCTTTCTTTTTCTACAAGCTTTTTATAACTGTATTGGAGCAGTTTCTCACAGAGGTTCCTGGTTTGACAAGCTGTTACCACTGTTCTTTTATTCCTCATACCATCTGAAAAAGAGATGAGGACTAAAGTGTACCAAGAAATCCCCCAAACTTTTTACTGCCTCACCCAATTGGTAAAGTTCCATATAAATGACTTGAAATAGTAGCTGTGATTTGTAAGCACCGGCTGTAAAGACCCTTCTAGTACATGCCTAGGGATTGACACCAGGCCAAATTTGGTATCTCATCATCACAGTAGGTCACACTGGATAGCTGGTGCAAAACTGCAGCTGGAATTCTGGACCCCATTTTTCATATAATTACAGCTTGTTTAATTATGTTTCTCAACAGGACAAGTCACATTCTTTCTTCAGCTGATGCTGTGAGCCTCTTTCTTCTGAGGTAAAATCCAGAGTTCAGCTTGACTAAATCAACCTGTTCTGGAACACTCTGTAATACTCCCCTATCTCTATCACCTCTCAGTAGAGCTTAGTGCTTTCAGTTTTTAAAAAAGATTTTTGATTGCTCCTTATGGGATATATTTCCTTCTCTCATTGTGGGACATAATTGCAACTTCCTCTTCAGAGTCTTTGTTTCTGCATTACTACCCATCTATATTCTGGGACATCATCACTTGCCACAATCCATGGGGAAGCTCTCCTCATGTAATCAGAGAAATCAGTCCACCCAGAAAATACACAAAGCTGGATGTGACTCCCTTAAACTATTGCTGCATGCTTTGGGGAGGAGTTCACAGAAATCACTGTCTCACTCCCTGCCAGAATCTACAAACTACAGTAAATTATCAATCACTGATGAGTTGACTGTCTTCCTGTGCCTCTCACACCAGTCCTTACAAGGAATGGTATCAACAAACCAACCCTCTTCTCTAGGAAGAATGCTGCTCCAACAGCAGTACAGCTCTTTCCCAGCACCTTCCTGACGCTGTTGGTTGTAACAGCTCTTCCTATTTTCCTCAAACTCCATGAAGGGTTAAAATATGGCATGTGTTGACAGACGACACTCCTCACTAACAGGAAAGACACGTTGCTGTGGGGCCCAGATCTCGGCTTCTCCTTCCCTGCAGCTGTCTGTGGACAGCAGCTAATTGTATCCACTTGTTTAACCTCGGGGATAACGTCTGGAGGGGACCAAGTGCCACAAGCGTACTTTTTTTTTTTTAACGGTCATTTCCTCTCTGGTGTAACTTGCATGACAGCATGTGACAAGCAGAAATTAATGGGGACACTGCTGTGCCAATACCTCTTGAATTGCTTTGACACTGGCTGCAGGCTGCCTGCTTGGCCACCCAGCCAAGACCTCACATGAAATGTGGCAAGGGGCCCACAGCTCTATTCACTAACAAGCCAGCTGGTCAGTGATTAGAACGCTGAAACAACGCTGTGCCCATACATCAAGAAAAATGCTTTACAAACAGCTTCGGACTTAGGTGGTAAAGCATCTTAGAAGAGTAAATCTGTAAATTTTTCTTAGGGACTGTTAACCTAAGCTAAGGTTAGAGATCGTGCGGAAGGCCCTGGAAGATCACTAGCCTATGTTGTCACCTAAGCCCAAGAAGGGCCAATCTCAGAACAAAGACTAACATCTTGATGTGTTCAAAATCATGTGAAAACAGCTCAGACCACATGGATTCTGGTCCAGAGGAGCATTCAAATTATGTAAATATATAGAGATTTATGACAGACTACTCTTCCTAATGGTCTGTCAACAACTTGGCAACATTACTGACATTTCTACTGAAATTCTCATTGAATCCATCTGCAGTGTTTATACTGATTTATTTATACGCTGATACATAACAACAAAGGATGAGTCTTAGGAAGCATCCCAAGGGATTTGGATGATCAGCCCTCATACACCCAAGGCAGCTTTGTACCATTCAGTCCAGACTTTTTTGATAACTGTCAAATCTTTGGCTAGACTCAAAGGGCTCAAGATTGTTCCTTTAATTTCTCTCTTCAGTTGCTTTTTAAAATAGTAGCCACTAAAAGTGCATGGGCTCTTCATGAAACACCTGATGGCAACAAGAAAATAAGTTATGCTTTTTTAAAACTGAGAAAAAAGCAGTGAATAGGATCCTAGAGATTGGGAACACAACCATCATTTAAAATCAAGACGACTTGGGCACCTAAGTCCTAGGGTACCTTCACAGTTATAAACTCATTCCAGCAATTTTTGTTTAAACTTGTTTAAACTTGTTTAAACTTGTTTAAACTTACTCTAACACAGGCCTGATCAGTCTCCTAATATATAAGGAAATATATTTGTGGCGTATACAGATACATCAGGACTCAAGGCACTGTAAAAGCAGGTGGCTGGACAGCAGAGTCATTTCCCTGGATTAGAAATTGGGGTTACTGAAGAGCTTAGACCTATTTTTGAGTGCTTCCATAAAAACTTTGATGAATTCAATATATACATGAACGGCACTTGCATGCTGAGGAAAGAAGATGGCCTCATATAAGGCACAACTTAAGTCCAATGAAGTTACTGGGACTCTACCCTTCAATTTTCAAGACCTGAGCTGGTCTACTGCTTTTTAATATTTCCATTCTCCTCTCACAGTCACTGGAACCAACATCACCTTCAGAGAGACATAATCAACCTTCTCTGAGACAAAAATGTCAGCATGACACCAGGCATCAAAATACTACTATTCCCTAAAGTTAGACACTCTCTTAAGAAATAGTTAATGGTTTTTATTAAATATGTGAACACACAGGAAAGTAAGAAGACAATCCCTTCCTAATCTCTCAAGGGAACACATAATAAATAAAGCTCAACTGTGTACTTTTAAAAAGTCACTTCAATACTACATTTGTTTTTGTTTGTAATGTACTTGGCACGGCAAGAATCGTGATGCTCATCAGTGCTATACAACGGCTCAACATTGGGGTCTGTTACTACCCCAGCTCTAGTCACAGGAGTACATTTAACTCTGCTGCCTCTCTTGCTCCGTATTATAAATTCAGGGACAATGGTTAACCAATTCATGAGTGTTGCAAAGATTAACTAGTTAATGTTTGTTAAAAACTCCAAAGAACTAGAACTTGCTTTCAGTTATAAAGGCTTACCAATCTTCAAGAAAATCAAAGACATATAGAAGAGGAAAGATTATTTTTTTAAATATATAATTCATTTTTTAAATTTATAATTCATGAAATAGGCTTCAAGAAAAACTGAGAGGGGACAATGCCCTACAGTAATCAACTTTCCCAGGATCTCCCATCTAAGAACTTTATGTATAGTTTTGCAATGCTGTTGTAGAATTGTTTGAGCTCTCAAAATAGTCTTCAGGATGAGCATCTCACTGATGCCTTACTACACACAAATTAACAGTAGGAAACAAGATAATTTTATCTAGGAAGCACTCAGCAGATTGAGTTGTTCTCCATGTTCACAGCAGCAACTGATTTGCAATTTTATTAACTTGAATTAAAAAAATCAACGGCTCCTGAACCAACAGCTTTACAAAGAGAATGGGCAAGCCCCTCATCCTACAGACAAGGCGCAGAGATTTTGCAAGAGGAATCAAGCATGCCTAAGTCTTTTGTTTTCATTGAAAGAATGAGAAGTTTGCTGGTAGCACCACACTAGGGGAATGGCTACCCACTCCATCCCACTTACATGATCTATCACTTTCTCATTTCTTTTCTTATTTCTTACCTTTTCCTTTACGTCTGTCTTTCCTCCCTTCATGAGCCCTGTTACCCCTTCCTTCCCCATTCCCGGTTCTGACCCTTTTTGTCATGCCTGCACTGCACGCTGTCTCACTCCACAGTCACTCTCAGGGTCTGCGGTCCTACTCCATCTCTTTGGGCTGCTGCATCCCACAGCCCAGGTGATAATCAAGCAAGGTAGGTCACTGGAAGATGCCAGTTACTAGCATTCCTCAGCAGCCCATTTTTGGATTTCAGATATAACAAACTGCAGCAGGCAGTGATGTGACTGTGATGTCTGCTGTGGCTGCAGCAGTGGGAGATGGTCCCATACATCTGCTGAGCCTCTCCAAAATAACATGTGCCACAGCCGCTACAGTTCTGAGCAAAATGTCCTGACTTACATTAGCACACATTAGTGTAAACCTTGCCTTGTTTACTTTTGAACACCTGACTGAGTCTAAAAAAAAGCAGGTATCTTCAACTTACAGTGACACAGTGTGCAATGAGCCTACTTATTTCTTAATGTTAGCACAACAGACAAGAATCAGCTCTACTTTGGGGGTGAGGGGAAAGGTGCAACGTGAGATCTGGCAGTTTTCTTGGGAGGGAAGATGGCCTCCGGTGTTTCAAAGGCAGAGGATATTTCCTCCCTTCACCTCCCCAAATACTAAACAAAACAAACTCTAAGACATTTTTAATAAAAAGCCACAGGTATGTCAGAAGTTAGTGTGCAGAAGAGCAATCAATGGAACAAATTGCTTCCATGAAGACATGTCTTTTGAAAGTCAAGTGTCACAAACGATGCATATGAGAAATGCAGCTTGAGACAAATGCAACACTGCTTCTCAAAAGGGTAACCTGTGACAAGCAGAAAAGTATGCTATTGATAATGCAATCTGGAAAATAAAACTACATGCATTCTTGTGTATCTTCACTGAAACCCTTCATGGAGAACCTATGAGGAAAAAAGTAGCTATGATCCAGACAGCATGGACCACATATGTCTGTACTTTGCTGAAGTGGCTCCCAGAAATGTAGGTCTTTTGTTTTCCCTATCAACAACAAAATAATTACAAATCACACAACACAGTAACAAACCCTATGTTATTCCAAAACTCCAGTCAATTAAGTAGAAACAAACTGTATCATCAGAAGAGCAAATGAGAGAGGCTAGGGATCACTATCAAAGGACTTCTGTTTTCTTTTGTTTATTAAATAGCAACTGTATTATTTACTGCAGCTTTGCAAGCTAGTGTGCAGCTGGGTGTGACACATTTCCATGCTCTGTAACCTCTCCTTATGCTTCGTTAGATTCCTTATCAGGATGAGAAGAAAAGAAATCTCTCTGTTATGCTTTTCCTGTGTCAAAGGAAAAGACAAGATGATGACTTTCCAGCTCATTTCACTTCTACAACGTTCTCATCAATCACCATGGGGTAGGTCTTTGTTATTTTCACTGAAGGACTGTTCTTAGTTTTCTGTCACAATAAAGCGTGACTCCACTAATTAGCAAATCAAGGTTACCTCTACCACATTTGCAAAAGAACAAAACGCAAACATAAGGCTAAAGCTACTTCTGAAATATTTGCCAAGGCCCCAGCTTCACAGAGGTAAACCTAAGTCAAGCTAAGACTACATTCCTTTCATTGAAACAGAGGTTAAGGTCTGAAACACTCGGAGTAGATGATGTAAGGAAGCTAAACTAACCATTTCATCAAGAACTAAAAGTTTTCTGCTTGTTTTGCGACTCTTTGCTCCAGAAATCAAGCAAAGAAACTGTGGTTTATTTTCATATTAAACTCTCTGTGAAGCATGCATCTTTCTGCAGTTTTGGTTCACTATAGCCCACGCAGCTTGGCCTCTATTCTCCTTTTCCTACTTCTTCAATAAGTGCTTTAGACATCAGCAGGAATTATGTGAGCAAACAAAAAGCAAGAAAAAGGATATCTTCTAATCAAAGCAAAAACATAATACAAAATGCTTTGTAACATGGTCTCTCCTCTATGTTTTTATATGTATTTTCTCCTATAGTCTGTGATGTTTCTCATTGAATGACAATTATACACAACATACTATTGCAATAACAAGCATATGTTATTGCAATAGTCACTGATCACTGCTGACATTTTCAAAACTCAATTTGGGTATTTTTATTTAATATATGAAAGACATCTATATACTCTTTCATTAACTGCATGCTACATTTGTAATATTCTATGTATTCTTTTGGAACCATTTCCATTAAAATGCCAGCTCTGGGTTTGGATAGCAAATATTTCCTTCGTAAGTCTAAATGAGGAGTTTGTTACTGTCAAAATTTCTCCCTAAAAAGTCTCTGCTAAAATATTTACCCTGCTTGTCAGAACAGGAATATCTGAAGTTAATTCCAAGTGAAAGAATATTTTAGAATTAATCATAAACTACATGTTAGAAAAAGGTAACATGCTGTCATTCCAATGCCCCTTCCCTGCTGTAAAACTAAACAGAAAACAACCCTGCATTTCCATCCACAGAATATTGTAACATTGTGGAGTCTTCTGAAGTTCCCTAAATGTAGTTATGCAACAGAACTATCACATCCTAAAACAAAGGACAAAAATTCCACAGCTGAGTTCATTGGCTTGGAAATTAAACACTCTTAAGAGATGGCTAACATGTCTTCTTGATTATTTTTGACATTTTAAAGTTACAGTGCAATGCTTCCTATTGCATAGACAAAAAAAAGTGGGACATTTTAGAAAACTTAGAATTTTTATGGCACGCTTTGTAATGGCATATATTTAGTAACAGTGAAAACTGTTGAGCAGTAACTTTATTTGCAATTAAGCCACTAGTTTCAAAGGGCCCTTTAAGGTATAAGATGCTGTTCAACATTAATAAAGACAGAATGTGATGGCATTTATTGAGTTGGTCACAATGGTAAAATAGAGCTTCTTCTTGGAAATGGGTATTCACAAGGGTCATTATTTTCAAAGAAGGTAAATAGGATATTCTGTGGCTGCAACGGCAATGATATTAATGAAAAACAGATATAAACAAAACAGTCCACCAAACCTTGTGATCCTTGGAGCCCTTTGCCATTACTGAGTCAATTTACCATGCTGACCAGCTATGACACATTTTTGTGAGTAGTCAGGAGTCTGGTTCCAAATGCACAGACATTGCTTACACATAAGTTTTGAGGGAAGATTACTTCTTCACTCTGACAAAGCATTTAAACACAAGTAAAACACATGTTTTATGACTAATCTGAGACAAAGGAAACAATGGTTTCAGTTCTTCTTTGTTCTAACCTTAGAATTCACCAGGTCGGTAGCACAGGATAACAACTGATTCTCCTCTGTTAGCTCCTCTAATTCAGTCTTTCAACTTCATTTTTAATACTACAGCAATCTGTTGACATAAAATTAAGCAGAAGCTTATGAGCTTTGCTGAAGCAGAGCCTCTGCTCCCTTTGGGGTTTTTCCTTTGGGATCTGAAGTAGAACCAGAAGGTGCAGGTGTATATTCCAGCATGAGTTTAAATGTTTTATGTGTACAGACGTAAGTGGTAGTACTGTACCACTGTAACAGTTAACAGAGAAGTAAAATGAACCTAAAATAGTGGTGTTTATGAGTCTTTGGATAAGGTTTCCAATACAAAAATGAAGGACAGATTTGATCTGGGACCTTGAACCTTTGTTAATTTGCTCTTTCTTAATGGCAAACTATTTAGGCTTTGCAGTAAAACAGATGAAAGGTTGCTTGCTAACTGCTGCTAATAGCATTACCCCACACTCACTCCTAGAGGAACCCTAACCCACAGTTACACCATGGAGGGATTTGACCTACAGTTGTGCTGTGGAGTACTGACATTGGCAAATGCTACACCATCATGTCTGACGTATTCAAACTACAAATAAAGTAATAATTTCTAAATTTCTAAATATTTTCCCTTGCTGTCACATCATGAACAAACAACAAACAGTATTTCTGTTATTTCACTCATGTTTCCATTCTAAATCTTCTGTCTTCTGGCAGCTGCTTGTGAATTTACTAATAATGTGTGCCTTTGTTTGGACTTCTTAAAAAGGATATTCTCAAAATGGAAGGAAGCTCATTTTATTTCACTTTGAAATGTAAGAAACCTGTAACATGAACCATACGCTGATTACAGAGCACTGATATATAAAGGAAACAGTTGTGTAAATGTGTGAAGTGGCTGTGGT
The DNA here is from genome assembly GCA_013397935.1 of Dasyornis broadbenti. Taxonomy (NCBI): domain Eukaryota; kingdom Metazoa; phylum Chordata; class Aves; order Passeriformes; family Dasyornithidae; genus Dasyornis; species Dasyornis broadbenti. The sequence continues at coordinate 2,377,428 of VZRN01005751.1, read as the reverse complement.
GGGGAAACAGCAGAGCAGTGGAGAAGCACTGTTTCTCACAAATAATGCTGTTGTAGGATCTGCTTATGACAACTCATGTTTAACAAGGTATTGTGTAAAGGCCAGTCAAAAAGGAGGACCTATTATGGTGGGCACTATACAGTCAAGGGTTTTTACACAGCCTCTTCCATTAACAGCACACAAATAAAATGGACAAGACAGACCCCAGGTGGAGAAATAGTGTGACAGTTCCATGATGCTACATTTTTACGGGAGTAGAGTCAGGAGGGCATAGGCAGAATGGAAAGAAAAATGATGGAGAGAAAAGTTCTGAAGGAAGGAAAAGAACAGAAGAGTACTGTGCTGTGTAAATACAAAGTGAAAGTGAGGTGAAAAAATAAAGGTGAAAGAGAAGGATGGAAAGAGGCAAGGGCTTGAAAAATAGGAATAGAACCGGCAGAGAATATTGAGTGGAAATCACTGAAAGCAGCTCTGAGTGTCAAGAGGTTTTGGCTTTGGTTGCTTTAGCAGCTGAGTATAGCTGGCTGATGCCCCTGGCTGGTGCTTCTCTGCAGTTTCATGCCTGGTGGCCTGAGGACAGGAAGCAGGGAGGAACCGTGTCTGCTCTGGTATCCACAGGGGCGGGTGGGACAGGGGGCTCTCCATGTGTCTCTCATCTGACACACTGAGTAGGAGGGAGAGGCGCAGCCTCAGCTGGGTCTTCTTTTATTCCTTCCCTATGAATGTCCTGGATGATGAGCTATCAATGGACCCTGGGACTCAGCACATACATGTGTATAAATATACACATACATATATATTCACACGCACACACATACACGTCCATGTGTTTGCACATGAAAGCATATACACATAAAGGCAACATACACCAAACCACTCTCTAGGCACAGGAGGAGAACCGGCACTACCCCTTTTGTATCTGTGTACTCTTTTCTCTAAGCAACTGCATTGCCAGTTCTGGCCTTTTCTGGGCCACACCTATTTCGAGAAAATGAACTCTGGAGACAGTAGAGTGATGATCATAGTTTCCTGTTCTCTCACTCAAATAGCATTAATTTTTTTTCTGCATATATGTTAGAGGACTTCTACAATATACATTTATATATGTATGTGTGTTTATGTGCCTATGGAATCGTATGTAATAGAAAAATTCTTAAAGCTGACTTTATGTTGTACATATGGAAATATGTAACACAAAAAAATTCCATCTCTGCCCACTTGTAGGAAACTTTGTTTTCTGGCATAAGCTAAATACATCTGCTATGAAGGAAAAGAAACAAACAAAACATATCTTAATTAAATCAGTATGCCACTAAAGTAACACGCTTCAAATTAATTTTACTGTGGGATACAATAACCTGCCTATTCACTGGCATAAAACCAATGCATACAGCTAGTCCAAAAATTAAATTTCTCTTGGGGTGGAATAGAGAAATCAGTTTTATGGAAAAATAACTTATTAATGTATTATTTTTTATTAGCTATGAGTTGTCTGTGGCCAACTTTAGAATTATTTTACACTATGGCTCTAGAATTGCTATGACTAAATATAGACACTTTGTAAATATTCTAGTTTGGAGAATCTGAGCTGCAGTAACTTGGGTTGACTGAGATGGCAAATGTATTCTGCCACAATGCTTCTTGTCCCAGATCAGCTAAGTTCAACCCTTAGAACCTGGAATTCAACAAGAAAAAATATGTTGCCCCGTTTTCCCAAGTATCTAACCTTGACACAATTTGTGATACTGTCTACTCTTCCCCATCTCTGAGTGCTTGTTTTGGGATGAAGTACAACTTTGTGGGTGTACTGCAGAAGGGACTGATTTCCTTCCAATGCAGAAACTACTATTAAGAAAGTGATCTTATCTGCCCCCACAAAAATCAAGAATGTCTCTTTGAATGTCTCCTCTTTATCTCACATCTGCTGCAGCCCAACCTTCAAATTACTTGTCAAAAGTAGCACATGGTTTGTAAGCAAATTTAGAACATGGGTAAATCCAAACATTTCAGTCTATTGTTCTACCATTGCTTTATGTGCACCATCAGCTGCAACAGCTTTCTCTTAACTGCTTTAAATGTGGCATTGCGTGTCTGATGAAGAGAAAGACTCTGGAAACATGAGTGACACTTCTGCTGATCACTGAGGCAGGCTGTGTTTGCAGAGCAAGCTGCAACTGTGCACCACCACGAGACAAAGGAAAGCATCTCAAAAATATTCCCCACTTGAAGGAATTGCCAATGGCTGGATGCAGAACAATCCAGCACTGTCTCTGACATGCTGCCTGGCAGCTTACCCCCACTTCTACACCTGCTTGAGTATTATTTGTACCATGTGCTCCCTTTCTTTCAGTGTCATCAAAGCATTTCACACAGCAATTGGTACCACACCGATATTTCAGTAACAAAAGAAGTGTCATCAATAATCTGAGAATGTCTCAAGGGAATGCAGAGCAGTAGGATCCATAAGCTTTTTTATGCATCATATCCACGTCCAGCTCTGCTGAACTAACAGAAATGAAACGAGCTCATAGAAACACTTCACATTCAGTGTTTGTAATACTGCAATTTTGCAATGACTTGATCATAAATCCCGTTCTACCAAAGGCTCAATCTCCTTTCTTGCCCACAATTCAGAATCTCTTCAGTTTCTTAATTCCCTTTGACTTTCTAAATAAAGATGATTTCTGGCCCTCCATCTACCGAAAACAATAGTTTCCTTCTGACTTCAAAAAGGATGTGTCCCTTAGGGCCCTACTGGACTGCACTGCTGCCTTGAGAGTTTGGACTACAGAACAAAAGTAGGTTGAGATGTCTATTTACAGAGCCCTTGATAGACATAATTTCACAGTGACATTTCTAATTCAGTGTCATTGTTTGAAAGACTAAAATTATTATTTCAGGCAGGTTGTTTTCATGCATTATGCTACAGTGTTGCTTGACTGCTTTCCAAACTGGAACAACTGAAAAAATGTGAAGCGCTCCAATGATTTTAAATCACTCTAGTCAGGACAGAGTGATTTAAAATTATTGGAGTGCCTCACATTTTTATGAGCTCTAAGTTTGCAAGCAATGGAGGTCTGAGCAGTCCTAGGCTACAGCAGTGCAAAAACAACTATACATTATCATCAGATTGAAAAGGTTTGCGTTTGAATTTGGAAATGGTAGGAATTTGGAGATGTTTAATGCCACCATAATTAAAATCAGTGGCTGTACACTAACACTGAAAAGGTCCAAGCTAAAGTAACTGCATGGATCCCAGACTGTACTGCATAATATCCTGCGAGCTGCAGTCCCTTTATTCACAGAATCACGATTCCTCCGAAACCCTTGGTCAGGTTGTACATTGCTACCTGCTACCAGCCATAGGAGATGTGGCTGTGTCTCTACATGCAGCACAGTATGGGAAAGAAATTACACCACCTACAATAGAGAGAACCACCACTCTGGAGAATATTAATTTTTTAATGTTTAGCTCCTTCAGAGCTTGTGCAGGACAACTGCCCTCTCTCCTGCTACCCCTTCAGGCAGAAGTCCAACCCTAATGGGAGGATAACAGAGAGAGAGAAAAAAAAAGATCTATCCCACAATGATATATTGGTTCAGACTTTTTGTTTTTCATTTATTTATACTGGCAACTCTTCTTTAATTTTATAATACAGATTCAGGAAAAAAAAATCTGTTGCAAAATAATCCACAAAAATTAAATCCTTAGCAGCTGTAAATGGGCACCATTTCACTGAAGCTAATGGATTTATACTTTTTAGTATCAGCTGGGGATCTGATCCATTATTTGTACACTCCAAATTCCTCACTAAGTTTTGCTTCTTTCTTTACCATAAAAGTTCTGACAGGAAAACAATAATGACTGCTCTTCTGTTAGTATCTTATTAATTCAAGCAGGTTCTTTTTTTAAGTGATTTTTAACTTTGATGTTGTTAAATACAGCCACACTCTGAAGACTCTCAGTACTGGTGAATCTGTTTTCCTGGAATATCTTGACTTATTTTCAGAACTGCATGATTTTGTGACATCTGCTCCACATCTCATACGTGATCAACTGAGTAGGTACAAACATGGCATATGGCTGATGAGTCACCTCACAACAGTGAACACTGGTCTGCTTTCTGAGAAACAGCATCTTCATATTAATTTTGTAAGAGTCTCTCAAAGTTGTGACCAGTCTCCCTGGTTTGATAGCAGGTAATGTAAATTACAGAAATGCACAGGGATGCAACAACAACATTTATTCTTTGACTGGGGCTAATATTTAAAAATTCAATTTATGGGCTACTATCAGATAAGTCCACAAAAGGGAATTAGGTTCACTGCTGTACTTTATCAATTTTAGGCATCTACATACCGAAATCTGTATACCTGAACCAGATGGGTATATAGGCTTTCTATGCAAACAAGAAACCAAAAAATATCCACAGAAGCCATTCACTTGGGTGAGGAACCAGGACACAACAGAGAAAAGCATATACATTGAACCCTGCTCACTCTGTGATTTGGCTGCCCTGTCAAGGCTGGATAGAATACCATGATGATTCACGTATCACAGACCTGGGCAGAAGGACATTCCCAGGTTTTGCAACATCCATGACAGATAACATGTGCACTTGCTATACTAGAGGCCTTTGTTCTGTTCCCCCCTGTGCTGACAATCAGATTGAAACAGGCACAGCCCATTTAGCACATGTAGCCTAAATTCTAAATTTCTGTAAGAAAACTACGCAAGAAGCCGCAAGTCTACTTATAATGACATTGCCTCGCAAAGTTAACTTTGTTCATTACTAAAATTAAAGAACCTCAGTAACAGTTTGTTGTCCCCTCTCACTGTTACAGATCCTTTGGTCCAGCAGAACATGATGACTGGAAGGAACTCCGAAGAACCATTCCTTAACCACTTAATGTACAGCTTTATATACTAAGCCATCACACACATAGATTAAGCTTAATATATTAAATACATTCTAATATCTTAAATCAATAAGCATCATCTTGGTTGTATATGTATGATTTCCACATTAAAAATGTAGTTAGTGTTATAACAACAATTACTTAGGAGCAAAAAAAAAAAACCATGCCGGTCTCACAAGCATCAGAACAAAATGTGACTGTGCACCTTAAATATGCTTCAGTTCCAAAGGCTAAAACATCAAAATACTTTAGTGGTCTGTTAACTATTCAAAAAACCCCATCTTTCTGTGAGAGACATGTCATTCCCACTTCCATTACTCTTGTGTCAACTAACAAAAGTTCCTAATGAGCCAAGTCACTCTGAGGCTCGACTGCTAAGACCATTAACATTACCAAAGACCTGTGCATGACTAACAGCTGTGTCCAAAGGAAATTGTACTCATATCTTCCATTTCCACATAAACTGCCCTAAAGTTAAAGAGTATCCCAGGAAGAAAAGAAGGGAGGAGACAATGGGTAGAGAGGAAAGAAGGAAGATGTTGTCATTGTTGATTCTGATTCATGCCATATGGAATATATATTAATCAGGTCTGACAGAGGAAGCCAGCAAATGTGAGCACGACTACAATCCAGCAGTTACAAAGGCTTATTTATTAAGTGGATTAAAGTCTGAATATAGTTCTCTTTCAAAAGTGAACACTATGCCCACAAGTATTTGGAGAAGTGTTTGCCATCCCTCTAGCCCAAAGCAGACTCTGTCTAGAATAACCTAGAATTCAGAAGTCAGAGCCACAGAAATGGACATCCACACTCCTGGTGACAGAAAGGGGAAGTGAGCATGTCTGCTCTACATCCTTGGTGAGTATTCCCACTACCAGGCAACATCTCATAGGAAAACTACCTCTCTTCTATCATGTTATGTAGAGCTGTATATACCTTCCTAAAACACCCTCTGGGATGACTGCTACTGAAGGGCTTTAGGCATTAGAAAGGCACTGCTGAGCAGCATTAAGACAAAAGCTCTAGCTGTGTTTAAATAATCAATACAGTTAATTTCTTCGAACTGCTACAGTCTGACTATTGCCTGCAAAACATAAAGGAAATTCTTAAAATGGTACCAGTGTCACTTGTATTTCTTGACAGCTGGTAACCAAAAACCCCAGCATGCCCCAAACCAGCAAAACCTGAGCCTCTCTTCCCTAAATGTTATATAATGATGGTAGTCAATTCACACAGAAAAGATCTTTTGGGGCGGATACTTCTCTCATAGTAATTTTATGTCATTCAAGTTCCACTAACAACTGTTGATTTTACACCATGAGGTGCCAAAGAGCTATATTAGATCCTTCAACTTCAAGCTATCCAGAGCTTACTAGGCTCATTTGGCACTTCTGTGTTACTGACATATGCAGAACTTTAACAGATGGTCTTACAATACTGGCAGTTGTTTTGTACTGTGCTGGTGGTGAGGGCAAATACTCTACACAAATTGTCTGCAATTCTGGAAAATAAATGAAGTACAAATCCATATTAACCTCAAAAGCCAAACTATAAAAAGTCAGATTAGTCATTTAATGATGTATGTGCTCTGGGTTAAATGCTCAGCTGCTACAAAATCATGGTACTTCCCTGCAGCCAGGAGAAGTATGTTTTGCTTCAACTTCTACGAGGAATATCCATACAGATTGTGTCATTAGAAAGGTATTGAAATATACTAAAAATAAGCCTTGAGACCCTTCCTCATGTGATCAGCTCTGACTATCAGCAAAAGTATTTCCATAAACTAGGTGTTTTGATATAAACATGAAGGAAAAGGGTGCAACTTAAGTTAACTGAATCTTTTTTCCTGTGCCAAACAGGATTCAAGAAAAAACAGCTACTGTGAAAATGCTGAAATCAAGAGCAATGACCAAGTAAACAGCAATTTTACATTTTTCCTTGCCCATTTAAAAAGAGATTATGTACCACAAGCTGAATTTTATAGTTACTAATTTCACTGGTTGCAGTGGAACTTGCACTGTACATAAAAGACTAAAATTGCTCCTCTTTGTTGCTGCGTGGCTTTTCTATTTTATTGTGCCGAACTATCAGATATAGCAACTGCATTGAACTAGTAAACCAATATATGCAGAACAGTGATTGTCAAAAGTAAGCACAACAATTTTCTTCATCAGTATATACCCTCCATGAAATGTATATTCAAAAATATATATTACAGTCTAATAGTGCAATTTTAGAACAGGATTTTTGGAAATCACAAATACTTTAATACAATGCTCATGTCTTGTATTTCCTTTATAAGGAAACACTTCAAAAGATACTTCAAACTGAGATTTCAGAGGCTTGATCTTTCAGTTCCCATCAATTTCAATAAATTTAGTTAGATAATATGCCAGTCACCTTGCATCTTATTCTCACAATGTTAGGTAAATTGAAATACAGTTCATTTAAGTATCTTCAAAGTCCTAGGAGGAAAACAGAACTTTAATAGCATTATCATAAACTAGTCCTACAATATAGTAAGTACATTCCAGTCTTCTTCTGACTGAATCAATGTGGTACCCATTTTACAAAATTTTATTTTATCCACTAAGGTTGGTTAAAAACATGGTTGCTGGAACTGACTGATATTATACATGTGACTTTGACACAGTGAATAGATCTTTATCTGCTTTAGTTCTAATTTTATACTGGAAGATCAAACACGTCCTAAGTTTGAAGCTGTTTAAAAATTATTAAAACAACTAAATTTCCATTAGCTTTCATGTTTTCTTTTTCTCCCTGGGGACTTTTGCCAGACTAAGATGATACAACATACTTCCAGAAAGTACTTATACAAGTGCAAGATAATGCATCTCTGAAAGCATAAATTATTTATCCTCATGAAAATAGGAAACTCAAAAGAAATGATAAACAGACACAGTCAAAATGTAGCAACATCAATTCCCCTGCTTCTCTTCCCAGGTATAAACTTTTTCTGAAACTTTTGTCGCACTTTTCTGTGAAATTCCCAGGAAAGCAGAGGAGTTGGTACATGCGTTTTGTTAACAATAATGCAAGCACAACCTATCCTAGGTAGAGGTCCTCCTTACAGATGCAGAATATGAGATAACGTGACAACAAAACTTCATGATCATCCTCCCAGTTACACAGAGCCTTCTCAGCTTATGTAACAACTGGTCATGATGCCCCCAGCCTTCAGCCCATCCTCTGCAGAGCTCACCACAGGTCCACAATGAACATTTCTTAATCTTACAATATACAGAAACTCTTCTGGCAAGAAGGACATAAACCAAAAGTAGTCTCTTGGGGAAATAAAAGGCAAAGGAAAAGGGATAAGGAGCACAGGATTTGTTTTATCCATTCTAACAATATCCAGCACTTCACCTTTAAGGGAAGGTTCAAGCAGTCTCTGCCTAAACAATAACAGAATCATCTGCCTGCAGCTGCAAGCAAAGGTTATTCTTAATGATTTCACAGAATCACAGAAGCATAGAATGGCCTTATTGGTATTGGAAGAGACCTTAAAAATCATCTAGTTTCAAACCTGCTGCCATGCACAGGGACACCTTTCACTAGACCAGGTAGGTCAGAGCTCCATCCAACCTGGCCTTGAACACTTCCAGGGGTGGGGCAGCCATGACTTCTCTGGGCAATCTGTTCCAGTGCCTCACCTCCCTCACAGTAAAGAATTCTTTCTTAATATCTAATCTAAATATACTCTTTCAGTTTTAAACCACTCCCCCTTTTCCTGTCACTACATGCTCTTGTAAGTAATCCCTCTCCATGTTTCTTGTAGGCTCCCTTGAGGTACTGGATGGTTGCAATTAGGTCACCTCTAAGCCTTCTGTTTCTCAAGATGAACAATCCCAACTCTCTCAGCCTTTCCTTGTAAGACAAGTGCTCCATCCCTCTAATCAACTTGGTGACCGTGCTCTGGACTTGCTCCAACAAGTCCATGTCCTTCCTGTGCTTGAATACTGCATTTGGTAAAACAGTAGAAATTCAGGAAATTTAGAACTCTGAAAGAGGAAAAATCCACAAGTGCAGCATTTCCACAAAGAGATTTTATCTGTTACTTCATGCTGCAGGTCATGTCCCAAGCTGGGCACTACTCAATTTTGATGTAAGAAAATCCTATGGAATCAAAACATGGTTTGAAATATTATGTCCTAAAATCTTTCTCCTTAAATACCTTTATAGTTTCAGTAGGCACTCCAGGCTCTGGAACTTTATCCAAGTAGGTAGTCAAGTCTTGATCCACATGTTCAAACACTAATGTTAACTTGGTCTCTCTGTCTGTTCGTGACACGGTGCACACATCAAACAATCTGAGAGGAGAAAAAGAACAGAAGAGGTAAGTATATAGGAACCAGTACAGACAAACCTTGCATCTCAAGCATGTCCATTAAAATTTCTTACAGTACATAGATGGAAAAGAGCCTTTCAAAGGCAGACCAATCTTTGAGCTCTTGATTCATCAGGTAACAGTTGATATATCAAAATTACCATCTCAGTCTTTCACTTGTGAAATCTGAAAAAGGATTAATTATTAAGAACTCATTAGCTGTTGAATGTAAAATAATTACATTAAAAGAAAGTATTTTTTTGACAGAGCAACTAGAGTTAATACAGAAAATTACTTGGTATTATCCGCATTCCAGCACTCACAGTTATTAAAAAAAAAGCAGGAAATATTTTTGAGAAAAAATACACAGTGTTTGCATGCACTTTCAGTTTCTTTCCACATAACTCCCATGTTCACCATTACACAGCTTTATAGTCAAATCTGCTTCAGCAGAAGCAGAATTTTTTTTGCTGATTCCTCTTGCAAATTCCTGGATGCAAGGAATACCTTCAGTCAGTAGACAGCTTTGTGCACAAGATGTCACTACTTCTTTCATAATTTTTGGCCATTCTTTTACTGAAACTTCTTTATCATTTCACCTTGTTGCACAACATCAAACTAATTTACAAAGCTTTTTATACCACATTCCTATCTGATTACTCTATTTTCTATTGTTTTCTCTTTTTAAGTAGGATTTCTCTCATCTTCTCCACTTCATCTACTATGCCAGCTTTAACCACTGTTTTATCTTTTCCAAAAACATCTGCCCATCCTTCTATGCTTCACACTTATATTCATACCAGTGACTTTCACTATCCTTCCTCAAGTCCCAGTTCTACAAAATTCTAACAGGAAACCATCTAAACAGCCAGAAGCCATTTCTTCCCTGCTCACGTACTTTATTCCTGTGCTTATTCATTTAATTTTATATTGTACAGATCAGATCGCATTTCTCTCTGAGGTGAGGAAGAAAAATTAATCACTACTTTTACCAGGTGACAGTAGATTTAAAAAAATGAATGGAGTTATTGAGAAAAAGGTCTAGACAGTTAAACTGAAGAATCATTGATAACAGACCAAACTAGTGTTTATACTATGGCTTATATTTCCAGCATCATAGCAGTGATGTTATATTACTTGAATATTTCATCCTCTTAGAATTAATTTACTAGAATTATGAAGTGCAGGATTTCTGGTAATGTTATCAAGTAATATTTTTGTTGTTTGTTCAAGGATTAAAGGCTTTATATGCAGGATCTGAAGACAACTGATCACACACAAAGCCTTGGGGTTCCCTGCTTTTCATAGAGGACATCATAGAGGACAAACAGACTAGGACAAGATGTAGTTGAGATCTTGTACTGAGATTTGGCTTCTTACCTTAAATCTCAATATATTTCACAAGAGAAGGGAAGACTAGTATTGGCATAACCACCTGGGAAGAATGTAATCTGGGTTTAAGAGAGCAGTATTTTTTACTTGACATTTACCATGGTAAGGCTGTGCTCCCACTTTGACAGCATTTCCTAAATAATTTTTGGTCAGACACTTAAAAATTGTTTATTAGCTACCATATTCGGAAAATGGATGCATGCACATTCATTTTAGATTCAGGAAGCTTTTCAGTGAGTAATAAATTGGGAACCAGAGTTCCAGAATATGGAGGGACTGTTACCCTACCTCCACTAGAAGACTAATCTGTACCTTAATCTGTAATCATCATATGAACAAACAAACATTCATTATTATGGTAATATAGTGACTGTATGAGAAAATGTCTTGGCACATTTTTCATAACAACAAATACCGTTCTCTAAGATTCCCTCAATGGGGTGTACATGTCCTGTACACAGTAAATAAGCTTTGTGAAAAGTCACAAAACCTTCCTAAAAAGCAGAATTTGCTGGTATTTGGTTGGAGGTTAATAATCTGCAATATATTTATATAAATCAATGTGGAATGTAGCTGGACTGCCTATAATCCCAACACATGCAAATAGAGAGGAGCCAGACAGGTCTGAACATCTGAACATAAACACTGGAAAGTATTTCCAGCTGTATGATTCCTTTGTGTTGACCTACATTTACCTAAAAATGTTCTAGAACACCCCTTTTGCCAGGTATTTAATGTACTGGCAAAAATATATTTTCAACTACAGCAAAGTTATAATTCAAGAAAAAAAGGGGAAAGTATTTCACTGTATTAATATAAGCAACATGTAATTTCCAAATTGCTGTGGAGGAAAATGCTGATTTTCTGTTTAATTCTTCTGTATGTGGGTTATTTTGATTCTGGCATTTTCTGGCACAGCAAAATAAGGAACTCAGAGAAGCACAATTCTGGTTTCCTTTTACTGAGTAATAATATCAGTGAGTAATAGTATTATCTTTCCTTTTTATACATTCTTTATGTGAAACTCTAAATGCTTTACTGTTAATCATAAAAGCTACAGATTCTGCACTGGGCTGGGTAGAGGCACATCGTGTTTACTCACAGAAAACACAGCTGCTACCTTAGAAAGATAATTTAAATTGCAGCTTATATGGATCCATGATATTACAAAAAGACAACATCTTGCAATGCTTCTGGCTAATCGTTCTTGAAATAGACTGGGAAAGACACACAGCCTCTATATTTAGTAGTTTCCACAGGGATAAAACTATTTTTTATAAATTATACTCTTTTCCATTCACTGTGAGAATATCACCATTAAAGGCGTCTTCTTTAGTTTGGAAGCCATTTCCTCATGATTTTCTGTATGTGACGGGTTAACATCGCATGTGATTACCTCTCTGGAAAAAGCAACAGCAAAAGGCCTTTTATTTAGAGTTACTATGCGGACACTATCCTAAGTGAAGTAATGTACCTCAATTAATACAGGATTTCCATACTGAATACTTTGTAAATACAAGCCCTGCCCTTCTATTGTACTTACAAAAGAAATGTTTGAATTATGTGATTAAAGTAAGATCCGCTATGGGAAATCCTGCAAGTAGTTAACAAGATGTTTGGCTGGGAGTCACACACTGCCCAACATGTTGATCTGAACTGGAACACTGTTGAAGAGATGCTAACGGAGAACCTGTGTTTTAATTACAGACATTTTTTCAAGTTAATTGTACTAAACCAGAAGCTTATCAGCTACAAATTTCTGTGTCTATTTTATGTGTTTAGTGCCTAGTGGATCCTTCTATAATCTAGCAGAATACCTGCCTTCCTACAAAAATACTTCGGCATTTTTTGCATGCAGAAAACCAGATGATGCGCCTTGAAGTCTCCATAGCTTCTTACAACATAATCTGACAAACGGGACCTCAGTTCCCCTTCATTCTACAATATGAATACCTAATGCTTTATAAGAAAGGCAATTACTACTTTGAAAACTATTGCATTTACTGACTGGTACTAATCTGGTAACTGATCCCAGAAAGTCTCTAAATGTTACTGGATTTGCTTTTGAGATGCTCTGAGAATTGCTATGAAGTTTACCGCTTTCAAGTGGCATAAACACTTTTTTCCCGAGCAAACTGAGATAACAGCGATGGAGATCAGATCCATCAGCCCAAACCACCTGCAAGAAATACCAAAAGACAGATCTGGCTGTTAAGACCTGAAAAAACTGTAGGACATCTTTTCTCTTGGCTATTGTCACACAAATGAGTAGGTACGTTTGGAAAATGAACTGAATCATAATCAAAAGGAAAACCAAAAATTACATACTTGCTGCCAATGCATCCAAAGGCTTACCTGAAAGTTATTTTCACTGCAGGACTAATCCAACATGAATACATACATATCCCTGTACAGTCACTCACAACAGTGAACAAAAACTGTCATTGCCCGCTAAATATTTCTAAAAACATTGATTTATTTTAATTTTCTTTGGAACTGTGTCTTTCTAGAACGAGTTACTTCCTAGCTTATGCATAACAGGGCAAGATAATTGGAGCCTTTGATTTACATGAAGGAGAAATGCTTTAGAAAACGGTTGTTAGGTAAACAGTGGCATAATAATACGCTAGTTTTAAGATTACACAAGTCTGAGCAAAAATACAGATGAAAACAGTTTGGTGGCCTCAACCTAGCTCTGGAAAGTATTTATCTGCATGACAGAAAAGCAGCACAGGACTTGACAATGTTTATGTAAATACCACAAGACTGGGATACCAAGACTATCACAGGCCATGACTGAGGTTTATTGACAAATATGGGGAGGAGGACCTGAACAACTTCTTTTACTGCCTCTGGCTCAGGTTAATCCTGGAAGTTCATAATTTTTAAGGGCATAGAAAATTTCTGCCTCTCATACCTAAAAGTACTGAAGAACGACAGTCGGTCATCTTTTCAGTCCAAATTTCAGCAGCAGCCTTAGACTCTTGTGCTCTTGGCAAGTCACTCAGCAGCAAGCCCTTTGTTCACCCCAACTTTGTAAACTACATACTCCTTGAAAAAAAAACAGTTTTACCCCTACTTTTAATATTAGTTACCTTTTCCTTTCTTGCTTTTGATGAGAAAAAAGACTGCTGACAGAAACTGGTCGCTACTTGGAATCACAAATACCCAATGTATTGTAACAAAGGGGTCATCTTTCAGATGAAGAAGCCAATAGCTGGGCAACAGGAGTGGAACATGTGCATTAGGAGAACCGAGTCCCACACAGCAAAACACGAAATAGAGCTTCCCACTCTGAAACATATGACAGAGTTCTTTCCCTTTGTTCAGGACATACTGCTTTATCTCATTTTAATCAGCAATCACCTACTTCTCCATGCCTCCAAACATTGATATTTCAGATACACAGCTTCCTTGCTCAAAGGAGCTTTAGTAAAACACTTTTAGATAAAAAAAAGCACACATGTAGATGAACAGGCTGCTAAATTCAAAGTATCTCATATTTAATTTTTCCTGGAATAACATTTGTAAAACCACATAGTAATGCAAGACCTAAGTTCCATTTTCAGAAGCACACGGGGTATTCAAGAGCTTCACAATATGCTTTTCACACCAGCTGCAGCTGCCCCTGTGTATAATGCTTAAGATATGCCTCCAGAGCAGAGTGCAATATAAAACAGAGAGACTCTGACTGTGCCCAACAGAACCACCTGGGTTCTGGAAACATACACCATGAGGGCACAGCACTGCCTGCAGCATGGCCAGCAAGCCCTGTCAGCTCCATCCAGCAATAGTCAGATGTTTGTCAGAGACAAACTCCATTAAGGGAAATAGGCTTGGGTATGCCTACAGTGTTCATGGCAACTTTATCTCTTAAATCCTTATTCTCTATTTTCTATTGGGTTCTTCTAGTTTGTGAACAATTCTCCTGCTTTGTTACCCTTCTAGGAAAGAGCAGCAGGATCACCTTTTGTCTCCAGAAGAAATCTCTTTCAGGCAAATAGCAGTAAAGGCAGAACTTAACATCAGATAAAATAAATTAATTTATCCAGGACGGGCTGATGTTACGTAGATAGATGTTTTCAACTCTCGAGTCATTCAGTCATTATCTACTGTGTACAGAGCAGAAAGAGCTACCCCAGAGAAGCAACTGTATAACTGAAACTGATAAGTAACTGAAAGCAAGGCAGCAAAAGTCCTGTTCTGGAGACCTACTCCAGCAGAGCCCAGCCAGTATTGTTGCTTATAGCCCACTCACCAGTAAGGTTTAAGTGAAGGAAGGGGGACATTAGGATGACAAGGCAATTGTTCATCTGCAAGTTGAGCTTTGTGCTGTAATTTTTTCCAGTATCTCTCACTTTCTGACTTGGAAAAATTATTTAAAATGCTTAGTTATATAAAAGAGGTTTTTGTTCTTTAAGTGTGTGTGAGGAAGAGAGACAGAGAAAGTGACAGAGAGAAATAGATGCTCTTGAAAGTGAAGTAAATAGCACTGGCTAAAGTCCGATAGAGTGGGCTGACTGGGCAAGCGTTCAACGCTCAGCCCCGACTGCAGTCCTGACCTGCAACACCCCTGCTCTCCTGCGCTGGGCCCCACTCAAGCAGTGACGAGCCCTGGTGCCAGAATAAATGGTTTTGTGATGCAGACAAATGTCTGCTCCGATGAAATCACCAAAACTAGTCTTCATTTTCAACAGACACTAAGATTTGTGCCCAAAAGATGAAAAGGCCAAGTACGTTTTCTCAGTGTGCCACCCAAGCCACTAAAAGATGTAGTTGTTAAAGAGTTTTACTGCAAAGAAAAATAGGCCTGACAAGATGTTCTCTGCACCTTTCTTTGTTTATAACAGCATGCTGTCTATTTTAGCCCTCACACTGCCATTTCTCCTTCACATTCTTTGCAAAGAGAGATTATCTTTAATAGACAAGGACCAGAAAAGGATCTGGTAAGACGCTGTAATTCAACTATATCCTGCCTTGCAGAACTTCACTTCAGGACTTATCCTACAGTTCACCAGTGTTTAAAATGCTTAACTCCTCACCAGTCCATGAACAATCTCACTGCAATTGATTTTATCCAAACTGGCCACACACTGAGCCCTTGAGGTTACCGAGGGAAAATACGAGCTGGGTGGTGCCTGAACACACTCCTGTGTGCTGCTGTACCAAGCAGTCTGTCTGAGGACAGGTGAGGGACAGGCCAAGTCACCCCCGAATCAGAAAAACAACACTGCCTGTTACTAAGACAGTCGTTGACAGATTGTTTGGGATCAGCAATAGCTGTCTGGCCTATTCATAGTGCTCTCATGTGATCCTTCAACAAGCAAGTGTACGCTGCCTTTCAAAGTCATGTACACTGCCGCTATACAGTGCTGTGAGCTTCCAGTAAGCTTCCATAAGTTTCCAGTTCAGAGCACAAATTAAAGATGCTCTCATTCACTGGCAGTGTGTTTCCATCGGTTGTTAAGTTTTTTAGATTTTCTTTATCATACCTTCCTTAGGGAAAAGCTGCATTCCTTTTCATTTTCCCTAATTTGCTCAACATGTAAGTAAAACTTATGCCTGAATATTGGTTTTGTTTAGTTCAAATGAAAGGAGCCCAATGGTTATTCTGGACTTGTACATGGTACAAGATCGGATACAAAAAATCCAGTCTTTACTCATGTGTAGCTCACAGACTGCTTGTTACAGACTCCACATTTCAGTTTACATTTTGAATTCAGGATTGCGCCAAACCTACAGGATCTAAATCTAAGCTGATCATGTCTTCTAGGTTTAAGTAAAAACAACTCATCTGCCAAAGATTTTACAACAGTATAAATTATCATTCATTTTTCAGTGTCTTAATAATCTAATCTCCACTGTCCATGAGACTTAATCACGATGTCAAGGTATCAAAAATAACAAAGGAAATAATAACCCTTCACTTCACATACGTGTTCACTGCAAAAAATCAAATGTAATGTTTGATACTCTGTACCACCTCATGTAGATTTTTAAATGATTGCAATCACAGCGATTCTTGAGGTGTTTAATTCAGTTTTTTTCAAGTTGTAAGTAATTCCAATGCAAGTTTAAGTACAAATTCTTGCTTTTTATAGATGCATGGGGGAACCTAAGAATAAAGAAGCAGCTACTGCAGAAAGTGACAGAAGAGGTCCTCTGTTTTGATGCTCATCATCAATCCAAGGGCTGCTGGTCCTGAAAGACCTCCGGGTTACTCTACAGCCACAATTCTACTCGCGGATGGTGGCTATACTGAAAACTCATGTGCTGTTTGAATCCTAATTAACCATCCACCATAGGCTAAGCCCTTGGGAATACAAGCAACCTGTACAGAATAGAAGCAGCCTGACTGAGAGTACTTCTGAAGGGCATATTTGCCAGAGACACTGAAAAAGCAAAGTAAGGGGCATTGGTAAAAGCTGCAAATACACCTGAGTGCTGATGATCTTGCTATCACTTCCCAGGATGGACCAGTACTGGCAGTACTTGAAAGGAGTCCAAAACTGTGATGGTCATGGTGATGGTGATGAGCAGGGGAGAGAGAGCAATGGATGCAAAATATCTTGCTGTCATTCTGTTACTGGCATCAAGTATTGTTGTAATTATCTGTGAGACACTGACACATTAAAGCCTTGTAAGAAAACACATTTCTGTGTTTCATAGGTAGAGTTGGGACCAAATAGCTTGTCTTTCCTCCAAGAAGGATCAAGACACGAGTTTCAGAAAGGGAAAACTTCTACAGGTTAACAATACCATGAACTCCACTGCAAAAGCAAAAGAGCACAAAACAGAAGAAAAAGAAAGCCTTAAGAAAAACAAAAGGCAAAATTGACTAAAGTTGACAATATCTAACATGCACAAATAAGCAGCATGTATGTTAGTAAAAGATGTTAGTAAGAAAATAAAATTAATTTTTTTTAAGTTGAATTGTGTTGTTCTAATGTATTCAAGGAATTATTAAGGGAATCTATAAGCTTTTTAATGACACATGCTGTATACCCATGTATTAAACTGAAAGCAATTAGCAGACAAAGTTGTAAGCCACAGTAAAATATTGCATTGTTCCCTATCATGCCCATTTGTATATATTTGTGTTTATTATTAGGTATCATTTCTTAAATAAAAAGTTCTTGTCTCTCTAAATGACATTATGAAAAGGAAATCCTTGGTAAAAGAATGAAACTAACACCACTGGGAAACCAGGTGCAAACTTCTAACAGTTTGTTTATTGCTATGACAGCATGGTCAGCTGACATGACAACTGAAGTTTTGAGTAGTATTTTATGGAATTTTTGTATACTTGTAGGAATAGGAGAATGCAATTTTGAAGTTAGAATACTACTGTGCAGAGTAAATCTGTCATAGATCTTGACCTTGCATGATCCACTAGTCCTGAACTACCAAAGAACTTATGCCGCACTTAACTTTCGGCAAGCAAAAAATCTGGGTGATTTCTAAGTATATACACCACCATAAGCTTCATCTGCCTTATCTGCCTGGTATCTTTCAGAAATGAAAGCAGAGAAGAGAGAGAGGAAAAAAAAAGACAATTAATTGTCTGTGCACAGTAACAAAAGACAAAACGTCAAAATAGATAATTTTCCTCTTCCTTATACTCAGCCAGTCGTTACCTGGACAGGGCAATGTAAAACCCTGCCTGCCAGTTCAACCCCATCTGGTTTTTAGCCATGCAGTGAGAACGCTATATCTTCGGGCCCAACATGCATGCTCCCCTTTTGGACTTCAGCATCCTTATCTATACCACAATCTTTCCTTCCTCACTCTTTAGTTACCCTTAGTACTCAACCTAATTCCTGAATATGGGCATTCATCTATGAAAACTATGTTCATGATGTATTCTAAGGCATTCATCACAGTATTTGCTTGTCCTTAAATTCTGAAATGAACAAAACTGTGAATTGTTGCTTTCCCGGTCTTAACCTGGGGGACTAGAAAATAGCAATAGATATGAACAGTTCTTTTTATCTGATAAATGGAAACAGCATGAACATGAACAGCATTTAAACCTCATGAAAACAATTTTAAAGAATGTCTACACTTGTTAAAACAATCTGTTTATGGATTCACTAGATCTGTTCAAAATTTCCTGAAAATGGATCAGATGTATCTGCCCACTTTCAACAAAAGCAGTTAGGTGGCAAATGCAGTTGCCACATTCAGCCAAGTGAAAATCCAAAAGGTGTCCTACACTTTGTGTATTGATTTCCACAAATTTGTCCTGCATGAGGATATAAGACATAAAAACAGATACACAGTTCACAGTGCTTTTTGGATATATGTGGTATGAGGAGTGACTATGATCAGGCCTTGATGCAATGTATTCCCATCAATACTCCTGTGTTCCATGATGCCAGCCGCACCATGAACTCCAGACAAAGGGAATACTCCACTCATTTCAGCAAAACCTGAAACGGAGCACAGTGAACTCAAGCAACCTTCCAGTGGCACTGTACTGTGTCCTGTCACCACTACTACATATGCTACGACTGACAACCCATCTGCTCAAAAATAAACAGCACTCAGCTGATTTCCAAAAATCAAAAGATAAAGGCAATTTGCTAACACGAGTAAGAAAAATAAAGAGGATTTGGCCAGATTTTGTGAGGCAGCCAGACCTATGCACATAAACACTGCCCTCTTCTTTGTATGTTGCACTGTAAAAGAAAGACTGAGTGGCACAGTAAGAGATAACTTTATGAGAAAAAGGAAAATGTGAGGGGGTATTTATTCTAAAACCAAGGAATCAAAACCATGGGACTAAAAGGTACTTAAATTCAGCAGAAAGCAGATTTAAGGCCTGCAAGAAAACTAACACCTTCATTGAACATAGCTGTTTTTGGTTACCCATCATCAGACAGGTCAAATACCATCCATCTATACCACAGCCTTGCACAGCTTGCGAAGTCCTCCTCTCAGCTTCCACAGAAGAGATACAACTCCTGTAATGGAGCTAATCAGCGGTTGGTGGTTAGTTTAAATGGGTCATGTAAGTCTTCATTTATTCGTGGGAAAGAAGTAAGTTGATTGGATCACACTGGGGAGGGTACTGTCTCTCCGTGCTTGCTATGGTAGATGCCTAGATTACTAACTTAGACAAGACATTTAAATTTAACTGAATTTAGAAGAGGTGACCCTTTCCCAAAAAGACTGAAACTGACCGTTTTTACTTGGTGGTATTCCAGTTTCTGTTCAGTTCATTTCTGAAGCTATTTTAGAATACTTCTGCCATGGGGAAGTTGAAACAAAATGAAAGAGAAGTAAAAGGAAAAAAAAAAAATACTAAAACCACCTCTGCCCTATTCACTCAACCCTCAAAGACCAGGATCAATCCTAAACAGCTCAGCATACAAGCGCCTTTACCTAGGCCTCTTGAAGTCATTACATGTATTTAACTGGCTTTGGCTCAGGTCCAGAATTTCCTTTAATTTGAAAGGGACTTTCACCTGTGACAAACTCGCAGGATTGAGTTTAATATTTGTGTTCTGAAGAACAGAAACAAATGGGACTAATAAATCTTCAATAGAAATTTACAAGATTCTTCTGGCTTAATAAATTTAGCTGGGGGCAATGGCTCTTAAACACTCAATACATAAAAAGGGACCTTTTTTTCCATCAGCATGCAAATTCCTTACATGTTTCATCACAATTACATCCTAGAAGTGTTTTAAGAGGTGGACATCGTAGCGCTTTTTTTCCCATTCATGGCCGTTCACGAGGCCATGCAAGCTCCTTGCCTGTCTTGTCATTTCCTCTATCAAGCTGTTGGTTTTTTTTTTTATTAATTCATAGCACATGCAAATTAAACCAAAAATATCTATTTTTGTAAGATTCTCAGGTGCTTTCATCCTCCAGTTCTTAAGGTGGATGTCTGATACATGTTTCCTCCTTTTCCTGCCAGTTTACATGTTACAGTGAGCCAGCCATTTAAAGATTAATGCACATGGAGTGAAGTATTCTACAGGCTGTACGGCTCTTTAAGTATTTCCTTTAAACTCTTGCACACATATGTAAAAGAAAACAAATTAAAGATTATTTGCAGAGTTTGGCAATGAAAATGAGGTGTTAGTAGCATTTTGAGCTGGCAATAAATTTTATTCGACTGTTTTATTACTACACGGCAAAGGCAACTATTTCTTTTGGAGCATCTTTCAGCAGCATGAGATGAGGGTTTACATTTAAATGCATGGATAGTTTTGAAATAAGTTCAGCATTTTGTAAATTACAGTTTATATCAGATGTAAATACACAGCAAAATTGCATTTTGATTGTTTTGCATACATCATCTTTCACATTTCTGAAAGAAATGAGCAAACTGTAATAAATCTTGCAAAACAAGGTCTGGTTCCTTGAGCGCTAAAACATTTTTACACGTAGGCAAATGAACACAACGTTCTACCATCTACCATCTACCCAGGCAGTGCCACAAAGCAGAGTGTGCTCTGTGACGCCCAGGCAGGCAGTGTGGGCTCAGGCTGAGCTGAAAAATACTGGGTGAGACAGAAATTAGGTTCTAACCCTTTCTAAGCTATGTATGAATTGTTTTATTAATGCAATTATTTTCATTTCAAGAATGAGTCAAGAGACAATGAGGGCTGAAGGAGCTGCTCCTCATTATTTTCTCTATTCCATCCCCAAACTCTACAACCACTCTATTTACCTCTGTTTGGAGGAACAGCACAAAAACACCACAGCTGATGGTCTTGAGCCTTTGTAGAGTTGACTAAACAGGCAATGGTACACACCATACAAGGTCCACAGAACCACCAGAGTCTACAAAAGCCTTTTCTGTGGTCAGCTTGCCTACTCCAGTGACACACTACCTTTTTTTCCTAATTTTCACCGTTTTCCCATCTAACCGAAACAATTAGTCCTCTTAGTTCTACTTTAGTGCTTCTGTTTATCTTCAATTTTAAAAAGCAGTCAACGAAAAGACAAACTGTCACAAATATGAAAAGTATGTAATCATAATGGACACCATTATAAATGTACAATTTTTAATGTGAAATTTCAAGCTTACTGCACCACAGGAATATAATTACCAGGTCATTGAACTACCAATTATATCAATAGCTGTCATCATGTAAATTCTCAATTTTTGCGTGAGTGAACAGTGAACTGTCACCAGTGATATTGGCCTACAAAGATAATTTTTTTTCACTGACATGTCCAATACATAGCGGAATAGAAGGAGATAGGAAATAAAACCAGGTTCCAAACTCAAGGAGTAATTAAATTGAATAGATATAGGGAACACATGAAGGAAACGCATGATCTTACTGAAGATATGGCTCCATTAATTGCATGGAGAAAAAAAGACATCGTAAAACTGTCAAGGTAAGTTAAGTGATTTAGGAACAAATGTCCCAAATTACAAAATAATCTAGGTATTTAGAGTAATCAGTACATTTGAGAATCACTTGCTGTCCAAAATCTCAGTGATCCTCAATGACTTCTCAATGATTTTCAATTAGCACCCCAATGCCTAAATCACAATATAGGACTGGAAGAAAAAACTGAGACTAGCTGCCTGCATTAATAAGCACTCAAACAACAAATATTTACTTTGAGTATGTGTAGATACCTCAGGCCATAAGATGCTTCCTACGCTTCCACACTAAATGCAGAGCTAGAAGGAAAGCTCCTGCCCTGGAGCTTTTTCTTATGGCGCACTTTAGTTTGAGAGCCTTACCGTCACCCCAGGTCCCTGAAGCAGTAGGATATGCGTGAAATAAAACTCCTAAGTTATTCCAGGAAGCTGACCTCTACCATTTTACACAGGATATTAAATAGACCCCAGCTGTCTCCACTTACAAGTGACTTAGTTCACATGTTTTATAAAGGTCCATTCAGCTGCTTTCTGAGTTATCGCAGAATTGAAGTAACTTTCTGTGAAGAAAAAGACAAACTATCTGGTGATTTCCCTTACCTGCTCTTCATGCAGGCATATCTTGGTTTTCAAACATCACAACTGGTATCTATATGTTCTAATATAAGAATCTGTGTCTCAATTCTGAAAATATTTGACTGAATATTTTGGATTTTGAATATTTTGAATATTTGACTGACAAATAGCTATCTGAAGTCCATTGGAAGAAAACATACATGATAGAGCTTTAATTTTTGCTAAACCCTGGAACAACACAGTAGTCTTCATTTCCATGGATGCCTCTGTACACAAGCACTCATGCTGTATGACTACTGATCTAAACACAGTACAGTTCACACAGTTTCACCTTGGAAGGCAGAGAAGTGACATGGACTTAGCTCTGCCAAAGCAAACTTCTTCAGGCTTGTGAAAGTAACAGTGACCAATATATTAGAATAGCCATGATAATGAATGTCCATTCGGAAAATTTTACCTGAATTATTTCAAGAACTCAACAGATTTTTCAAAAAAGCCTTCATTTAAAAGCTGACAAATGATATTGCAATACTTTTGTATAAAGGATTTTTGCTCCGGGATGCCTGAGTTCTCAAACTGAGTGAATAATGCTGTTAAGCAATGGCAATTTCATGCTTGAAAGAAGAAAGATTTAAGTGACCTTGAATTTTGCAAGATTTGAAAACTTTAAAAATGTCAATATTAAAAGAAGATACATAATCACACCACCAAAATATTCGCTGAAGCCTTAAATATATATATATTTGTACTGCAAACAAGAGGAAAAAAAAGCCATATATTAAAAAAATTAGTTCTGCAGGTTTTAAACACTGACATTCCCTGTTCAATTGCCTGCTGCCCCGGTGAGGTTAACCCAATAGATGTTTACTTTTTTGGATATTGCCTGGGCTCTTTGCCACTGACATTAGTATTTATAATTTTTATTTACTCTTTCTAGAATACATTTAATAAAATCTATTTTATTAAACTTAAGAGTAAGATGGCATTTCAGTTCCATGTTCCAATTTTTAATGTCATGCAACTTTTAAAAAACAATTAGCTTTTGTGATTTTTTTTCTGACTTGCCCTGATCCCCTTTCCATTTTTTTTAAAACTTTAAAAAAGAAAACTGTTCAGACATTTTTAAAGCACAGGCAATAAACTCATTGCAGTCCTATATGTCTAACAATCCTAATCCATGTTACAAAATACGAGTCCTCAACTTAAATGCAGTCAAATCTTGACATTTTAACGGTTTTCCTTTTCCACATATACATGCATACATGTGCAATATGCATATCCAAACAGTTTAATAGAGCAACTTATTCGCTTTACTACTGCTGTATTTTTTTAGTAGTTCCATAATAAACAAAACTGTTTTCAAGCCTGTAAAGTCAAATTATAAAACAGACACAACATAAAAAATCATGGACAGAAGCTCTTAGCATTATTGATTGACTGATTTTAATTTTGAAAGCTATTTCTGAGCAATACGGGGTGACATGTTTTGATATCATGGAAAAATAAAAATTTCCCAAAAATTATTCCAAGAGATAAAGGTCTAGCACCACTGCTTTCCAAAAACTCAGGTCTTGGATAATTCAGAGTGGAATATAAGTTAGACCCCAGAGTTTTCCAACTATTTGCAATTGTACAATCATGGAATTTGCTCAAAATGAATTTGAGGCAATAAAACCATGTACAGCATCCGAATTTTGTCAATAATGATATAATGAATTTGCCACTTAGTGGCAAATCCTGTATGAGACCAGTATGGCAGTAAAGACCAATGACAAAAAGAGAAACCACAACTCAAAAAGCTTTGAAAGCTGCCTTAAACTACTTGTAGATCACATGAGTGGCCATCTCCCAACACACATCTTCAGTTATTTTTCCTCTTGTACAACATTAACAATTTTTGACCAAAATGGCTTCTACTGGAGCTTAAAACAGGGTGCAGGTTAAGCAGGCAATGCCCATCCATCCCAGCTACAATCAGTTCCCTTTAGCTCTGTAATGCCAAACACAAAATAGAAGCAGATTGTCTGAAGTCAGTGCATTTAGCAGGAAACCCACACTCACCTATTACAGAAAGTACATCATTTTTGCCACTGATAAAAACAAGTGCCTTGTACAAGCTCTTACCAACAATCCACACATAACAGACTTTGGTTAAAAAAAAAAAAATCCCCTATATAACTCATTTCTTCTTCCATCTNCACAACTGGTATCTATATGTTCTAATATAAGAATCTGTGTCTCAATTCTGAAAATATTTGACTGAATATTTTGGATTTTGAATATTTTGAATATTTGACTGACAAATAGCTATCTGAAGTCCATTGGAAGAAAACATACATGATAGAGCTTTAATTTTTGCTAAACCCTGGAACAACACAGTAGTCTTCATTTCCATGGATGCCTCTGTACACAAGCACTCATGCTGTATGACTACTGATCTAAACACAGTACAGTTCACACAGTTTCACCTTGGAAGGCAGAGAAGTGACATGGACTTAGCTCTGCCAAAGCAAACTTCTTCAGGCTTGTGAAAGTAACAGTGACCAATATATTAGAATAGCCATGATAATGAATGTCCATTCGGAAAATTTTACCTGAATTATTTCAAGAACTCAACAGATTTTTCAAAAAAGCCTTCATTTAAAAGCTGACAAATGATATTGCAATACTTTTGTATAAAGGATTTTTGCTCCGGGATGCCTGAGTTCTCAAACTGAGTGAATAATGCTGTTAAGCAATGGCAATTTCATGCTTGAAAGAAGAAAGATTTAAGTGACCTTGAATTTTGCAAGATTTGAAAACTTTAAAAATGTCAATATTAAAAGAAGATACATAATCACACCACCAAAATATTCGCTGAAGCCTTAAATATATATATATTTGTACTGCAAACAAGAGGAAAAAAAAGCCATATATTAAAAAAATTAGTTCTGCAGGTTTTAAACACTGACATTCCCTGTTCAATTGCCTGCTGCCCCGGTGAGGTTAACCCAATAGATGTTTACTTTTTTGGATATTGCCTGGGCTCTTTGCCACTGACATTAGTATTTATAATTTTTATTTACTCTTTCTAGAATACATTTAATAAAATCTATTTTATTAAACTTAAGAGTAAGATGGCATTTCAGTTCCATGTTCCAATTTTTAATGTCATGCAACTTTTAAAAAACAATTAGCTTTTGTGATTTTTTTTCTGACTTGCCCTGATCCCCTTTCCATTTTTTTTAAAACTTTAAAAAAGAAAACTGTTCAGACATTTTTAAAGCACAGGCAATAAACTCATTGCAGTCCTATATGTCTAACAATCCTAATCCATGTTACAAAATACGAGTCCTCAACTTAAATGCAGTCAAATCTTGACATTTTAACGGTTTTCCTTTTCCACATATACATGCATACATGTGCAATATGCATATCCAAACAGTTTAATAGAGCAACTTATTCGCTTTACTACTGCTGTATTTTTTTAGTAGTTCCATAATAAACAAAACTGTTTTCAAGCCTGTAAAGTCAAATTATAAAACAGACACAACATAAAAAATCATGGACAGAAGCTCTTAGCATTATTGATTGACTGATTTTAATTTTGAAAGCTATTTCTGAGCAATACGGGGTGACATGTTTTGATATCATGGAAAAATAAAAATTTCCCAAAAATTATTCCAAGAGATAAAGGTCTAGCACCACTGCTTTCCAAAAACTCAGGTCTTGGATAATTCAGAGTGGAATATAAGTTAGACCCCAGAGTTTTCCAACTATTTGCAATTGTACAATCATGGAATTTGCTCAAAATGAATTTGAGGCAATAAAACCATGTACAGCATCCGAATTTTGTCAATAATGATATAATGAATTTGCCACTTAGTGGCAAATCCTGTATGAGACCAGTATGGCAGTAAAGACCAATGACAAAAAGAGAAACCACAACTCAAAAAGCTTTGAAAGCTGCCTTAAACTACTTGTAGATCACATGAGTGGCCATCTCCCAACACACATCTTCAGTTATTTTTCCTCTTGTACAACATTAACAATTTTTGACCAAAATGGCTTCTACTGGAGCTTAAAACAGGGTGCAGGTTAAGCAGGCAATGCCCATCCATCCCAGCTACAATCAGTTCCCTTTAGCTCTGTAATGCCAAACACAAAATAGAAGCAGATTGTCTGAAGTCAGTGCATTTAGCAGGAAACCCACACTCACCTATTACAGAAAGTACATCATTTTTGCCACTGATAAAAACAAGTGCCTTGTACAAGCTCTTACCAACAAACCACACATAACAGACTTTGGTTAAAAAAAAAAAAATCCCCTATAGTACTCATTTCTTCTTCCATCTGAATTCTCACAGTGCAGGTATCCTCTAATTTCAATACTAACTTTTTGTTCTCCCACACCCAAAATAATTTCCTATTTGATTCTGTGATGCTTGTTATTTACTGTACAAACTCTCTACTAGAGTTTCCATTCTCCACCTTCAAACTTCACTGACTGGCATTAATCTCATTCAGAGAGAGCAAATTACAGTTGGGAGGCCACTCTGCATTAGAATCATAGAATATTTTGGGATGGATGGGGATCTTAAAGATCATCTACTTCCAACCTCCCTGCCATGTACCTTTCACTGGACCAAGCGGCTCAGCATCATCCAGTCTGGCCTTGAACATTTCCATGGATGGGGCACCCACAACTTTTCTGAGCAATCTGTTTCAGTGCCTCACTGCCCTCACAGTAAAGAATTCTTTCCTAGTATCTAATGTAAACTACCCTCTTTCAGTTTGAAGCCATTCCCCCTTGTCTTGTCACTACAAGCCCTTGTAAAAAGTCCCTCCTCCTTTCTTGCAGGCTCCCTTCAGATACTGGAAGGCCACAAGTAGGTCATCCCAAAGCCTTCTTTTTTCCCGGCTGAACAAACACAAATCTCAGCCTTCTCTCCCAGGAGAGGTGCTCCATCCCTCTAACCATCTTAGTGGCGCTGCTCTGGACTCGCTCCAACAGGTCCATGTCCTTCCTGTGCTGGGACCCCAGAGCTGGATGCAGTGTTCCAAGTAGGATCTCACCAGAGCAGAGCAGAGGGACATAATCCCCTCCTGGCCCTGCTGCCCACGCTGCTTTGGATGCAGCCCAGGACACGTTTGGCTTTCTGGGCTGTGAGTGCTTGTGGCTGGGTCATGTCCAGCCTCTCATCCACCAGCACTCCCAAGTCCTTCTCAGCAGGGCTGCTCTCAAACCCTTCATCCCCCAGCCTGTGTTGATACTGGGGGTTGTCCTGACCCAGGTGCAGCACCAGAACGTGGTCTTGTTAAACCTCATGAGATTCCCATGGGCCCAGTTCTCATACTTGTCTCTCTGAGCTCCCTCTACAGTCAAAATGAGCATTTCCAGAGAGTAATTCATTGTATTCCAGGGTGGGCACTGAGGGTGAGTGGGATGACTTATTCTCATAAAGCACATGCTCACTCTGCACCCACTATGGAGAAACCCTACATGACTAGGGTGGAGTACACTTTGAATATTCAGATTGTAAAGTTAAGTGCCTGCTCACAATTATCTCACATTCCTGTTTTATTTTGTTACGCATTCCTATGTGTACCTTTTGTGAATCCATCATGATATACTGGAGCACAGCCATAAAAAGGGTGAAGAAAATCTGTAGTCTCCCTTTGACATCTCCCACTCCTTTGGAGAGTTTAAGAATACCATAATCTTAAACTGTCCTGCTCTATCTAGCGTCCAAAACAGCAGCCAGGATTTCAGTGCCTGGAAGGAGCATCACATCAGGGAATGGTGTATGATCCAAGTGACAAAACCCATGTTTCTACAACTCTCTATTTAAGTATCCACCGTTTTAAATCTAAGCTTTTTCATATCATTCCTCTTGATTGCTGAATTTTTGATTACTTCTTGTTTCTTAATCTCTCTTTTCTAGAGTCTGTTGTTTCTATGTCAAGTCTGGGAACCATCCCTTTCCCAAAAATGTAAGGCTTAATTATTGTGGCCACGAGGACTGTGTGTCTTGACTATTATAATTTCTTAAACCAGCTACTGCAAGTTACTTCAGGCTATGCAGAGTGATCTCTCTTTTCTTATACTCCAGGAACAGCTACTTCTTTGAGGGTGTCTCTAAGTTTTGTATTTAAACCTTGTCTACTTGTCTTTAAACTTTGACAACTATGAACAATGGTCAAATCATCCTTTATTACTATATTAGTGAACTTGGTTGACCTTACAGCTTCTTCCAGAACTACAGGTTTAATATCCTTTCACTGATGTACAGCACAGCAAACAATTCATATTTGCTTTTCATGATTTAAGCTTTGCTTCTGCAGAATAGTCTTGTCCACTCTCAACTTTGGGTTACTGGCAGCCAAGCAGTCTTTGAACTGTATTTTCTTACAGACATTACAATATCCTATTGATTTGGAATATTCCAATATACTTTAAATGTCTTCTAAGAAGATTCCCATATCAGTGTCATTTATCTGTCTGTGATTTATCTATATTCACAAATACCTTTCATTTTTATTCAAATGCATTACCTGACTCTTCTGTACAAATCCTAACTATACTTGTTCTTGTACTGCCATGATGCTCAGTTCCAGTTACACTTCTGTTTTTACGTTTTCACTTCTGTATAAATATTTGCTTCTGAAACAACTGACATCTCTAAATGATGTTTTACTCTGACCAAATAAAATTTAAAATAAAACCTTCCTGAGTTCTTAAGAATAGAGACAACATGAATAAAAAGCAACAGAGAATTAATAAATGCAGGTAACACTTTTTTTGTTTTAAATGATGTTACAAACATAAAGGCAGTATGATGAATGGGATTCTATGCAATGAAGAGATACAGGTGCTCACTTCTGCAGAAGTATTAACTTGTCTGGGCCTTTCCTTAAGTTTAATGAGACATTTCATTCTAATTTTCAGACTACAGTCATTGATTCCAACCTGTCTGGATATGGGTACTACTGCTTTGATCAAAACATGTTGCTCAGCATTTTATAAAAAGTAGAGATAAACAGTGAGGCAACAAATTGATTAGAGATGTCTGTGAGGAAACCACAAAGATCAGTGGGTAGGCCTATCTCCATTAACAATCTAGAAGGTTATCTAAGGATAAACAACACACTAATTAAAAGTGCAGATGCTGCTTAATCTCTATGTCATAAAGTTCACAAACACAAAGTATGCTGATAGATAAAGTTGGCAAAACAAGATTCACCCTATAACCTACTTCCTAGTAGAGAAAAGTAATACAGGTCATTGACTTTCACTATCCTGAAGAAACCTGGAAATCAGTAATAAACGTTCTAGTGCTGTGTTAGTGAGTAACATTAAGCATAAACTTCAATATTGTACAGAAAGTCTCCAACTGTAGATCTAAAAGCCTTTGCACTTGAAGAAAGGAGCTGTACACTACACGGAAATTATTGTATCTGTGATGCAACCTGGAGTTCAAGAGATAACACAGCATTGTACAAGTTTAGGTGTCAACACAGAAACAGAGATCAAGTATTTCAGAGGATACATTCCGAGTTAGAGAGGAATTATTTGTGGTGCTAAAAGGGAGTGTAATTAGGAGTGAAACAGGTCAACAGAAAAGCTAAATCTGTACCAGTGAAAAACCTAATGAACAGACTGTTTTTATACACCAGTTTGGTGAACTCAATCATTAAGAATTTAAACTCTAAATGGTGAAGTCTCAAACATGCATGTTTGACGGGACACCTCTGCACAGTCTGCCTGTGCTAATGCATTTTTGTTCATCTTAACATTAGGAACTTATGATTTGAACAACCAAAGCTGTTTGAACCAGTGTAACCCTTTAAATTCACCAGCAGAAACTCAAACCCTAAATCTGCAGCTGGATTCTTGGATTAGCTGAAACAAGTGTATGCAATTCTGCCCTTAGCAGCAAATGTTAGGCTGCTGACACAGAGGAGCAGTTAACTATGCAGACTGCTTTTCAGAACATAATGCAAAAAGAAGAAACTCTTCCTTCAGCTGTAATCCTTTCGTTAAAATACTGTATATATGATGCTCCACTACTGCAACGTCAGTGCACTTAAAGATCAGAACTGTATTTTCTAGAGAACACCAGCTGACTGTAATTTATTGAAAGTCTGTAATTTACTATGAGACAGATTTATATTCTAGACAGAGTTTTTCCTAGGAAAATTATGTGAACATCAGTGAGGAAAACTTAAAAGCAAAATCATATATAATACATAATACTGTAAATCTGAAGTATCTAATTTGATCTTTAATATGCAATGTAAAAAAAATCACAATGTATTTATATGTTGAAGAAAGGGGTAGAAAATTAAAACTCAGTGAAAGAAAATGGAAATCTTACTGAGACTTACTAAAAGTGATGTAATTTTAACTTGGATATAATGTATCTATGAGAAGCCCACCATATTTCTATTTATATGTTGGATTTTATTATAACTATTCAAAATACTGTTGCTAGGCATGTTTTAAATTTGTTGTAAATAAAAGATTTTCATATCCTACGTATGTTTTTAGTACCATGGTGTTTTTAAAAAATGTATGATTCTATATTTCTATGCATTACACATTTCCAATTTTTTTTGTAGAAAGGAGTCCACTTCCTTGTCACAATGAAGGAAAGTTAAATGTGACATTCAGTGGTTTCACAGCCCTCCCTTTTTTTTGCGAAAGAGCAGAGCAGGCAAGGTCCTCTAAGGTTGTTTCACTTCTGCAGTAGCTGTGTATCCAAATGAGTCCTCGCCCGAACATCTAAGCACAGTCAGTACATTCCCAACTCCTCCAGCCAAGTTAAACTGAAAACGGTCTTAGTTCAGTAATGATTGAGGTGGTTTGCTCTAATCAAATTAAACCAGCCAAATGTTCTTTTCAAAGGTAACTGTCTACTCTGCAGCTGTATGCAAAATACCACATCAAATGTGGAAAAAAAAAAAGTGATAGAATTCTATCCTTACAGTAGAGCCCTGGCTCCACAGATGAAGAGAAACAAAAGCACCAGTGCAGCAAGGAATTACGATCACAGAAAGCTCCTAGAAATATGCTAACTTAAGAAACAGTGAACAAAGTACTGAAATTTCCAGTTTATAATTAATTGATTTCAGGGAGAAGGGAATTCTCCAGCATTGTTAAACAGCAATTTATCACACTGACCACACTTCAAATAGATATTAAAAGACAAGTCAAAGTTTCACATAAAAGAGAGAAAAAAAATCACACAGGCTTTTCCATTCTATTTCTCACTTCATTTCTCTGTTTCTATCAAAATATGTAACATTCTGCACTGACTAATGTTTCCAAAGTCCACACTCAATACGTTTCACTTAAACTCAGTATGATTCATCTGCACTAGAACTGAGTTTTCAATCATTAAATATGGGAAATTCCTGTAAAGATGAATTCATGTCTGAGTTAGTTTTTTATTTTCTTTTATTAAGAGAAGATCAGTCACCTGGTAATGATAATCCAGATTAATAAGGAGTCAGTGTTGGTACAACCCATTTTACAACAGTATTGAACTTTTTCCTAAGTTTATAGATTGTTTGCTAGGTATATAAGGAGAAATTCACCCTAGGACAACTCTACCAATATCAGCAAATTGGTACACCCTGTATTTAGGTATGGGAATTCTTCATCTCATCCTAAAATTATATGAGATACATCACAGACTAGAAATCCATCTTCTTTTAAAACCCTAAAGACATCTAAAGCGTCATATGGAAGAGTTTCTTACTACTCATATAAAAATCTTTTTATTCTGCCTGAAGAAAACACAACTGTGCTGTTAGAATTTCTAGGTCTGTTTTTAAAGGGATTATTTAGCAGACTATTACCTTCTTTTACCAAGGATGGGACAAATTTTCAAAGGTGAAGGGTAAATAAATAAATAGGAAAATCAATACAATAATTTGGATGCAATGAGGTATTTTGAAAAGAGTTCAGAAATCAACAGTCACATTTCCACTCTTTGATGATCACCTCATCAAAAGCTTCCCAAATGGCAGTTTCCCAAATGGAAAATGTCAAAGTACACGATGGAAAAAAAACACTCTGTGGAAAACCCTGAAGAGGTTTATTTATTAAATACAAATACTTTAGAGTTTAAAGGTATAACTCTTAAAATAATCATGCATGCATAAGTAAGAATGTTTTTCAGACTATAAGAAGATATGAAGAACAGGTGTAAGTGGAGGAATTTCCTCTCTTTTAAAAGAAAAAAACACAGCTTAGTTACATATGTATATGGGCACACTTATCTTTTGCTAATTTGTTAGATCATTAAGAATCAACTTGTTCAGCAACACTAGCTTCATACCAAGATGAAAACTAAATCGTCTATATACAGCAAAGTTTTGGAATTAACTGCAACTTCTATTTTATCTACTGTTAATGAAACTTTACAAAATAATTTTAAAACTTCAGAACTAAATTACATCACCTAAGAATTGTTACAACGACAAATAATCACTCCGTGTCAAATTCACGTTACTGCTCCATCAAGATGGATATATTACTTATCCTGCATGATTAATTTTAACTTTTAATAGAAATATTCTCTAGAAATAAGGCTTTAATCTAATAGATTGATAAGAACCAGTATCTGTGATTCATATTCTGATGTATATTGCCCCTGAACTCTATCCAGAAAGATGTTTTAAAATTCAGTGCATTCTTGTCTGAATCTACCCTGGCCCCTGTCTGTAAGTATGGATATCCACCCTCCTGACCTTTTCAAGGCTCAGTTTTGAATCCTGGACCCCACTCCATTCCCTTGCCCAGAAGTCATGGCCTGCCATCAGCAATGACTGTGGTGAAAGAAGTTGGTTTTCCATTCTGGGCAGGACCCAGCAAGACTAAATCTCTCCAAGAACAGCACAGACATAACCATCCACAGATTTAAAGAAGGAAGGGATTACTGGACATAATCTAAAATTACTAACATTTACTCACACAAAGACTGGAAACATGTTTTTTGTAAAAAAATTAGATTTAGAATGAGATAAAATACCTTCTTAAAATGCTCTTGTACTCTCTCCAGACACTGAATTTCCTAAGGCTCAGCAGACCATTCCATACTCAACCCTTCCTTCCTGACATGCCCTTATCTTGTCCTGTTTCTGCCAGATCATGTATTAAAACTAAATCATCACATCCATAACTAATAAACAATTCATATGGTCAGTAAGAATATCCCTGTTTTCCCTGTACATGCTCATTCTGTGTACTGTAAGGTTGCAAGCAGATGACGGCAGGCCAGCATTCATGTCTACTCTCTGCCCAATGCCATCTGCCAACTTAACAAATTTCTCCAAGTCCTATGTACCCTGTTCAGTGGCAACCACATCATTCCCCTCTGCCCTCCTGCCATCAGAAAAGCTGTATTTTCAGGCAGGCAGTGCCTTCCTTCCCAAGACCTTTGCAGTGTCCCTGCTTGCAGTGGTCAGTCAGTGCAGGGATGATCTCCCTTCCCCTCTGACCAAAACTGCTCTCCAGCCTGGAAATGCCTTTCTCCCGCCAAGGCACTTCCCGTCTTCAGAGCTGCCTTGAAGACCATCCTGTTTGTGTGAGACGAAAACTGACTCTGAAGCTCATTCAGTTTTTCCTTCCCATTACTCATCCACCATTTCTACCTCAGCTGAGATTCATCTGCCACACAAATACTTGGCAAGTTCAGTTTCTTCTGCTCCACATCCTTGCATCTTATTTTACTCTATCTGTGTGTAAGACAATCTCTAACTAGCAATGCCAAGATCACAGTTTCTTTGTCTCCAGGGGCCTGCCAGATGCCATATTGAGTGATGCTACACAAAAATAAATTGTATCGCACAATACTGTACACTGCTGATGTGCAAGAATGACCTCACGGACCAGAAGTTTAACATTAGCTTGGCAGAAAAAAGAAGGAAGGAAGCAGAATTCACTAGAGACAAACACCCCCTAAAATAGAAATGTTTCACTTGACAGGATGTGGAACATCTCAATGATTTTGAGAAGATCATCCTTTCAACTTAT
This sequence comes from Dasyornis broadbenti, assembly GCA_013397935.1. Classification (NCBI taxonomy): domain Eukaryota; kingdom Metazoa; phylum Chordata; class Aves; order Passeriformes; family Dasyornithidae; genus Dasyornis; species Dasyornis broadbenti. The sequence continues at coordinate 2,342,817 of VZRN01005751.1, read as the reverse complement.
TAACACTACAGTAATAAAGCCAGAAGCCAACATCAGCATCACCAAAAAGTAGAAAGAGAAATAAAATTAGCTATAGCCTTTTGAAATTTTTCCCTGCGTACGTTCCCCCATAATTTCGGTTTAACAAAGAGAAAAAAAGCGAAACAACTACATGTTCAAATTGCCTTGCAAAAGGTTAGCTAGATATTGATGAGCTGCTACTGATATATTCTGAATGCTCTATCAGGTTAGACAGGGAACTTTAAGACACTTATAAGAAGACCTTCTAAGTATAAAGAAATTTTAAACCCCAAGCCATTTATACACTTCAGGGACCTCTGAGCAAGGTCAAGCAAGTGCTGGTTTTTATGTGCAAGGCAATCAGTTGACGGGCTCCATCAAGCACTCAAGCGCAAACCAAGAGACAACAGCATGGACCACTGGACTGCAAAAGCAGGGAAAAAGCAGCGTGACATGACTGCTGTACCACAGACAGCAGTTTACAGTGCCCTTTAGAGTTCAATGGATATAAAATAACATAAAAACTTGAACATGGTGTAACTGTGCAAATAGTCATGATTACTGTGTTCCCCCACTGATTTGTATGCCAAAAAGAATGAGAAATAGAGCTAGATTTCCAGCTAGGTGGATCATTCTATAGAACCTAATTCAAGTAGCTGGGGCACATATTCTCCAAAGTAACAGGAAGGAGAGAAAAAAAGTTGTATTTATAAAAAAAAGTTATGAGATAGGAAGCAAAAATATACAGTTTTGCATGTTTGTTCAATTTGCTTAAGGTTTAATGCTATTAAAACTGTTAAATACAAATATGATAGAAAACAAGAATTACAATAGTCTGTCTTGCATATCACCTTCCCAGAGTGCAAATTCACAGTTTGATGATGATTAAGATATGGGGAAAATTATTCATCTGATTACCAGTAGGAGACAGATAGAATGAATCCAATATACAGTTGAGTTTAGCATTATAAACACAAGCAGAATCTTTACAGATATCTCACAGCAGGGTTTTACACACAGGAATTTCCTGAATTTGTCATTTATTCCTGGCAAAGTCTGTTCTTTATCTACACATATTTCATTTTTCCCAACCAGAACTGCACTAACCCATATAAGTGCTGGACGAACTTTCACCAGATTGATCTGCTGTATATATTGAAAGTTTTATTAAAGCATTACATCTTATTATCTGAAAGGTAAGCTAGAGGTGCACCTTGATCATCCTATCAGTTACAAGGGACTTTTCCAAGCCCACGACATACCTAATTTTAGAGGGATTTATAGTAAGCGTTACTCTTGAAGATTCTATTTTTAACCTTGAAAATAAACAGAATAGAGTAAGGTGTCCTGGCAGAGAGAAGCTCTATACAAAGGGCAAATGTGAATAGGAAAGGGTTTCAAGCACATATATCTTAGCTGCCTTTTCCCCATGCCTTTCTATACATCATTCTTAACAGTCTTAAAAAATTTTAGATCAGTCCTCCAGGCCTTATTTTCATTACAGTACAGAGATTTTTATTACCATCACTGTTTTGATGAAGATTATATTTCCCTTTGATTCTTTTCCTGTACCCCGTGTTGTTTTATTCTGCAGTGGTCTTATCTAATTTCATTACCTATCTTTGTAAAAGCAACTGTGCTGCAAAAAACGCACCTCTTCATTGTACATATATGGAAATTATAGACTTGGAACAAAGGAACACGAAACAAGGCTCTCATAATCAGCAAGCGGTAACATGGAAAAATATGATAAATACTATGTTTAAAATTCTGTGCTATTTAGACATTTCTCCTTTATGGAGAAAATTCTCTCCCAACCCTTGTGCCAAGCACTAGCAAACAGTTTTGGTTCTAACCACTTCCCAGAGGAAGTGAATCTACAACTGTTAAGACAAACCTGGGCTGGAGCAGCAAGGCTGGCTCTGAATCCTGGTTCTATGACCAGTAAAGCCATGGAGCTCTACCTCTGCCCAGAAAGTACTGGGTCTTTCCTTACCAAACTGTTCTTCACATTTAGCACCACTTCACGGCAACAGAGAAGCCTCCCTGGGCTGCTGAGCTCCTTCCTGTACTCCCTGGAGAAGCCCAGAGCTACCACTTGAGTTGAGCTTGACACTCAGCCCAAGTTCACGTGGCCTGTGATCTCTGCTATTGCTGTCAACTGATGCCAGAGTACCACAGCAGAGCACAGGGCCTGTGCAGCTCATCTGTACAGTCTGTCTAAATTTTGACTCACAGAATAACTGCTGGTTTGCGCTGAGCAACTCATGGATCACACATGCCACTACTCAGAGGTAACATACAACACAGTATTTGCAGTTCCAACTTAGTTCTCTCAGGCTAGTTGCCTGTAGTATTCAGAAAAAAAAAGCTAGATATCCCCTCAAAATCAAAAATATTTGGTTTTAAGTATTTGTGCTGTTATCCCAGTACTGTGAAAACAACGTACGTTTTAATTCAGTATGCAGACAATGCATTTGGCATTGTTTTTATTTATTAGCCTGGCCATGATAGCAGTTTCCAGAATGCGTGCCCAAATAATTAACATTTTTTGAGCATAATATGTTCAATAAATAAGTAAACTTAGATCAGCTGCTTAAAATTGCAGAACTTCTTTTACAGTATTTCCTTTTCTGAGTATATTTACATAATACAAAACCAGATGTTTAATTTCAATAAACTGCAAACTCTCCTACCACATTTTGTAACAGAACGAGGCCATTTAAATATTTTCAACTATTTTTTCTGTTTTAAGGATGTGATTTTGGTCACTCCAGAGGGCTCCAGATAACTGCTCTACAGATTAAAAATACGCACAAAGGTCGTGAATTTTTGAATAGCATTCCTTGCATTTTAGAAGAGATAGTATTTGAAACTGCTTATCTTGCCCTGGCTTTTTGTGGAAAAAGGTGTGCAACCATGTCCCAGGCACCCTGATACATCACCAACCAGCCCCCTGTGTCTGAAATGCTGCTTATGGCAAAAGGTACGGGCTTTGCAATACCACTAGGAGGACCTGGAACACACTTTCACAGATTTTTATATTGAGATTACATTCTCATATTGCTGGTTGAAATACTCACTGTTTTGCAGAGAATTAGCTTTCATTCAAGCTTGTAAAAATATCTGAAGCTTCAATGTATTTATGCAATGCTCTGTTGAGATTCCACTTCACTTTAATCAAGCAAAAGAAGCCTACAGTTGCATAGTCAGTTCTTCAAACAGCTCTTTGGAAAACAAGACCTTTATTTTCATTATTTAGCTGTAATCAAGATTAGAAAGCTCTTAAAAAAAGTCTTTTACATCATATGGAAAGATGTCTATGGTAGAAAAATTCTTAAGTACGGTTATGTTGAATGAACTATTCCCAAACAAGATTTAGCTTTCAAATACATAAATGCCTAAACCTGGACAACTAAGTCCTCATTTTCTCTCGTGAATTAGTGGGTTTAATTTCAAAGATTTTGACATTGCCCAACTATCACTCTGCTGCCAAGGAAGAGCTCTGTGTGTGCTCCTCTAAGCCAAGCCACTTGATTCAGTGATCAAACATATCCCACACAAAGACATCCCCACTTTTGAAAGATGCTGACTGAGCTTCTAGCATTACCTGGTGCCAGCCAAAATAATGATTATTAACAGAATTGTGGATTTGCTTGATGAGCAATGGAGGTGTGAGCTGCAGCCTGTGGTCTCACTAAAGTGAGACCAATGACATGCGCTCCATGATCAGCATTCCAGAATTTGACATATTCAGCTTTGACATAAAGGAGACTGTTACATTATGCTGCCTTGAAATGAATAAAAATTAATTCATCTCTAGCTACTGACTTTTGTAATTTAATCATTGTTCTCTGTCTCATCTTTCCTCTTGCACCTAATAAACAGACCCTCATCTCAGAGCCTACAAAAAAGGACGATTACAGATGCAAGGCATTTTGAAAGTCACCTAACTTCAGAGTATCTATTTCTCTAGAACTGAAAGAGTCTTGATGTTAGTCTTTTGCTTTGTAATATGTGTGTAAATAACACAGACTACAGGAAATACTCTTGCTAATACAGCACCACCAGCAAGATGCTGACCAGCTTCCATCTGGATATCTGCAAAATGAAACTCAGTTCTTGAAGTTCATGATATTAATAAAAGATGCTGAAGGGCTGCTGAAGATTTCTAGCTACAGAAAAGTGTAAGAGGTTACAGCAGGGCTAGCCTTATCATTGAGAGCACAGGTCATTTATCCGGGATTTATGCTATTGACACAACAAAAGAACATCCTGGGGCCACTGCCACCATTTTGCGAGCAAGGTCTGACACCTGTACTTTTGCCCTCTTGGTAGCACAATCAGCAGCTCATGGTGAAAATTAGTACCAAACAGTACTCAACTATAAGGCTGCCTGAAAAGCTTGAAGTCTTAAGCTGTTAACTTCTCTTTAGCACAATAATCTATAGTTCTCTATAAAAGCATAAAAAAAGGCAGAATGCACATTCCACTACTACTCTCATTCTTGCCATTTCTGTAATGTACAGAGATGCTAAAAGTCAGCTGCAGCTGGCAGTACTAATAGCTCAGACAAAACCAAGGAGAGGTTGGGCTTTTTTCATTTTCTGTAATGCCTGAGGAAATAGTATATATATGGCTCCCTGCCCACCCATTCCAACACTTAAATCACACACCTATGCCTCTGGAGATGGGTGTTTGTGTGTGTGGGAGGCAATGCACAGGGATGAGGTGAGGTCTGGCAGGGAGCACCACGGCCTGTTGAAACCTCAAACCACACTTCATGTACACAGTTTAGTGCTCACTTCAGCCACAAACCCAAACTAGTGTCCATTCCATTTATGCCCCCCCAACTCCTGCCTGCCCAATTCATGTACTAAACCCAGGACCCCACTGATCAGGACACTGGTCCCACTTCCTCACCTGACCACGTTGGGGTGTTCAAATGTCTCCAGGTGCCTCAAAACCGCCACCTCTCGGATAGTGGACAGCGGCATTCCCTCCTCACTGGTCTGCACCCGTACCCGCTTCAGTGCAACAAAGCGACCTCCATTCTTCAAGTCTCGGGCTTTGAACACCTTCCCGTAGGCTCCTTCCCCAATCTCAGCCACACATTCATACTGCTGGTCAGCCAGGTTTGTGCTGTCCTTATCCATGCTGGCACCAGTCCTCTTCCTCCTCTCCAAGTGCCTCGAGGTGGCTCTCAGTTTCGCTTACTTTCTGAAAACCAGTACTCTGCTTGGGTGCAGACAGGCCACCGACTTGGTACCTCTGCCAGAGAGGAAGTAGAAAGCTCTTGCCCTTCTGCTTGTGTTCCTTTTCTGTACTGGCCACAATGTGCCTCCTCCTTTGGCCACCAGGAATTATCATACAGTCTTTGGGAGCATTGCCTGTGTAAAGCCAATTAAATCTGGAGGACAAACCAAGCAAGAAAAATGAGTTTAGTTTACTTCATTACTTTTCATTGTTCAAAACCTGCTAAAATTAAGCTAATACAGTAGATAGCTACATGCAAAGCAAAATCATGGTGGAAAGAAAGATGTGAACCATGCGGGTGACATATGTATCAACCTCCCGGAGTGGCTGATACACTACAAAGTTATCACGGTCTGTGCAGAAGGCCGGGCACACAGCTACAGAGCAACAGCACGCTGAGGGGTTTTACTGAGCAACGGGATAAAGATGATGACCCCGTGAGATACGGGTGATGGGGATGGCAGAGCTAACCAGGCATGTATGAGAGGCAGTTATGTCCAAGAACTTATGTCAGGATTTCAAGACTCAGTTTCCTTCACTGAACATGGTGGAGTCTTGGAGATATACCCCATGCTATATTACTGTCACTTGATTGCAAGTAATAGCATTTGGAGGTTTCTTCCTTGGTCTGCTCTCTCCTGTGCTAAGCCCTTCATGAACACGTCACGAACACATCGCAAGAAACAAGGTCTTGCCTCAAAGTGCCTGAGGAGAGGTGAAATACATATATTTAAATGACAATAATATGTTCTGAAACATTGTGTGCTGAGGTAGATTCAGGAATGTGCACTTTAGTAAACAAGCAAGGGTTTTGGCTGTGGATACTGCTACATGTGTCATCGGTAGGTCCTTGCTAAGCAGCATGGTGAAAGATGTCTTCAGGAACAGCATGCTCTGTTGTGGAGTGCATGAGCCTGGAGAGCAGAAGCACTTCCTTCTGCATCCAGTTTCATCCACTTTCTGCAGGACTGGGCAAACCCTCTCCCCTCACAAAACTCCACAACAATTCCTCCCTTACCCCTGACCCTTTTTAATACAGCGATACTGTGACCTGCAGGACTATAGCCCTCTTCTACACCGCATTTTTACCGTGCTAGGATGAAAGAGCCTCAGACAGCTCAGTCGGGGATCCCCTAAGTGAAATTCACGCACAAAGCCAGGGCTATTCCGCACACTTATGCTGATCTCGCACCTTAGCTGCAGATGAAAAGCGCAATCGGAAGGAAACCTCTGCCCGCTGTTCATCCCCTTTCCCCGGCTGCAGCCAGAGGCGGCTCCGTGCCTCGCCGGCTTCAGCTCCCAGCACAGCTGCCACCGCACCGCGCCAACCAGCGGGCAGCCTCGCGCTCCTCGCCTGCAGCATCACCGGGCGACACCGAGCGCGGGCCACCGCGGGGGGACCCCTGCCCTCCCCGAGCACGGCGTTGCGGGGTCCCCCTTGCCCGCCCCGAACCCGGCGGTGCGGGGTGACCCCTGCCCTCCCCCGATGGTGCGGGGGATCCCAGCCCGTCCCGAGTCCCCTCCCGCCCCGCGCCGCCGGCAGGGCGCCCCCGGGC
>VZRN01005751.1:2314327-2334715 GCA_013397935.1 Dasyornis broadbenti | reverse complement strand
GTCCCGGCACGGCCCGGCCCGGCCCCGGCCCGGCCCCGCCGCGCTCGGCGCTGCACGGGCGCGGGCTCAGCCGGCTGCGGCAGCACTGAGAGCCTTGACTCATTCCTAGACCTCAGCGTGCGCGGAGCTGGGAAATAACCCTTTTGGGGTTTCTCCCCCCTCCCCGCCCCCATCATGGGAAATAACTTTTTTTTTTTTTTCCCTCTCTAGCAAAAAAGCGAATTCTTCTGTGCTTTTTTTTTTTTTTTTTTTTTTTTTTTTTTTTTTTTTTTTTTTTTTTTTTTTTTTTTTTTTTTTTTTTTTTTTTTTTTTTTNCCATTCACAGTGCAGAGCTCCGGCAGGAAGTAAGCGCCCATGAATGCTTTCGGGAAGTATCAAGAAACTTCATTGCTAAAGAACCCCCAATCACAGCAAAGTCGTTGCCCCGACAGGATTGCTGCTGGAGATGCACGGGGCAGGGGGGCAAGGAGAGCAGAGCAGGGTGTGCGCAGTAGGGTGCACAGGCAGCTCGTTCTCCAATGCAGAGAATATTCTGTATAGAGTCGGTTCCTGCAAACCTGAAATTCACTGCAGGAAAGAAGATTTAAAAATCACTAAACAAATTCCAATCTGCTCTTTCCATTGAGGAAAAGCACACGACCTAATTCCCAGTTCTGTCATCTGGTACCCTCCAGCACATGTTCTTCCAGACCTCAAGGATGATTATGATCCAGCTCCTGAACCACTTCTTAACACTGGTTTAGCTAGGAAGGGGTGGACCCAAGTCCCCTTATACAGTGAGAAGTGTAATTTAACTAAATGGTTTTATAAAGCAAAAAGTGTATGTCTAGAACTTGGTGCTATACACTGATTTAGAATAACTAATATATATATATATAAAATACTATACAAACAAAATAATTCATTTCAGAAAAAAAAAAAAAAACCCTCATATAATTATCTGGGCTCAAAGTGTAAACCAGCACATATGAAATCCTATAGGTAAAATAAAAACTGACTTCAAAACTGACCCCAGCAATTCCACATGCCCTTCATATTTCTGAGAGGTTTAGAAGCAGCACCCAGAGGGCCAGTGAGGAGAAACTGGCTGAGGGCAGAAGAGAGACCCTTGATTTCCCCCAGAGAAAGGAGGGAGCTGGTACCACCCACCTTCAAGGAAAAGGCCAGTGGCATTGTGAGTGTTTGCAGAAGACCACGCATACTTTTTATGCTCATAATATATTTTAGTTTAAATCACAGAAATTCCTCAACTTCTGAAGTCCATGGTTTATGGATATGCTGAAAAAATATGCTGAAGTTAACAGCAAACTCCATAACATCTAAATGTGGAAGTGTCACAAATTCAAATACGCATATCAAATATTTCTTTTTAAAAGATGTTAAAAATCACATCACATTACAATGTTCATATGTACACTATCTCCCTTTGCTTTTTTGTTTCATAATATTCATTCCTTTCCTTTTCCTTTTCCCTTTCCTTTCCTTTCCTTTCCTTTCCTTTCCTTTCCTTTCCTTTCCTTTCCTTTCCTTTCCTTTCCTTTCCTTTCCTTTCCTTTCCTTTCCTTTCCTTTCGTATTTAGGCAGATTTAACCAGCTTGGTACAAAACCCTCCTCAGGTTCCAAAGGCATTAATTGTCTCACTTTACATGCAATAGGCTTCACTTTTGGGAGAGAGAAGGAAAGCCTTGGTTGCTGTCTCCCCCTGAAGATCTCTGGATCTTTAAACTCCAGTCGGGCTCTGTTAACTGTGCAGTTCCCAATGAAGGGCTCAGGGGCATCGGGTCCTTTGGCCAGATAAGTATGCAGCCTCACATTCAGAATGAATGTGGAAAGAGATTTCTACAGTCCCCTGATACTTACCTCTGTGCTCAAATGTGCTGGTGTATCGTTCTCCTACTAAACACTGTTCAATGCAAGATCACCTTTTCATCCCAAATTCTCCCAATAGTTTTGGACAGTGTATGTAGTTGCTCTGTCCTTCAAAAGTGTTCTAGTTTCCTTTCTGTGTGGTGATGTCAGGAGAGATTGCCATGGGAGATTATATATTCATGCTGTCAAACGGAATGAATTTATAACAGAAAAATGCCTCATAGTTAATGTGGCTTTATATGCTCCTCAGAGTTATGTCAAGGGACTTTTTAAAAAAATGATGTGACTATGTTTTCTTTCTCCCCATCTGAATATCAGGTAGTCAAACTACTCTGTCTCCCAAAGTACAAAGAAGCTATACAAACCTCTAAAATTACCCAAACCAATTTTCATAATTTTCTTTATGTACAAGTTAAGTGATTTCAGGAACAAATTTCCAAACATGATTAAATATAAACACCAGCTAAACCAGATGATATTACAAACAATTTGTTGTAGAGGCTGAAATTACCTGAATTGTCAGAGTTCTTTGAAAGTATTAATTCTACTACATTCGTTTTAAAGTTAAAAATCAAGGAGATGTTTCAAACAATATATATTTTAGAATAGTTGTAAATCATAAAAAATACACTGTGAATAATAGACATGGATATGGATAACTTTTAAAAATGTTTAATCTTTTGTGTTCATGAAAACAACATGCTACTTTTAACATTTCTGATTTAGAAGATGTAAGTATACATTTACTTTTTATCAACAATGGAAGTTTCCCCAGAAGCTTCCCCATACAGAAATTAAGAAATCCCTTAATTCCTTTCAAATGGACAGTATTTTAATTTTTTGAAATGTACAGCTATTTTTGGAAATTAATGTTTTAATAAGCTTATTAAATATTGTTATGAATGAATTCTGACTACCAAATGTAACTATTTCTACACTTATGTAATTCTAAAGTATTTTTTTGTTCTAGAAATACAAAAATGTGGGAATGTGTATTGAAAGAGGAAGAAATTTCTTTCTGCATCACTGTTTTCTGATTTTACATCAAATTTTTCTTTATGAAATTATGGTTTTCAATACTTTTCAATTTCAGTATTTTTAATTCTAATTTGCTTTTAAATTACTGTGATTTCAAAGAAATCAAGAAAAAGAGAATCCACTTATACTGAAACGCATTTAAAAAGAAAAATTCTAATACATTATTTGAATTGCAATTAAACTTCGATCAAATTCCATTAAAATTAAAACAAATTATATTATGTGCTGTATACAAATTGCTTTCATAAAATGAGGTCTGTACTGTTTTGCTGGAAATAATGAATAAGCCAGTGGTGTGGAAATGGATAACAAGCAATTACCAGAATGAGTATAAAGCAGTTGATTAAAAGAAGGTGGTAGTGGTGGGCAATACCAAGAATTGTGATGAATAGACCAAGACTTTCAGAAGGGATGAGACATAGTGTATTGTTTTGCTTTGTGCATTTTATCTGTATTTGTGGAAGAGCTGAGGTTTGGCTGGGGATTCACAGTTTGAAATATCAAAACTATAAGAAGTGTTCTGCAGAACCACATGAAACTTCTTTTTCAAGGAACAGATTTTCATAAAGGTTTTGGAAAATAGTTTGCTTTTATTATGGGGTTATTGCCGGAGGTTTTTTTATTAACTTGCATCTTCAGTCTCAGCTAAGATGATTTTAACCAATTTTTCTAGGCATTTATCCTCAAGAAAACACCAGAACTGATGAGAGAACAACTATTGTAGTAGAGATGCATCAGTCAATTATTGTGAATTTGAATATATAGAATTTGTTTTAAAATGTTAGCATAAATTATGACTTTTTAGATGTTCCCTTTAGCAAGCCAATATAGGTTCTCTAAACAAAAAAGGAGTAATTATACTGCATACAAAATTATTCCTGAAAAGACATTTCAGATATCACATCTAATACCAAACTTGGAAAATAATTATTCCCACCTATCATTAGCCTTGTTATAGGTGTGTGAAAATTGACTGTAAATATATACTGCATATTTTAAAACTATTTTTAGTGAAGTATAGGCATAATGAGAAAGATGATGTAACTGAACACTAAGAATTAATTTCAATGTGAAATATGAAAATATTTTTCATATGTAACTTCTTAATTGAACACATAAAAATTCTAACATATTTACAGAAAAATAAGTCGTTAGCATTCACACAATATTTTAACTCTTTCACGTGATAGAAAGTACTATCTAATCCATGTAAAATGTAGCAGTCACAGCATAATTGGCACTGATTAAGGCATCTAAGCCAAGTACAGTATGATTGTTTAGTTTATTTTTCTTTCAATCAGAGCCTTTGTTGATAGCAGATAATTTTATGTTTTACAAATTCAATCTTTCTGTTTTTACAGTAATAAACTATCCCGTGGGGCTATGTTTCTTAGTACAAAGAACCGTAACATAATGTCAGGGTTTAAACATACACATATTTGTTTGTATATGCTTTAGTAATTACCAGTGGCAGAAGTGGCCAAGGAATTTACCATGTGAAGAGCACGCCTACAACTAACAGAAGCCTATTTACTCCAATAGTCTCTGGATACTCCTAGGAATGCACCTGAGAGAATCCATCAGCAGTATTTTCCTATCCAGCTCTAAAGGCAAGAGCCTATGAATTTCGTTGGCTGTCTTCAGAAAGCTGACTTTTGGGGATTATTATGCAATGGATAATCAAGGGCAAAATGTATACCTACTGTGAAGAAAACAGCTTGCTATCTGTATTTGCCTTGTTCCCTAAAGCTTTAGCTCTGAACTGGGTCCCCTCTTGGGCTCCACTCTATGCAGCTTCATACTGAAAGGCAGTCTGCACCAAACAGCTTGCAGGCAGAGCCAGGGACACGGAAGAATAGGGAAAAAACAGATTCACTGAAAATCACGCTGCAGATCAGTAATGAAAGAGTACAGCAAGAAGATGGAGACTCCTGCAGCCCTGATCCTATGATCTTGCACAGGGGTAGATATGACATGTATGCTGCAGACGGTGTCCAAGGCAGTGGGGTCCTGGTGGCGTGTTTTATGCCATAGGGCTGGCAGCCAGGCTGCGCCACTGTGGAAAATGCTAGGTAATTCAAGTCCCTAACAGGAATGACAGTGGGGAAACAAGCCAGCAGAGTCTGCTGAGATGGGCACTGCACTCAATCCTAGGGCCCCGTGGCAGGAAGCACGAGGTGGAACTCCCAAGGAGCTGATGCTATCTCCCATCTGTGGTCTCTTGCTGGCACTCGTCCTTTCAACCCAGAGTGCTGAGCTGAAGGGTATCTCTCTTGGCCTCAAGATTTAGATTTTTTTGAAAGGGGGCTCACTGGGGCAGAAATATCAGTCACCCTGAAGCTGGCAATAGCCAACAATTGAGGGACATGGTAGAGGAGGGACCTGTGTTTTATTTACTTCCAAGTGTTTTCCCTAATTTGCAGTCATTGCTCATTGGTGTTATATTCTACATTTCTTTATGGCAATATTTGGCATGGGTAAGAGTCTTCCCCTCTTGCTTTCTGCTCTATTTGTTTTAGTGACTTTTACATATGCTCGGGTAAGTGTATTTACATTTGTCTATATATATTCATTGCATGGACGTATCTTTCTTCATGCCGTTTGTAGAATGCTTACTCTCAATCTCTGTTTTCCCAAAGGACACCCTGTTGATTTGTATGCCATAATCCTAAACCTTTTGTGTCAAGCAGGTCTTAAGAAGTGACTCATAATATGACTTATTTTAGAATGTAGGACTCAGAATATGACTTATTTTAGAATGTAGCTATGAGCAGGAAAGTTGGCCACAGAAAACAGGACTTTACTGAGCTGATCTGGCGCCTAATAAGCATCGTCTTATCTGTTGGTAACAGTGACTAAACCAAGATTTTATACATTTTTCTTCTGTCAGTGTTTCACAGAAAGGGAGTAGACTTTGAAAGCAGAAAATGCATGGATCAAGCTCTTAAGCATGTTCCAGGTATGGGCTTCCCTCTGTCATGCAGCAAGAACCTACCTTAACCCTGAGCCCACGAGGCATTTTTGTGGTGGATGGTCAATAAGCCTTTTTTGTGTTGCACTCGGGAATTAGGTAAATTTCATCTGGAAATTGCCAGTTCATGCAGAACCCAAGCATGCCATCTGTATTGTCCCATTTTGGAGAGAAATGGTTTATTTGCTTCTGCTTAATGAAAAATACAGTAACATTTTTCATAGCATGCTATAAAAACTGGTGTATGAAAAAAGAACCTGCCCAAAGTATGGTGCCACTGTAAATTAATGAATATTTAGCCAAAAAATCAAATAGAAATATGACCACATATGATCTTTGGTGTCAGCCAGTAAATACAAATGTAATGAAAATGAAGTTGAAATTATGTAGCGCTTGACTGCAGAAGAGATGAATAGCGTAAAAACTGCTGGGAGCTGGTAAGACACTGATGTCCAAAGCTCTAAAGGAGCATGGTGTTCTGGCAGTCACCAGGGACATCATGGAGATGACGGGAATAAGGAATGGCTGCCCTTCAGCAGCTGCTACAGGGAGCAGCGTTTTCTTTGGTAGAAATAACTGACAGTTACGTTGTATCATTTATTGATTTGTGCTGTTCTGCTACAGGATCACAGAATGTTTAGGGGATGGAATGGACCTGAGAGATCACCTGGTGCCAACCTCCCCTGCCATGGGCAGGGACACCTCCCACTAGACCAGGTTGTTCAAGGCTCCATCCAACCTGACTATCAGATCTGTGCTGGTTATTGATCGGTATCAGAAACTATTGGCTTAATTTACAGCACAGACCTACGTTAGACATTAAGAAACACCTTCAAAAGATGAGTATATAGTTAACTACAAGTATTCTGGTGCAGGGTCAGGCAACCACAGTACTCAAACATCTTTTGGGAGTGATCTAATTCTGCTCCAGAGAACTGGGATGGACTAGGTCATTCTGAGATCATCTCCCGTCTAGCTGTATGTGTTTCTGATGATGTACCATTCCTGAGTCCAAACTCAGAGTGCATAATCATCAACAACAGCTATAACAAAATGCATACAGTTTTAAATTTTATATATTCTGGAAAAGCACTGGGAATGTGGAAACCCTGTAGCTAACTGCTGTCTGGCATTTCATAGCAAGTGTTTAATACTGTTCACCCTCTCTACGGTGTCACATCAGTGGACCCACCTCTATTTTTTCCAGTTATCTGGTAAATACATAGCAATGCTTTGCAAAAGGGAACATATGGTCTGCCTTACACAATTCCATGGATTAAAAAGCCGGGATAAGAAAGAAGAAAACTTCTTTTCTAAAACCAAAAATTTAATAACAATCAAAATTAGTAGTAATGGCAACAAATTATATCAGCCAATATAATTTGCCTGTATTGGGCATCCAGTGGTGACACTTTTGTGTAAACTGTCATAAAATACAAACACAATGCTGTGAATATTGGTAAGCAATGCCAATATACTTACCTATCTCATCATCTAAAATAGCCATGCACTTTAATTAGAAACTCTATTAAAGATACGTTTTTCTACATTATATATGTTACACTGCCTAAAAAATTACTGTATTATTCTTATCTCTATGAATCCCTTCTCAGCTCTTCAACTTACGCAATGTTGCAGGAAGAGTTCTCTTTTTGAGTGGAATGGAGGCTGTTGAGGATTATTCATGTCAGTGTAGTGCCATATGGTAGGGACTGATAGCATCTGGTAAACAATTATTTAATATTGTCCATGACAGAGACTTAGAAATACAGTGTCATTGAATCAAAATTGCAACTGTTGTTGATTTCATTATACCGCAAATTTGGTTAGACCTCAGTATTTCTAGAACAAGCACAAAATGCAATGCATGCTAAAGTCATGTAGATAACAGTGGCTATAAAATATTGCTGTCTACTGTTTTAAAGGAAAATTAAACTTTGCAAACACGGGCAGCTGTGTTTTAAGGATAAAAACACTTCTACTGGTATTCTCTAGAGTATGATGTGATCTCATTGCACATGGATTTACACACATAACTTCTATTGAAATCAATCAACGTTCCTTCCATAAATCCATTTGCTTGTCCACGGGAATAATGTATCCCTTAAGGCTGCAAAACAGTTTATTCTATTTCGTAAATGTAATATAATATTACAGTATGAAAAAACTTGGGAAACTAACGTTGAGCATGCACTAACTCATTTTAGGAACATTCCAGATTCATAGATACATGAGCTTGTTATCCACACATACCAGCAAGCTTCTATCAAATATAATTATGCAGGAGATTATGTACAATGGATGGCTGCCAATATTCCCTACTTGTACGACCACTGTTATAGGATGGTCACTTCTGAGTGTGTAGTCTGGCCTTCATCAAGAGATATTCTCCTTATGCTGCTTTAGAAAATTAACTTTTTGTTTTCATGCCTAATGCAAGAAATGTACTGTGGTTATAAAAAGCTAGCATTGATGTCAGGATGTTGCATTTCTAATTTCTCAACCAAGTAGATATGGAAAACATGGGATTTCAGGTACTACACAATGGCAACAGTTAATTAAAAAAAAAAGAAAAAATAAATAGCAGCTATACTGGGTCAGAACAAACATCTCTGTAGTGCAGTCTCTGACAAATGTTAATAATGTATGCCTAGGAGAATAGTATAAGCACAGTACTAAAAGTTCCCTACTCTACTGTGAACATTTTCAAGATAAAGGAAATTGTCTGATACCTAGAACTAGAGACTAAAGCCCCACAGCTGAAGTTCCTGGCCTTGCCTCTTCTTTTAGTATATAAAGCTGAGCAAATAAGAAAGAGTGGGTGCACCAACCCAGCCATTACCAACATGATCCCCCTATCCCTTTTTCACAGTGTGAAGACTTTGAAGGTCCTTCACAAGAGAGCACTATCATCAGTCACTGTCATTATTTATGACAGGTAAGTAAAGCCATTATTTACCTCCCCCTAGATAAGAATATTCCAAACTTTAATTGGAAATTGCATCACCTTTCAAGCGTGGGTGCACATACATGTATACACAGCTCAAATATTTTTCTCTGAACAAGATATAACATCACTGACAAAACCTCACCAGGTATTCAAAAGAGATGTCATTAAAAGGCAAAATAATTACCTGATGATTAAGCTGCATAATTGCACTTTTTGTGATAATGTATATATGTATATATATTGAAATCAGAATTAATAAATGAGAAAGTTATGAACAAAATTGTACCAAATACTTGGATTCTTTCTATGTTGAGAGACCTGGGAGAGCTGCAGTACTCCCATGTCAGGGCAAGGCCAGGGTGTGTACAGCTCCTTCTTCCTCTTCCTTTCCCTATTCTCTATGCCTCACTTTTCTGCAGAAGTTAAACTCAGATTTCTGGGCTGGACAGGACTGTGGAAACTTCCCACCAGAACCCAGTAACTTACTGGGGTTCCTCACTACAGATCAGCTTAGATGTGCTTCTGAGATTTCTAAAACCCAACTAATATACCTAATATATTACTTTTTTATTTCGTAAAAGCTTTGCCATGTCATAATCTACTGCACATATTTTGTAAGTACTTAGGGAAAACACAAACCAGAGGCAAGAGCAGAAGCAAATGAAGGAGATACATATACACAACCTGCTTCATCCAGCCTGGCCATTATTGGTGTAAGAGCAGCTCATATTGAAATATTTTTAAGTCTCTCTGCTTCACTGATCTGTTTTCATGTCACAGCTGAGAACATCGACCAGCTCTACCCTTTGGCACTGTTTAGTAGTGAACCTCTCCATACTAGTTCTATTACAGAATGTTTCAGTTTATTCTTATATATGGCTCCTTTCCAGGGAAGACTAATGCATCAAAACACAACTTGCAAGGAATTTGGCTGTCCAAATCACAGATTTACAATTATAGCTCCAGAAACTCCTACTCTCCTATTTGCCTAAATTGAAGCACACCAAATTCAGTAATTCAGGTTTCTGCATTTGGGGGGACAGTTGTTTCCAGAAATATCCAGTAATAATGTAGCACAAAAGTTATTAGGACAGTAATTTAAAAAATCTTCAAAGAACAATAGGCTTCTCATAAGTCTATCTGAAGTCAGAAGTTAGACTGGTTTCTTTCCAAGTATGCGTTTACATATTGTTTCCTCAGTCCTTGAAAGCTCTTAACCGGTATGAGTAACAGCTTTGCCATAACACCTGCCATTCAGAGA
The DNA here is from genome assembly GCA_013397935.1 of Dasyornis broadbenti. NCBI lineage: Eukaryota > Metazoa > Chordata > Aves > Passeriformes > Dasyornithidae > Dasyornis > Dasyornis broadbenti. The sequence goes on along the minus strand of VZRN01005751.1, from coordinate 2,324,626 downwards.
AAACCAGATAGTTGCAGTTAAAAGCTAAAGGTGTTCTTGTATTTATTGTGTAGAGTACTTTCCCAGTACTTTAAACCACTGTTTATCAGAGACTAATTAGTCAAAGGATTCTGTTGCTAGATAAGAATCTTATTGTATTTTTCACCTCTTTTATTGCATTTCATAAGCACACAGTAGCTGAAATACAAACATGTTGCATAGGATTGGGTTTTCTCTTGAAATCAGGCCTAAAGGAAAAAAAATAAGTCATGTGGCACCACAGATAATATTGCTTCAGTCAAGGTTCCTTCTATCAGCTTCAATCTCCTTAGAAAATGATGAATTGTTTTGTTTGCTATCCTAAAAATGGTGTAAAAGGCTGGGATCACATGACAGATGATTTTCTTACCATGCTTTGCATCACCAAAGGATGAATTCCCTGACCTCTTTGTGATATTACAGTTGAGAAAGCAGTTAGAATATCAATGTTTTCCTTCAGTGTTGTTAATTTAAAAATTGACCCTGACTCCTGAAGAACTTCAAAACAGCTTAAAGCTCATAGATTTGCAATTTTAGGTAGAGATGCAGTGAGTTTTGAGGGACAGGTAACGATCATTCATACCTAATCTCAGTGTATTCTATAAAGACCTTGTGAAGCCCTGCAGAGCTGCTAAACACAGTAAAGACATGGCTTGAACTTTAAGGATAGGAAAATGGAACCAAAAAGACTAGTGAAAGGCAGAGACATGGAGGAAAAACTGAATTTTGCCATCTTGGTCTGTAAGTGGGTTGTTCCTGCCACAGGAAAGGGAGTGGCAGGGCTAAGGGATGAGCTAGGACAGGATTCTGCGGAGTTAAGCTGGATCCAGCTGCCACTGCAGGAGGGAAGGGGAGAGAGAAATAGAGGCACTAGAGGCCTACGGAGGTTGGGGCCAGCCTACCCAGCATGGGCACCAGCAGTGCCATTGCACCCCCATCTTCTGGCGAAGGCAGAGCAGGCAGCGAGGCCACAGACATGGTGCTCCACCATTCCTCATCTTGCCACACATACCCATTCCCCTATTTTGCCATTTTGTTGTATAAAAGTATTGCTGAATAAAAGTATTGTTGAATAAAAGTATTGTTGATATAGCCATTCCCCCATGTGTTGCAGTCATGGAGATCCCTTGCTGCTGCTTTAACATTTCTTATGTATGTGCTTTCCTGGGCATGGAGTACATTGTCTTCACCCAAACACAAGTTGTACCTAAGTATCAGAAGCTACAGATTAATGACAAGTAAAGCTGCTGAGAGATGTATGGGAAAGGAAAGGGTACATGTGTATGTCAAAGGCTCTTTCACTTTATATAGGGCCCAGCAATGATGCACTAGAGTGAAAGGCATCATTCTTGAAGAGTTTGGGTTCAGCCTGCCACAAAACTGGGCTCAGGGCAGTCTCAGACTGCAAGGAGGAGCTGAACTACTCTTCACTAAAGGCATAGAAAACTGAACCTACAATTAATTAATTGTAGGGGCTGTTTGTATTTTTAGTTATGATGTTTAAATTTTTTTGCCTAAGTAGGAACCACCATATTAAGCGAAGAGGGCACAGAGCTGACTGGAAATCTACAGACACCAGGATGCATTAAAAGAGAGAGCTTTTTTGTATGGGATGTGACAGCTCCTCAAAAAAAGCCATTTAAGGTTTGAGGGAGAAAAGCATACAAATGGGATGCCTGGTTTACAAAAGTCCATCCAGCAGCTTGCATGAGCTTCCAGGGGAGCTGCTGGGAACTCAGAGGCTTTCAAGGACTCTAAAGATTTAAAAATAGAGGTCTATTATTTAGATGTGTAGCTTGCGGCTCCTACTTCTAAAGTCATGTTTTATATCTCTATAATAGGTTGTGAACTTATTAATGAACCAAAAGAAAGAGATCTGAGGGTAAAGATTACTGACTATTTTCACTTATTATCCATCAATAAAATTTTTGGTGCTCATCATCCAAAAGAACAAATTAAAAAGATGGGAATTTAAGAGTGCTGCAACAGACTCACTGTTCAGTAATGTTTAATCAACACTTAATTTTTCATCACAGAAAAAACATAGGAACGAAACCAGTAACTGTGGTTATTGCTTATCAGCTATACAACAAGAAATTTGACTCAGCAAAGTAAGCTGTCAGTGGTGCAAACATCAGATTAAGCACACAACTGCCTTTCTGCTGCAGAGTAATAACCAATGTGCTAACTTAAAATGAAAGTACAAGGGGTAAACATATGAGAAAAAGTGGATCTGGAGAGCCAGGTTCCCACTAGCTCTGTTGAAGTCCACTGAGTCAGAGCCTACATGTTTCTCATTGCCTCAGAAAGACATGATAGTCCTAATTAATTAAAATAGGCTTTGGAAAGGCATAAAAATAATCAAAATGCAGAAAAATGCAAATTTGTCTTCCCTAAACCTCAGTTTCCCCATTTGTGTTCTGAAAATATAATATAAATAAATATAATTATGAGTTAAATAAGCATTTTGATGTGTAAAGGAGCAAGAATAGATCTCTAAGATGTGTCCTAGCACAGCAGATACACAAGTTAACATGGAATTTGCCATGGTTCTGCAAAAGTGCCTGCTGTACACTCAGGAGCTGGTCATTCCCTATGATGTTAACAAAGACTAGTTTCATCAGGCAGAGGCACCTTCAAAATGTTTCCTCTAGTTGCAGATTATTGTCTGACAGGAGCTGTCTGCTTGTGTCACTGTGCTGAAAGACACCCATAGTAGAAAGACACTATGGAGAGGTCCGTCTTGATGAATTCTAGCTATCTAAAATTTATACAGCTACTCCAAACAAACAAGCTATTTTCCCTCCATAGTTACTAGGGGCTGGGCACTTCCTGAGAATTAGTCATACTACTGCTTTTAACCATCTGATTTTAGGGCCAGATGACTCATGCTATAAGTATCTATGTCTTTCTAAACATAACACCTATCTTTTTGATCACTAAAGGTAGGTGAGATGAATGTCCTCTTTGGTGTAATGGAATGTGCCTTTCCTTAAGGGAATTGTGCCTAACCAAAAAACATTATGAATGCTCTGTGCCCTCCAAATTGGAGGGTATGGTGGTAGTTAAAGCAACTAGTTCATCTTTTTTGTGGTGGATTAATGGTAGGATTTAAAACACAAAATCAACCTAAGCAGTTTAGCTTTGGAACCATATCATCAGGTGATGGACCCCATGTCCCCAAAACCAGATGTATCAGAAGTAAGACTGTGATTAGGAAATTTAAGGGAATTTAGACCACTGGAAAATTTAAAAGACAAATAATTAAGGAGAATTATTATCATCTTAGTACAAACAAAATGTTTCTAATAGCTGCAGTCTGAAAAACTTCCAGTGCTGGCAATACACAGCTTGAAGAAATCATGCATGCATGATTATAACACTAAAAACCAAACTTTTTTTAAAGATCTACAATTAGGTTATTCGGAGAGACTCCGGATCCCATGTCCAAAGCCTTCCATAGTGTTCTGTTCCCTTGCTCTTTCAGGAATCTCTCAATTCTGGGCTACTTCTGATTTCAATTAAAGGGAAATAATGATACAAGATATCTTCTTTCAAAAGGGAGAATGAAATTTATAAAAGGCAAAGAAATACTTTAGACTCAAGGAAGCAGGGATTATGAATTACAGGAAATATACTATTATATTAAACATTCTTTTAAATCAACATGTTTTCTTTCTTTTCAAAGGTTTGCTTTCAGCTCCTCGTTCCACTAACTACCTTTAGAAATGATCCCAGGAGTCTCCATTCTTTTTGTGTTTGTTCATTTAATTGAGGAGTGGGAGATTAATGTTAGAAAACAGGCAAAAATACTGTGCCTCAAAGTGTGCCATAAAAGGTAGCTAAACACCATCACTCTATGGGCAAAATCTACCGACTATTTTAGGCAGATCCACTGACTGCAATAAGAGCTGGAATGAGTGCAACTGCAAAGCTGGCTCCATTTAATATAAGAAGGGAACCTCTTCTGATTTGTACCCATTTCTGTAAAACGTGTGAATTAGAATAATTGTGTGAATTTAGCATCATTTCCTTTTTTGTAGGTACTTTTAATTGGAACAGACTTTACTAAATAGAGTCTTTAAACCACAGGGCTCACAGTTCAAGCCTTTTGTCAGTGTCACACTTCCATAAAACAAAGTCCTTCAATCAGGATTTTTTCAGTGAAACTTACAGGGTAATGGTTGGTGATGAGAGATAGTCTTGCAAAATTTGATGGTATTGCAAAGTATTCTAGTAATTTAAAACACTCAGCTTAGGAAGTGCTAAGCTCTTTTATTTAAGCTTGAGATCAGTTTCCTTGAGCATCTGAATTACTGCTGAAGCTGCTAACACATCCTGTGATCAGCTTGGGAAAGAAGCTATTTTCCAGGTGAGTTTTGCTATATAATTGGGCCAGACTCCTTCTCAGCCCTTTTAGTCCTGAAATGCTGGTGCGGTATAGAAAAAAAATAAGAGATTTCTAGATGTTCTACAATTTTAGTTGGGTGAAGAATATCGTTAGACAAACATTCTTTGGCATTCTGAGATCTGACATCTAAGAAAACTAAGAAGCAGGGAAGCTAAAGTGCAACAAAAAGCAAGAGAAGGTTGAACATATTTTTCAGTACAGTAAGAACCATAAACCAGCATAAATTGAGAAAAAAGCAATAACTTCCTTTTCATTTAAATTAAAATTAAATTATGTCTGTTATTCACAGAATCACAGAATGGTTAAAGTTGGAAGGTATCTTTGGAAGTCATCTGCTCCAATTCCCCAGCTCAAGGGGGTCACTTAGACCCAGGTTCCCAGGACACGTCTAGATGGCTTCTGAATAGCTCCAAGGGTGGAAACTCCATGATATCTCCAGGCAACCTGCAGCATTTGTTCATTGAAAGAAATGGATGAAAAGAAAGACTTTCTTCTTTTTTCCTGACAGGACTTAGAAAAGTACATCTCTGTGAATCATCAACAGCTTCTTTCCCTCTTCTTCTTCATGTTTAATTGATATTGATAATAGTCTCAATATAATGGGAAAACTGATTTTAGTGAACTCCACTTCTAGTCTAAAGATACTTGTTCCTGAAGAGAGAACGTTATCTTCCACCACACAAAATAATACCTAGTCTTTGGGTCTGGAGCCACAAATACAACTTCAGGGCTTTGTGTGTGTGTCTTATGGAACCCAGAGGAGCTAAGGGAATTCCTGTCTATGGCTGGGGACTGCAGAAGAACTGTGCTTGTTACAAGAGTGATCCCTGGAACCCATATAAAACAGGACAGGGAAAGCTGAGTAAACATGGCACCAGGGAGGACCCTTCCTCATTTCTCTAAGTGGCCAAAATAAGGAAAAGGACAATAAAGAGTGAAAAAGCCCACACTGTAAAAAGGGTTTGGAGGTGAGACTGGGGAAAATGAATATTAATAGAAACACTCTTTATTCCCTCCCAACATGTACAAAAGAAGGTGGAATTATGATAAGTGTGGTGGCTGAGATCCACCGTAAAAGGCTGAGCTTTGCACTTTGGCATCTTTATGTCTTCTGATGATCAAAGGTCAATGCATTCTACTCTTTGATGGTATTCTGTTTAACAGTGACACTTGAGGACAATTCTTATTATCCCCATTTCTATGTGCCTATGCAGCTCTATTGTGGAACAATTATTAAAAAAAAAAAATAATCAACCAAACCAAGAGAGAAAAAAACCAAAACAAACCCCCCACCCCCAAAATCTAACAACCCAGCCTAGAAGCTAGTGGCAAACAAATAACAATGTTTTGCTCTTTAGGCTCCCTCTTCTGGCTCTAGACTAGTAGTTTTCTAATGAGCACTGCTGGAATCATACTTATTTCTGTTAACTGAATAATTTCTTCACAAATAAATAAAGAGAAAATGCTCCGGAAATGGGAGAAATTCCATTCTTGCTCAAGAACAGAACTAAACTGATATCCCAAGAAAGCTTAGCATTCTTAAGGTGTGGTGGAAAAAGGAATTTAAAAATTACTCAGTTATTAGTAAATGTACAGTATTCAGTATGTTGAGATAATGAATGTTTTAGCTGTAATGCATTAGAACCAGTAAATATTTAAACCGATATCCTGCTACAGCTTCTGTAACTCATTTGTTAATAACAGGTGTGCATTTTCCACAGTAGCTTCACTAGACCATAAAAACCTCTCTTGAAGCCTAAAAGATGTTAAGTCTGTGAATTCAGAGCTTGCTGACAAACATAAGCACAACTAAAGACCTGATAATATCAAAGATGGAATGGCACAAAGCTGCAGCAAAAGTCAGGTGCGTATTTGGCTTAGGGCATGCCAATATTTTTTTTCCCCTCTGGTCATAAAAATAGAAAACAGGTCAATGTGTGAGGAAAAAATCAAATTTTGGGTGTTGCACGGTCTCCCTTCTCTCCCAAGGGCTTAATATGTGTACAGAGCCAGAGATTTTAGCAACGGTATACCATTTTGGTTTTCTGGTCGCTATTTTCAACTAGCAGAGAAGCTAAACAAGCAAGCTTGCATGTTCTGTTGATTTTTTTCTGAAAAAGTTCTTTACAGAGTTGATAAATCTTAAAGGATTAAAAAAACTGCCTTAGAAAGCATTTTAAAAGGCCTCTTATGCAGTGGGAAAATTTACTGTTAGTCACTAGCTAGTTTTTGGGTGTTCTGGGTAGTGTAACCTGCTCTCCCACAATAGTCAGAAGGAGCTGTGGGTGGATACCTCTGAAAATCAGGTCAGAATACTTTCAAGACAGAACTGCCAGATATCAGGTACCAGATTAATTCTTGGATTTATCATACTGATGCACAATAAGTACCTTATACCAAGGAATTAATTTGGCCAATATTTGTTGGTTTGTTTTGGCCATGCAGTTGTTGAGTCCATCTTTCTAACCTGCTGGAGAACTGTTGTCTTGATCGGAATTGCCAGGCAGTTACAAAGATACCCCACCACTTGGCTTCCAGGCTGCTGCGCTCCCACTGGGTTAAACTGAAACCTATCCTGTCATTTCAGTGGGGGGGACAGGGAGCACAATGACTGCTATAAAAGGCATTGATTTTAAAATAAAAGAAAAGAGGGGACCCTTCCTTAAAGAGAACCATGAAATATAGACTGAAAGGGATCCTTTTCACCGCAGATTCCCTCTGCATTGCCTGATTTGCTTGCTATTAACGATCTGAGAGCAAAGTGTTCTTGTATCAAGTGAGTTTCATCCCTGAACTCTAAACAGTATATGCATCCTTTTGCCCACCTCTTCAACCTGTGTTTTCCACTGCTGTATGCAGATATACATGAAGATGTATTTCTCAGCATAGAACAGGGCTGCAGTAATAGATTGCTTATTTCTGGATTACAGCAGCTCTGAAAAAAATATATATACAATGCCTATGAAGAGGAAGTGTAACTTTACCCTCAAAGGATATCTATGCTGTTTTATAACAGTTAAACTGCAACACAGGGGCAGTATGAGTTTCCCTTATCTCTAGGATGCCTAATGCTTTCAGCTACATTAAAATATCATTCATTTTGCTTGAAAAGTTTACATATGTCTGTGGTTTTCAAATAGGCTTTGAAACTTGGTGGCAGTATAGTCTTGGAGTCAAGAAAATGGTTTTTGTGGGAACTATGTAGATCGGTTCAAAACCAGCCAAGTTATAAGATATCAAAATCCTGATCTTTTCCATCTTTCAGATGATTTAGCTTGGTTTTGGCTCAGTACTAAAGTTCCCTGAGATCTGCTAATGCTGAATGAGCATTTGTCCAAACTCAGCCCTACTGTCAGTACCGGGAACAAATACTCAGATAAGCAGATCCTTCTCCTTATGCTTCTGCCATCATTTTCATGGGCACGCAAGAGACCATTCATTCTGGAATTTTTCTCACTGGGATGAATGAGTTCTTATTGTATTTTCATGCTGATGACTAATTAACCTAGGACTGCAGAATCTGCAAAAGGATTCTCATTCCTTTGGGTGGCCGATGCCATCTTGAGATTCTGCTGTTGGTTCTCCAATCCAAGTATTGGGTACTGGTATATCTAGTAAAAGGTGCTTCTACAGATATATGCTGCTGTGGTCTGTCAGCTAAAACATATCAGGGCTATGTTTGAGTGCACTTTGTTATTTAAATTGAGAATATTGCTTCCCTCTCTCTCTTAAAGTTGTGGTTGCAGCCTAGAGAACACCACTGTTATGGGGACATCTCCAGGGTCCGGAGCACAAGTCCTCTGAGGAGTGGCTGAGGGAGCTGGGGTTGTTTAGCCTGGAGAAAAGGACACTAAGCAAGAGTTTATCACTTTCTACAACTGCCTGAAAGTAGGTTGTAGCCAGGTGAGGGTTGGCCTCTTCTCCCAGGTAGCAAGTGACAGTATGAGAGGAAATGGGCCCAAGTTGGGCCTAGAGGGTTAGGTTAGAAATCAGGAAAGATTTCTTCACTGATTGCGTAGCTAGGCATTGGAACAGGCTGCCAGGGATGGTGATGGAATCACCATCTCTGGAAGTGTTCAAAAATGTATGGATGTGGTTTTTATGGACATGGTTTAGTGGTAAACACAATGATGCTAGGTAGCAGTTGGACTTCATTATCCTTAGAGGTATTTTCTAACCTAAATGATTCAATACTTTTCAAAAACTATGCATGCAGGGTGTTGTAATCTGAAGTGCCTATGCCCTGAAGTGGGAAGTTTGTGCACTCTTATCACAGGGTTGACTTGTAAAGCTACAAATATTAATGAACAAATGAACAATCCTTTCATAACATCCAAGTGCAGTCTTGCACCTACCTCCTGCAGTACTGAATTTCAATCTGCACGCTGCTGAAGGAAACGTATCCTTTTCTTCCTTTGAAAAATACTGCTTTGCATTTCTCTCTCTCTTTGGCTGTTGCTGTTGTTGTTGTTGTCTTCTGTTGCGCAACCGGGGACAGCAGATGAGTTGTGAGTTTCTGTGGTTTTCCTGAGAATTCTCAGTATTTCAGTCAGGTACCTTTAAACTTTTGTTTTCTTTAGGATTAAGATACTGATCATCTTTGCAAGCTCTGTGTGTACCTGAGACTATTTATCCTCTACGTTATCCATCATTGCACTCTGTACTAGAGGACTATAAAGGTAAGTTAACACACAAAGGACACCTTAGCAGAACTGAGTGTATAATTTCTAGGTTTTTGTTCTATATCATGAACAACAGGCAAGTTTTGTTGCAATTTGTAGCCTATTTTGCAAAGAGGTAAGACAGCACTTAATACCACTATACACCCAAATGACCATTGGTTGCTGACAAGAAATAAAAATGCATTTTATTGTAATTCTGTGTCTTCCTTTGAAAAGTATTGAAGTTTAGCAGCAGAAAAAAAGATGATTTTAAAGTATTATTTGTCATATGGTTATCAAAAAATGGTTGTATTCTCCAGTATTCAAACACCTTTAGCCATGGTACAAGAATTCCTAGAGAACGTGCAGCAGGAATTGCTGCTCCCTGCAATATTTATTCATTTTTATCTTGTTCTAAAGAAAACACTTGGGAAAATGAAGATTATATTTTATTTCCTTTTTCAGGTGTTATCAGAACCTTTTGAAAGCCACTATGCTTTTAATAAGCAATTACCTCTCGTGTTCTTCCAGTTGGTGTTCAACTTTGAATACAATACCTTCTCAAAATAAAACTTCCTCTTTCAAAACATGAGCTCTAGGTGTATGTAGTAACACCATGCCCATAGCAGCACCTGGGAAATCTCTTTATTTTTATCACTCCAAAGAGCACCTGTTCATTATTACTTGATTTTATCATTAAAAAAAATTTAATTCAAACAAGCCGTTTGCCCAATGATCCATGATTATTTGACTTCCTTATTAATTTATTATCAAAACTTCTTGAAAACCATGTGGATTACATCTCCCTCATGGTTTTTTATCTACAGATTTATTACCTCCCCAAGTCCTGACAGGTTATATTATGTTTACTTGCACTTTGCCGTTTCCATTGGATTGTGAGGAGGCCAGATAGTAATGTTGCTCCAAATCCCTTCTTTGATCAGTTTTTTAACATCCAATAACAGCACTGCAGGAGCTTTTAAGATTCTGGATGTGACTTGTACTCTGAAGAGTATATAATTTCTACTGTTAAAATCTCAGCTTTTTCACAACTTAATTTCTTAAGGTTTCCCATCCTTACCCATTCCAGTGAGTTCTATCAATTGATTTTTTTAGATTGCCCAGAGTATCTTCCAGGGGAGGGGAGAGGGGAGAGGGGAGGGGAAGGAAGGAAGGAAGGAAGGAAGGAAGGAAGGAAGGAAGGCGAAA
>VZRN01005751.1:2208206-2314262 GCA_013397935.1 Dasyornis broadbenti | reverse complement strand
AAGGAAGGAAGGAAGGAAGGAAGGAAGGAAGGAAGGAAGGAAGGAAGGAAGGAAGGACTGACCAGATACCATCAGCTCTATCTGTAATTTATTTTAGATAAATGTGGATACAAATGAGAAGCTATCTGCCTTCTTCCAAGAACCCTGAACATAAAGATAACATTCCATGCTGCATAAACAATGATATGTAAATAATATGTAAAAAAAATTAGTAAAGTCATTTTATGGTACTCCATAGTGACTAAATCCTTTGTGAATTTTCTAGCTTATGCCAGTTGAACTAAATAAAGGTTTAATTGGCTCAATTAAATAAAATTATTGAAAAAGTGGGGTTTGTCTTCTTAGGTAACCTATCAAATGGATCTCACTGTACTTTTTTTCCCCCTATCTTTCCCTTTCTCCCCTGCTCTGATTTTGCATTGAACTAGAAGCCTGAAAACTGTAAAAACTCATCTGTAAGAAAACAAAGAAAATACATAAAAATAAATAATAATAAAAAACTCCTACAAACAGAGGTGAGATCTACTGAAGATTTTATGAATATTCTAGAGAAATTTGTTGTCATGTTTTTGATAGTTGAAAGATTTGCTTGGAAATTCTCCATTGAATGAATTAGCTAAGCTAAATTTGGCTTAGTTTAAAATTAAAATTTTAATTAAAATTTTCAGATTTGTCTTCTAAATTTGGTCTGAAGAAGTTGATGCAATGTGTGGTATGATTACAGTAAAATGGAACTAACATCTGAATTCCACATTTTCTCTCATGGCTTTTTGGTGGAGAAATTAATTATCAAATATTGTGACCTATTTGATTTACTTTCAATCATCTGAGCATTTCAAGTATTTCCAGGTATTGATTGAAAGCTTTTTCTAATAGGAAACCTTTGAAAAAGATTTTTTAAAAAGAAACACTATATATATGTATAAAACAATATATATTTCTAAAAGCAATCTTATTAATACAATTTATAGAGGCCTATGAAAGTGTGCATTGTCACCTGGACCATGAGAAATGTCAGGCTATACAACCTTAAAACACAGAAAACTGCCTATAAGAGGAACCTATGCTCTAAAAGGTAGGTGTAAATATGGATATAATTATTTGTGACTAATCACAGAGACTTTATGAGAGTGAATGCAATTGCTGAAACATTGGTACAGGTTATTAAAAAAGTACATTGGTTGTGGATTTCAAACACAGTATATTATATTCCATTTTACCTTTGGGGGGTTGCCACATACTAATTTGAAATAACAGAGGAGCTTATTAAGGATATAAGTGACCTTCTGATTAATGATTGCAATCCATAGAACATTGGCCCTGTGAATCTCTCAGGAGAAAAGGATTTTTCATAAGATTTTCAAGTTGCAAATTTTGACTGAACTCGAAAGAATACTGCCTGTCATGCCAACATCTTGGGAGATTAGCACAGTTATTAGCAAACAACAATCCAATTTTTGGCTTTCTTCAGATGAGTGACTGGATTGTATAATCCACATGATGAATCTCCTCTTTAATCATGATGATGTTCTTGTGAGAAATAAATAATAATAAATGACCTAACTAGGGATTTAATTAAGGTCTTTTGGCTGCTATTCTGTCAACCAAACCATTGAAACATATGTCTGACCTAACGTTTGCTTTGTTGATATCATTCACCAAGCCTATAACTTCAGATAAAGTCTGTAAGAGATAGCCTGATGTCTCAGCATAGCTTGCTTGGGTAGATAAATAAATAAATAAATAACAAACCACATCAACATAAATAAACCACTTAAAGAGACCTTAGGCCTCCCCTCCTGCCTCATTTATTAAGTGCAATTATTCCATAATACAGGAATATAAGGTTCTCAAGGATGTCCACAGTTGAGTGTTAATTTGTATGAAAGTAGGATCTGAATTAAAGGCAAAATTATTTTTCCTCATGTTCTTCCAATTTGGACAGGAATAGGTTTAACTAGAACAGCTCTTTGTATGCGCAGAATTAGATTAATGATTGAACTAAATAAAATGAAGAGAATCCATTAATTCATTCTTTATATATGGGGTAGATAAAGAGTAGTCATGTGGCATGTGGAGCAGTTTCACTGGTTATCCATGTGTTCTTCTCCATGACATCTCAGTTACGTGCTTGTAACTACTCAAGGGTCATCACAGAGTCATTTAGAGGTAGCAGAGCTCTTTCTAGACAAACCCTAAGCAAACCCTAAGCAAAAATAGAGAAGCTTTCTTCAAAAACCTCTTCTGAATGGGCCTGAATGATCTGATGGTCTGGGCTAGAAGAGGAAAGAAGCAAAACTGCCAGTTAGATGCTGACCAATGGCCACCATGCCACATGTGGTTCCTGGCGCCCTTGAAATCAGGACTTCCCCTGCATACCATCAGCTGGAGTCAGTTTTACCATTGCACTGTGCCTTGCTACAGACAGAGTCAGCCATGGCCATTGCATGTGATAGCAGGGGTACAATACCTGCTGAACAATCATATGCGGTGGAAGAGAAAGGAGCTCAGACTTCTTTAGCTCACTTTGGGAAAGCTGTCTCTAACACAACCACTTACAATCCCAGCAATTTGGGAGGCAAACTCCAGCATCTCATTTGTGCTGAGCTCCATTATAGTCTCCTCTACTGATATCAGAGGATCTCAAATACATATGAACATTGGATTTGCTTTGCACCCTGCAGCAAAACCAGCCCTAATTCCTATTTAGATCTTATTTGTCCTTTTATGCTACATTTTTCCTGTTGTCTCAGCAGAGTCTGAATTAGTCAGCCAGGACATATGTAATCTTGCAACCCTTTGCTGCGATTAGTTTGGCAAGCTACAAACAATTCCCAAGCAGTGCAATCTTGGTTAATAATATCCTCTCTATTTTCCATAGGCTAGCCAAAGGAAAAGTAAGACCCAGCCAGCCTATAGATCCAGGAGAGGAAAGCTGCTGTCCAAGAATGGCTAAGGGGATTGTGTGACGTGCTATACCTGCAGTGTTTCAGCAGCTGAACTGAACTGCAACATCAGGGTTCCACATTTTTAAAATTTACCTATGGTTGTTCTGTTTGCTTGACCTCCATATGTGTCTCCACCTTAAAAACAAGGATGGAAAAATCTCACCTAGAGATTCTGATAACATGCTCATATACTTCATTTGGTTTACAAAAGAACCCATTTGTATTACTAGGGCGTATTCAGGTAAGGTTATACCTACAGAAGAATTCATACGAATACTGTGAGGAGGAAGAGGACAGCAACATATGGAATAAATCAATATCAAGTCCAAAACTGCTTTTTCAACATCTCTGTATGCATGAGAGTATTTATTGGGCTATATAAAACAGTTCTTGTCCTCTGCTCTCTTCCCCTGGAGGGTTAAGTAATTTCCTCAAGGATTGTCAGGAAGATGCTTGCTTCCCTTTACAGCTGAACCCTCTATCAAGGGTAGCCTTGTTCTGGGAGAGTGTTGCTACCCAGTCAGCATTTTCCAACCCCTCCCAACCTACCTAGACCTAGTTCTGTTTCACAGACATCATGGGAACAGTCCCATAATAAAATCATCTCTCCTTGCGGAAGGGTCAGCATGGGGCTGCTGACAAAAAAAAAAAAAAAAAAAAAAAAATCAGAATGAGATTTTAAAATTTTACACTTTTTTTTTTTTTTCTAAATNNNAAAAAAAAAAAAAAAAATCAGTATGAGATTTTACAATTTTCAACCTTTTTTTTTTTGCTAAATGGGAACATGGAAAAAGGCTTAAGACATGCATTGGTTAGACAACACTAACAGCAAGCAAGAGCCATCGACCAAATGCATAAATTCACTCTATCCACCAGACACTTGCAAGATCTCCCAAATTTTAGGTAGCCAACCATCAAGAACCCACTTCCTTCCCTTCAAAACTAAACTAAGTTCACAAGAGGAATTTCCTTCCCTTCTAATGTGACTCTCTGTCCTCTAAGGCAAAGCCTTTTTATAGCAGCAGCTGCAATTGCACACAGCTGGTCAGCTTCCTGCCCCTCCTTGGGACTGCATTAACTCTTTCCCTGCCTCTTGGTGTGTGTGGACAGTCTAAAGTTCCTCATTCTTCTTGGCACTGCCCTGCCCATGGCTATCTGAGCTTTCACAAACTCTCACTGCACCACTTTTTTTTTTTTAATCTCCTACCTAAAGCCTCTGAGCATATTCCTTCATAATTTAACTTGCTTGATTAAACAATCACCTTTTCCCATTGAATTTACTCCTTGCTTTTTAAAGACTGAACTGGGGGAAAAAGGCATAAATGACAGAAGCTTTGACTACATAATGATACTTTCCAGAAAGGCACTGGCACCTGGCTGCAACGTGTCAATACCTCCCAGAGTGTTACTGTGCAACTGGGACTCCAGAGGCACCAGCAGGGTCAGTTCAGTCCAGTCAAATCACTGACATGCATATGCGTGCTCATGTATACATCTGGAACATCAGTCTTCAATAAATGGTTTAAGGAATGGAATATCTTCAAATGTGTTATTAGGGGTCATTAAAACCTGAGCTGTGGAAAGACTGACATTTTCAATGGAAACTGTTTGCAAATTGGCTGGAGTATATATCTGAGAAATGTCTTCACTTGTAAAAAAGAAGTGTAGTCCCTTCATTTTTCATGCTCTTATTCTGCTTAAATTTTCAAAACCACCAGTTCACCTTTGGGCAGAAATACTGTCCATTTCAATCTGGTGACCAATTTATTTTAAAGACATAGCTAATTTTGGAAAAGAAATTAGATGAATAGCTGAGGATTTTTTTTTTAAAGCTATCAACAAGAAAGTAGCCTCACATTCATACCTCTGACCCTAGTACTGCAAACAGTCAAACATGTGATAGCTCCTATGAACGTGGATAGTGAGAACTCTCCACACAGTGTCCTTTGTGCATATGCAATTCCAGGAAGCCTGAGCTAATTTATCAGCCTAATATCTCAAAATATCTGAGCCTGAGTGTCTGCAAAAGGGGTGACTATATTAAAACACATATTTATTAAAGTTATTGTTTGTAGACATGAGCTCTCAACAAAATAAATTTTCATAATTACATAATTTAACCAAAGCCAAATTTGAGTTTGTTATTGGAACTGAAATCTGTACTTTATTGCATCTAAAAGGGAAAAAACGTCTAAAAATAACACCTAATTATCTGCTGGTTATTTCCAGACACACAAAGTGCTGAGGTTTTGTCCTTCTTAAGAAGATTATCTTCGCTTTTTCCTCTGGAATGCATGTAAAACAGCTCTTGCCTTGCTGCAAGCTTTAGGAAAAAAGTTCACTGCTAAATTACCTGTTGTCTGAGGACTTAACATTTTGAAATAAGCTGCTGAAATTGCATTTTAATAAGGAGTCTTGACCTGTACTTTGTATTTCCCTTCAAGGCTCTACAAGCCATTTTTCTTATGGAGGTCCTGACCTGAGAAGCTCAACCTGGATAACCACAGCCAGAGGGGGATAAAATGCAACACCTAGGAGATTTCAGTAAACGCTAAAACCATTCCAACTTAATCTGTGCTAAAATGCTTGGAATGTGAGAGCCACCGATGATGCCCCTTTTCTGTGTGTCTGACTGAATCCTTTCTTTTCTGGGAGGAAAGCAGAGCCTGGGAACTAGGCCAAATGCCTGCCACTTACCTTAAATTGATCAGCCACTTTAAGATTAAAAACACTGAAAACTGCAACACCATGAAAACAAGGCTTCCTTCACATTAAATGCAAAATGCAACATTGGACTTGCTGTGATCTTTTTTTCCATTTTGCTCAGTGTGCACTTTTTTCCATTTCTGCTCAAAGGTAGAAGCCAACAGTCACAGCATCTTGGCCAAGTATTCATTAAGGTTTATATAAAAAGAAATTTATGGTTATTTAGGAGTTGGCACAAAAGCACGTTGTTGCTGGAGAAGAAATGTAGTTTTGAATCAGTTTGAAACACTGCATGTCTTATTTGAAGCAAAAGCTATATCCTGTCTTTGCCTGTTGTATTTAAAGAAGTATTGAAGTATGTGATTGGGATAACTGGCAGGTAAATTTCTCAGTGGTTTTATGTACTGTAAATATTTAGTCAATTCAAGAATTTACTTTGTTCTGCAAGAATTATTTTATTGCTGCAATAAAGATAAGTGTAGAGATAAAACAATGGAACAAAGTCATCATTCATTGAAGCAGGTGCATCTACATGAGATTAGTTCTTTTCCTGTGTCTGTCTTTTCTGGAAGAACTGATTAAAAGAACAGTACCAAAGCCTAACTGGGAGAAAAAATTAAGGTTGGCTTCATACTCATATAAGGATATTCCCAGATTATAGTACTGGCAAAATCTAGCAGAATGGTACTATGTCCTGTAGATGTAACATCACTTCCTGAACTTCAACAAGAAAATCAGAGAAGACAAATTTAAAGCAAAATTATTGTGTCTGTATTTTGATTTTTCTTTATGTGGAGGTAGCTAGAAATACTTTCTCTCTAACACCAGAAACCTGGTGTCCTGTAATTTCATCTGTTCTCAGTGTTGGATGCTTTAATTAAACTACTATTCTAACAGTTTCTCTCCATATCTTGACACAGTGATAGAAATCACCATCATGTAAGATAATGGTTATTCACGTAACATTATGACACTGGTGCAGTGCATCTGCAGCCAGTCCTGTGGGAGCGTCAGTGAGTTTGTGCCAGGTGGACTGTGGTGTCCATCCCAGCTCTCTGGGGACCACACTGAGCGTTCACTCAGGGGCCCAGGGTGAAGGCAGGGGGGAGTGCGCTCCTGCTCTGCTGCTGCTGTGTGCCTGCCAGCAGCTGGATTTTCTCCCTTCTCTCTTAAGGGAGTAATTTGCTTGGTTTTAATCCTTTTCTTCTCATTTTCAGGTCAGAGCAAGCAGAAAAGACGCATGATTTTCTGGCCATGGATGTCTTAGAAGCTGTAAGATGCTGGCCCTCCAATGAGCTGGCTTAATTAGGGGGATATCAGCCAGCTAAAGGAAGCCAAAAGTAAAAGAGAATAATATACTCGCATGAAGGCAGATTAGATTGGTTAAAAGAAGAAAAGCTCATGTCAGGTTTACAAAACCTAGTACTCAAGAGTATCTGATTTTAGATTTGTTTCTACATATTTCTGCTTGTGTGGCAACCTCTGAAGTCACTGAGCAGTATAGTCATGACACAGGAAGACAGACAGGTCTAAGGCCTGGCAAGCTCTACACATAACTGCACAGCTATCTGGGAGCAGAAGGAGTAGAGGCATCTTTCCTCTGAGCCTTGAGGAATTATTTTGGTGCCTTCACGCCCCCTACATGAAAGAAGTCAAAAGCAAAAGAAAGCAACTGTTGCTCCAAAGAATTTATAAGAGAAACTTATAGTTGTAGCATCAATTTCCTTTTTGAAAATGCAACCAGTAACCCCAAAGACCTTTTCCCACCAAGATAATATATAAGCCCACTTGTGGATTTATAAGCTGCAGAGAATGTCTCTAGTGAGAAAGTGTCACTTGAAAGACAGACAGAAATGAAGAATATTTACCTCAGTATACATCCTGGTGTGTGGAGATTCCTCTGAAAAGGTTTTAGGACATTGGGTTAATCAACTGTCTCACTAAACACACAGCCAAAGGTGTGGACTGTGGAAAATAAGGGGAGTATTGCTTTTGGAAATATGTATGTTTGAAATTCCTGAGCCACATGATGTATTTTCATAATAGATTTTCTGTAGGGGCTCTTTGAAACCATTTAGGCTTTTGGTACTTTAAGCATCCTTGGATAATGAGCTCTGTGATGTAATTACATGCTTTATATTATTCTTTTTTATTTCAAAGCTGCTGCCTGACAATTTTGTCTGGTGATTCTTTATTCTAAACATAGGTGTAAATGAGCAAGTTACTCTTCCTATGCATTCTCTCTTTTCATTATCCTTTGAATTTCTACTCTACCCTGCAT
This sequence comes from Dasyornis broadbenti, assembly GCA_013397935.1. Taxonomy (NCBI): domain Eukaryota; kingdom Metazoa; phylum Chordata; class Aves; order Passeriformes; family Dasyornithidae; genus Dasyornis; species Dasyornis broadbenti. The sequence continues at coordinate 2,306,327 of VZRN01005751.1, read as the reverse complement.
GAATTGCTCTTTACCAGGACTAAAAGTCCCAACCTGAGCAATTTCTCCATGTATAGACATCTTTCTTTACTCTGATTATCAATATTGTATCTCTGTGCCTCTTCTAGTTATGTTGTAAATGTTTAGAGAAGACTTCCCAGAACAATAAACAATACTAGTTGTTTTTTTTTTTTGGCACAGAATGATAACATACTAGCATAATGTTGTTTCCCCACTTTATTCTTGCTTTATTTCCCAACATGTTTTTATGGGTTTTTTTGAGACATCTTAGGCATGGAATCAACATCTTCAGAGAACTAACCAAAGTGGGTCCAAGATTTATCTTTTCAGTGTCCTTTTTAGTGCAGTTACTTTATCAAGTAATACCCCAAGAACCTTCTTTTTTCCTCTTTGTATTACAACTCCATAGAGACTGCAGGTAATGAAGCCTACCTATTTACTTGTACCTTTGTCCCCTAACTACCTTTTTAATTCATGGAATGACCTTCCTCCAATGGCATTTATAATAATTTCTGTTGAGGAGCATTGTCAAAGACTTTTTGGAAGTTCGCTGAAGCTGTGTAAACCATCAGAGCTTAACCAAAAGAGAATCTGCCAAAAATCTTCAATGGCCAGAAGAGGTATGATTTTTCTGCGAAAGGTTTGTCAAAGTCTCTTCTGATAGCTTCTAATATATTTTAATTCAATATTTTCATGTCCTTTTTCTGGTGCAGAAGGAACATTTGTTCATATTTTACTAAAACCATTAAAAAAATTGAAACATATTGGCCAGCTTTAGTTCCTTTAGTTTAGTTTGTTATTGGTTTAACTTAAGTGATGACATAGCTAAATACCACGTCTCATAGTTCAGCAACATCTGGTTCTGGCGATTTGTTCCTGTTTATTCTGCTGACACGTCAATTTGATACAGTGCCTCAAATTCTTAACTTCTGAAGAAAGGCTGTGTTGATTCTCCCTAAGGCTCTTTGTGATGAATATCAATACAATAATTCACTTAGCAACTTTGCCATGGCTGTATCTTTTTCAAGTGCTTGTATTAAATTGTGGTCACCTATCTGGCAGCATCAGACAGTCTTCCTGCTTCTGATATGTTTGAAAAAGTTTTTATCCCTAGTTATTATCCAATCAGCTAGTTATTCCTCTAGATATAATATTATCTAACCTGGTTTATGATGGCTTTACAGGCCCAGTCTTACATACCCTAAGATTTTCCTTATCTGAACGCTACTTTTACTTTTTGCAGGACCAACGGCTCTCTTTAAATTTCTAATATTCTTACCTACTGTTTAGATATGATGATTTTGTGGGGGAGGGTTGGTCAGGCTCTTTGTGTGACTGTTCAAAAATCTCTTTCGACTGATATTATTCAATTACCTTGAGATTATAATATGATGCCAGTAAACAATCTTCATGCCACATGCAAACATTTAACCCTTTTAGATTACATTTTTTAATTTTATTTTTAGAAGTGCCCTCAATTAAATGAAATATTACTGAAAAGTGTAGCATATCTTTAAGGTCCCTTCCAACCCAAGTTTTTCTGTGATTCTGTGATACTTTAAGTCTTGCTGTAAAATGAGTTTTGAATAATAAATGTTATCCCTCCTCTCCTGTGAGGTCATCACTGTATTGCTTACTACTACATCAAGAGTTGCCTTTTCTCTTATGAATTGCTAATTATTTGGTCTAGGAGGTCTACAAAAATTTCAGTCTCTGCACTGTAACCTTTCTTACACAATCTACATAGACATAAATAAATTCTGCAGTTATTACTGTGCTTTTTGTCCAGTTGGCTCCCGTGTCTCCCTCCTGTGTCACAGTCATTCTTACTCTCTGAGCTGGGTGAATGGTAGGAATGACTTGATGTTATACACTTAATATTTCACTCTTGTGGTTTTCACCGGTTTCTGCCTTCTACCTGCTTTTTTAATATCTTAATTTATCATTTGGTATTTCAGCTCATTCAGGTATTGTTAGACTTGTAGCATATATTTAGAAATCCTAGTAAGTTTCTTATTAGCCTGCATGTCTGTTTTCACATCTTCTGCTTAAAGAATACTTTATTTGAAGCTATTCTTTGCTGCTTTCTTCTTCAGTTGTATCAGCTTCTGTTCTATCTTTTATTTAAGGATACAGGGGTTTATAACTTCCTATCTAGAGGATGCAGCATTCCAAAATCTCCCTCACTTGCCAGCTTTCTTTCAAACTTAAAAAAATTTCCATTTGACCTTTTCTATTTTTAGTGTCAGCAGCCTGATTCCATTTTACTTTAAATGAAGAGCATCCTTCCTGCTTGATCTATTAAAAAAAAAAATCTCCTCAGAAATCAATCCCTTCTTTCCTTTGTTGCTTTTACTGCCATGCACTGAAACTTAGTTTGCTGTTTTTCTTAGTTGCATTGATGGTGAGATAGAACCATTGCCACAATGCCAAGCACCTCAGCAGGAAGTACATGAATTGCTTTCCAGATGTCATAAGGTTTGAAAATTAGTTAATATCTGTATTTGAAATCTGTGGATTTTTTTTTTTTTTTCATCTATCATTTTCAACTGCTAGGCTTTAAAAAATACTAAAACCTAATGGAGTCGAGTTCATGCTCTGTAATTTTCTCTTTCACAAAGCTAAATTGTACTCTTAGCTTATGTATTGGTTTTGCATGGCCTGGTTTTTGGTAATGGGGTTAGAAATGGTGGTAATGCCTCTGTGGTAACATATTCAAGAATATTCTTAAATATATAAGAATGTTATATATTCCCACCATTTCTAATTAGCCCAGCCTTGGCCAATAGCATATCCATCTTTGGAGCCATCAGAGATTGGCTCTGCCAGACATGGTGGAAGCTTCTGGCAGCTTCTCACAGAAGCCACCTCTGTGGCATCCCTGCTACCAAAAACCAGACCATGCAAAACCAATACAACGTGTCAAAATTTGACCAAAATTGAAGCCTACAAGCTCTCTCTGAAATAAATTGCTAACAGAGAAATGTTTCTGAAACTGGCTAAGATGTAGAATTAGAATTTATTTTTGACGGATTTAAAAATTTGTTGAACTCTGAAATTTAATTTAGTGTAAATAATTTCCTACGTCAGAGACTAAATTTTGAAAGCAGAGGTCACTGAGGGGTTTGTTTGGAAACTTATGCAAAAAAACTAGTAATTTTTAAAAATAAATAATATTATATTTGAAAAAAGTAAAAATTCAATCTCAGAATTATACTCCTGAGATGTAAGCAGAAATACAATAATCCAGGGGCTCAGAAAAATCTAAGGATCTGGATATCTCAGGGACACAAAGAAGAGATTTCAAGAAAAAGAAGAAATCTTCTGATCTCATCAGTTTTATATCAGTAACTTAAATTTTTAGTGATTGTCAAGGACCTTATAAATTATTCTTTGCGATTGCATCTACCTCCTGCAAAGAAGCAGTTCACAAATGATCATAAAAATTATCAGAAAAAATTTATTATAACAAATGTTACTTGTTCAAATAAGGAGCACATATCTGCTTAAACAAAAGTCCAGAAGAAATAAAGCATGGCTTTAGTTTAATACCAGAAAGGTAAGCAGGAATAGTTCAGGATTCATTCAGAGAATCATTCAGAACATCAGAGAGTCAGTCATAGAATAGTTTGGCTTGGAAGGACATTTAAAGGTCATCTTATGAAATCCCTACTGCAATCAGCAGGGACATCTTCAACGAGATCCAGTTGCTCAGAGTCTCATCCAACCTGACCTTGAATTTTCCCAGGGATGGAGCATCTACCACCCCTCTGGGGAACCTGCTCCAGTGTTTCAACATAGTGACTGCAAAAAAAGGTCAATCCTCATATCTAATTGAAATTGACTCACTCTTCCTTTAAAACTATTGCCCCTTGTCCTATTCCATCAGGCCCTGCTAAAAAGTTTGTCCCCATCTTTCTTATAAACCTCCTTTAAGTACTGAAAGGCCATGATAAAGTCTCTGTCGGACTGTGCCTTCTCCAGACTGAACAACCTGAACTCTCTCAGCCTTCTCTCATAGGAAAGGTACTCCAGCCCTCTAATGAACTTGGCCTCCTTAGGACCTACTCCAACAGCTCCACATCTTTTCTGTGCTGGAGACCCCAGAGGGGGTTGTAGCACTCCAGCTGGAGTCTCACCAGAGCAGAGTAGAGGGGAAGAATCCCCTCCCTTACCCTATTGGCCATGTATCTTTGGATACAGCCCAGGACAAAACTGGCTATCTGGGTTGTGAGTGCAAGTTTATAACTCATGTCCAGCCTCTCATCCACCAACACCCCCAAGTCCTTCTCAGAACGGCTGCTCTCAGTTCCTTCATCCTGCAGCCTGTGTTGATACCAGCGTTTGTCCTGACGCAGCGCCTTACTCTTCACTTTGTTGGGCCTCACGAGGTTCCCATGGGCCCACTCCTCCAGCTTGTCCAGATCCCTCTGGATGGCATCCATCAAGTGCACCACACAGCTTCTTGTCATCTGCAGACTTGTTGAGGGTGCACTCAATTCCTTTGTCTGTGTCATTGATGAAGATATTAAATAGTGCTGATCCCCACACGGGCTCCTGAGGGACACCACTTGTCACTGATTTCCATGAGAACGTGGTGCTATTGAGCACTGCAGTGCATCATACCCAAAGTTCACTGAATATGTTAATGGCTGCATGTCACAGCTTGTCAATGGTTTGTGCGGTACACAGGGCAAATGACTGTCAAATGTTTTAAAGTTCTTAGCAAAGCACTAAGCACCATGAGCAACAGGACTGTTTTAGCATTTGTTTTTTTTTTTTAAAGGTCACATTTTAAAACTCACTTTAAAGGTAGAGAAGGAGATAGGAAAAGGTGAACAAGCATGGTTATTATAGCTCTTAATACAGAGTAAACTAGCAAATAACCTGCAATTTCTGCATAATTTTCTATGGGCAAAAATGAATGTCTGTGGGTTCTGGACTGGAAGTTTTGGACCTTTAATGTTAAACTTAAATTAGGACATCAGACTAAAAACTAAAGTCAACAATGTTCTTCTGCATTCTTCAATACCATTATCCTTTGAATCCTGAAATTTGGAACAAAATGGTCATCTTCTACCTTGGAAATGAAAGAGATGGTTCTATGTTACAAGCATTTAATTGCAAAATTCCAATAGCTGACACCTTTGCCATTTTCCTTGTATTAGCTGTGGAAAGAAAGGAAAGAGAAATATTGGAAAAGAATCTGGCAGACTCCTGAAGTCTCTTTGATTTACCCCTGCTCAAAATTAGCTTTAGGAAAAGGAGTGCCTTGTACCTTCCTTGAGAAAAAGGTAAAGATAGCTGAAAGAAAATTTGCTACATGCAAAAAAAAATTATTTTTCAGTAAAATTATCCATCTGGAGAGTGTGATTAATCTAATTTTCTTTCTATTTTGGGAAAAGTTGGCCAGGAAACTAATGAAGGTAGGAAAGCTCACCCAGCCCCCTTCAAAAACAAACCCCTCAAAATAGGATAAAGCTGGGGCTGTCCTGTGTTTTTCCCAAATGTTGTTTTGCTGACATATGTCTAGCCTAGTGTGATTATGCCATGTTTCACAGAATTAATCAGCTAGAATGACATGAATCATAATAAGAATTGACAGCCTACTCTGTTTTCTTTGTACAGGCTTCAAAATTCAGCAGTGAGCACCACTCAGAAGCAGCGGATTGAAACCACATACAGATTTTGGACAGTCATGAACATGAACAATTGAACACACAGAATGGACTTTCAGAATGAATCTGAACAGTGAACCAATTCTTCCCATTTTCCCAACACTGAGCGGAACTCTAGACACTCATGAGGTGAATGTCATTCTCCAGATGGGGCAAAAACAAAGCAATAACAGAGAGAAGAAAAATATTCTGCCTACTTTCTAATTCATGTGTCTTCCAAAGTAATATGAAGGTGAATCATAACATATCCAAAAGTGGATATGAGCAAAACTTTGGAAACAGTACAAATTTTTGCTTAAGAGTGGGCAGCCTCTTGGACTGTGTGTATCTGTAAAGCTCCAAAATTATCGCATTTATTTATTTATATAAGTTCTTAAAATCAAACCTTGCTACCTCTAGAATAGGAAATATTTTTACATAAGTACAACAAAAACTTTAATTGAAATCTTCCACCACAAAGACATGATTGAATTGGATCCAGAATAAAAACATCCAGACCTTTTTATCACTGCGAAGTTATTTATTAAAAAATCATAAAAAAAATCATTCCTCAAAGCAGCATCAGATAGACTTATCTCATCACTACCAGATGTTGTCTAACCTATTTTTCCCTTCAACAACAGGGATTCACACTTTCCAAGACAATCTACACTAGTGATTCCATAAGTTTTGAATATTTTAACTTCCCTCGTTAAGAGTTTTTTCATTTCCCTTAAGTCAGAATTTGTTCCAGCTCTCTCTTTGAAAACTATTCTTTAAACCCTCTTTGTCATCTTTGTCTTTAGAAATCCTTCTATAAAGCCACGAGGAACCAGTAATTCTTCACACTTAAACCTTCCTCAAAATATAGCCGTCCCAGAGGTCTTCCCCACACCAGCCTGCAGATTTGCCAGATAGACTTGTTAACAAACAGTGAGACAAAACTAAGGTAATGCTAACAAAGTAAAGACTGCAGAATTAATGAGCTATGCTATTTAATTCTCCCTCTTTTGGTGATTCAATGTTCACTTATGTTGCTTCCCTGTAATCCCCAGTGTATACAAATACCTACTCAAGACTGTTGGCTGCTCTGGACAAGGAAATTATTTTCTTCTTTGTAAATCCCTCAGTTATTGTTGTTACTTTCCAGTGATAGGAATAATGAAAAACATATATTTCATTTATATTGTGGTGGGATCCTTCTCCTTTCTCTGAAGTGTTGGGGAATGTGACTTGAAATGTGTGTGGCCAGGAGGCCAAGATGCCCAGGTGGCCAAGAATGACAACGGCATCCTGTCTTGTATTAGACATAGTGTGGCCAGCAGGATCAGGGAAGTGACTGTGCCCGTGTATTTGGCACTGCCAAGGTCATACCTCAAATTCTGGGTTCACTTCTGGGCCCCTTACTACAGCAAAGACATAGACGAGTGAGTCCAGAGAAGGCCAATGGAGCTGGTGAAGGGTCTAGAGCACAAGTCCTGTGAGGAGAGGCTGAGGGAGCTGGGGGCATTCAGCCTGGAGAAAAAAGGAGGCTCAGGGGAGACCTTATCACTCTACAACTCCCTGAAAGGAGGTTGTAGAGGTGGAGGTCAGTATCTTCTCTCGGGTAACAAGTGACAGGACAAGAGTAAATGGCCCTAAATAGAGCCAGGAAAGGTTTAGATTGGAAATTAAGAAAAAGCTTTCATGGAAAGGGTTGAAAAGCATCGAAACAAACTGCCCAAAGAAGTGGTAGAAACACCACCTCTGAGGTATTCAAAAAATGTGTGACGTGGCACTTGAGGACATGGTTTACGGTGAACGTGGTGGTAGTGCTAAGATGAAGGTAGGACTCGATTATCTTAAAGGTCTTTTACAACCTTAATCATTCTATAATTCTATGAAAATGCAGAGAAGAAACTTAGATAGCTATGCTGGAGGTGAAGTTACCTGAACTGTGCTTTAAAGGATTCTGAATGCATTTGGTGTGGCTGGATTTTTCTTTCAAATATCTCAATAGTTCCAAATTTTAGAGAAACAAACACACTTTAATCCTTGTCATGTTCACAATAGTAACCCTACAGTATGACAGTCAAATCACAGGGGAAAGAGAAAACACAGTGTCCATTGCTGCCTGCAACCTTTCGCAAAAGCCCGTGACGACCTGCCTGCAATATAATACGATGACTCTGAGAGACCTGCGCTGGAAAAGGCTGTCAACAGAAAAACATAAAAGCAAGGAAAATGTATCTGTCAAGTAGATTTACTATGTTCAATAAAGCAAATTGGCTACTTATGTTTTTAAATTTGTTGATCCATGCAAGTAAGATCTCCTTGCATGGCTTATTGCTAATCTAAGACAGAAAAGCACCAGCAGTAAAGTAGAAAAAATGGTATAGCAAAAAACTATTCTGTTAATAATATAGCACTGGCAATACAATTATATGCATTGTTTCAGTACATGATCAAATAAGTGAATAATTATAGCCATTTTGAACTAGCAAATTTCCTTGGTCACCAGTATCCCTTCAAAGGAACACTGGCTGATAAAATGTCAATAAAGTGCTGCTGCTCAGGCATATCAGATTGCACTTGATTACTTAAAAAAAATATTTGCAGTTGAGGTTTGACATACAATAAAATGAAATTACAAAGGAGACCGGTTTTCTCTTTGTTAGTAGCAGCTGCAGATATTAAATCAGCTGCTCCAAGAAAAGCATAGCTTACAGAGCACTTCAGAACAGCTCATTTTTCTCCATCCAACTGTTTGACTATAGAGTATTTGAACCAACTTATTTAAAACCTTTGAGGTTTTGACACTGATAGAAAAAGCAAAGAATGAAGTCACATGCAAAGGAGATCTGGGATCATCAAGGTTCAGAAAAATAAACCGTTTTAATAAAGTGTCCAATTAATAAAAATATCATGCTTTTTGGACCTTACTCATCTTCCTTCACTCTTTTGTAAAACAATGGTTTCTCCACCAATCTAAATTGAACTACAGCACATTTTATAAGTGACAAAGCACATTTCTTCTGGTAGTCCTGAAAATAAAAATTAAAGTTGTCTGTGTCTCATTTTCTTATGCGGTTTGCATTTTTCATCCATTTGTGACAAAAATACAGGAGGCTGGCTTAACAAAGATTAGCAATTTGATTTAATGCCAAAGCAGTAGCAATACAATTACATTAAAATACACCTTTGCAAATAAGCACATTTTGCAAATAAGCAGATGTAGTTTTCAGCTTCTTTCTCTTAAGATCCTTTCTGGGCTTAGATCAACTTTTTTCTGTGATGTGTGACTGTGGACTGGAAGACAGCTGTGAAGACTTTCTGGTCCAGGTCACAGAGTTGTGTGTAGCACAGTGCAACATCAATGGAAAGCTATTAACTATCTAATGAGCATACAGCGGCAAAATGAAATATGTGTTTCAGTCGAAGTGTCCACATCACAAACTCACACATTTGCTGGCAATCCTCTCCATGTTAAAATCCAAAAAACAGACTTTGCATTTTAGCTGGTTTTACTCCCCAGAGACAGCCCGACCTTTCAGGTGTGAGGGATGTTGAAAACATAATACAGAAAAGTTTACTGACTCATTTAGTCAGTTTCTGTACACACAGACAGCAGCAGAGCTGAGTGAATATTGCAAGGAGTACTTGTGCAGAGCTCTTTACATTCTGAATACCTCTTTATTCGTGCTGTTACCCAGGCACTTTTGAGGGGCTTGTTTGTTTGTTTTTCTTCTGGGTAGAAGGAGTGGGGTCCAAAGGGCTAATTATCAAGAAGCAAAACTTCAAAACATGAGGTGAACCTCCTCCCAGTGAGCAGCAGCAATGGACTTCAACTACCATGCAGAGATTGATAATATTTATCATGCCTAACTTCAGCCATTTTAGAGCTGTGTGTGGCTATAGAAAGGCATTTAGAGTCCTTCTGCAGTCAATGCAAAAACATGAGTAACTCCTGAAGGTGGTTTATCTAGACCACCTTACACTGTTGCCTTAGGGGGCTTCTTTCTCTCTGCTCACCAGAGAGAAAGTGTTAAGAATGAGCTTGGACTAGTCACGATTTCTAGGTGGCTAAATGTAGATGTGGTGAACCCTATACACCCAGGCAAATGTATTCCAACAAGAGCATTCCAGTTACTAACCTGATTTGGAAAGTTTGATGTAACCCAAATCTAGATCAGCAATCTGGGGTCAAGGTCAGTTTGGTACTTTGACAAACAGGTGCAGCGTTAGACAGGCAATAAAGACAATATATCCTGTTCTGTGGGAAGTGACAGAAATTTTGTAATTTGGTAGTTCCTGACCATATGCACATATAAACTGATGTCTTCATTATCTAAATCAATAATTAGGCCAGATATCCCACTCTCAGAAGGATTTAATACATAGCATCATCAGGATATGATCCATTGTGTTCTTTAAAAAATAATTCTTTTTTAGAGCTGATATTTTACTTGTCTCTTTCATTTGCTGTAACATTACTGTGCAAAATTTTGTGTAACATGACTGGAACACTAAGATCCTATAAGAGGGAGAGATACTGGGAGGATGGAGGTCTACTCTAGGAACCAAAAGGTCCTGCTACAACACTTCTATGAAGTGCTTTTACAAATCTTTTCTTTTTTTTTTTTTTTTTTTCCCCATCTATACCAGGAACAGGTTTGGTAGCTTCATTACAAAACAACAAAGTAGTTATTCAGCTATGGAGCACGTAGTATCCCTCCTACATGAAGCTAAATGATTTTTAATCCACTGCCTGACTTTTCAGTGCCTAGCTTTAAAAAGATTCTTTTTTATCCTGTTGGTGGGGTAGAAGTCACTTGGAATAAGTATGTGTACCTCCTTGTTCAAATTGCTGAAGAGGAGTAAAGAATGGAATGATACTGTCTCTCCTATCTCTTTGCCTAGAATGAATGAGGAGAAGGACAGGAATCTTTTCAATTGTACACAACATAAACTTGTATCCATGTCTCCTAAGCAGCACTATAGAGTCGTACAGTTCAAAGAGTGAGTAAATCCTACATAACCTTTTAACACTTTTTAACTTTTTAATCCGATATAACTCCTTAACAAAGTTTTCACTTTGTTTTTTATGCTTCACTTCTAAATGCTCTTCTACTCTTAACTAGATAATATTTAACATTTTGAGATTTTTCTTCTTCCCCTCCCCCCATTTCTCAGCTCTTTGAGTTTTTAACACATCTTTTAGAAGTGTTGAAGTGTCTCTTGGAAGTGTTAGGGGGCCCTAACAAGATGGAGGAATCCAAGCTGAAGATATTCTTTGATGAAGAGAATAATGTTTGCAGCCATTTCATGAATGGACTAAATCCATGTGGAGGACATTGAAAAAGAGGTTTGAAGCTAGTGAAGGTTGTAGATCTAGATCAAAGGAAAACAGGACATTTTTTGTGTTTCCTGGAAGGTACGACAAATCCAAGCGGTGGACACAGAAATGAGATTTCTCTGTGTGAATCCTGTATAAATCATTAGGAAACAAAGTTTATTTCAGTTTCTTTTAAAAAGCCAGGAGATGTTGGACAAGCCAGCTGGAGTCCTATGGAAGACCTGAAACTGAGTCCTGAGATCACATCCTTACTACTGGGCAAGAGAATGAGAAAATATGGTAGCTGTTGCAAGCTCAGATTTTTTTCTGTGGCCCTGGCAGCCATATTAACTATGTATTGGAGAGACACACAACCTACTCTGACTGAACAAGCTGGAGATAGCCAGGTGGAAAAGAAAAAGGCTCTGGAAGGTCTTGTCTCCAACCAGTATATATTTTAAGTAAAAATAAATCAGCATATGTTGGATTTTATTTTATTATTTTCAATGCTTACCCTTAATATTAATCTTATAAGGCATAACCCTCTGCCAGCACTAGAGTGGTACATATTACATGAATTACTCACACCTATACATGTCCTAGTTCACCTTTGTGTCACACTGGTTTAGTACCTTCACATTTCTGACTAATGTAAATCTGAGAGCTCATAAAGTACTAGTAAAATATAACAAAATTCTAGAGAACTGCTTAAAATCTGGCATTAGGTATGCAGAGAATTGCTTTCATAAAAGTTTGTTTGTAAGCAGAAGGGAGGTTCAGTTTGGTCCCCATCACCTTACCAATAAATGCTATCTTGGCATCCTGAATCCTTAGGACAAATACAGATTTCTCCATTTGTAAGACGTCAGCATAATCATCCCAAGTAAGAAAAAAAGCAGAACTAATCAAGGTACATTGACCTGGGGGAAGCAGAGGAAGGATCAGATTTTCAGGAAAAAACCTGAATTCTTTGAAGTCTGTATTTGAGATGAGGAGCCCATTGACAGACATGTAATTACAGACAGAAAACTGATAGATGTGTGATTACAGACAGATGGTGAGCTCGGCAGGAGTTTCTGACAGCTGGGCTCCAGCACTTTTCTGCTAAGTCTTTATGACCTGATCTTTCTTCAGCACATAAATATTCATGTACTTACATTTTTATGTATGATTTAGGTGTAAACCAAGTAATGGTTCTACAAGGTGCTGAACAGCCTTGCCTTTAAAATTAACCATGAAAACTTATGCCAGGTGATTAAATTTAAGCAGACCTGCTGGCTTTACAGGGTTTTGTGAATCTTTCTAGTGGATTCACTGCTCTGTGTCTCAACAGTCATGGGCAGGTTTTATTTAACCTGACTTTGGCCAAGTGAGATGTCTATTTTAAGAGAGTCTTCAAAGCACTCTTTGACACCCTGGAGAAGAATGACAACCTTCAGAAGGAGATTCCTTATGCTACACTAGGATGTCTCAAGCATGTAGGAAAAATCATGCCTGTTAATTAGTTTGGATTAATTTTTAGGTTGGTTAATATTAAATAAACATTAATAATAATAAATGAACATAATATTAAATGAACATTTGCTTAAATCTCATTCTCTGGGACATTAAAACACACACACACAAAAAGAAACTCTTCTTGTTTCCAACAAACTTCTCCAAAGCAAGAACAGTATGATGACTAACTCTAGCAGAGGCTGTAAGAGCACTTCTGTGTTCCTCAGTTTGGGTGCATGCTTGCATTATGCACAAAATCTGTATTAGGACAAGGCATAAACTGCCACCAGCCTTTCATTTCTAGGCAAAGGACATAAAAGTAGGAGGGGATTGGGGATGGGAGGGAAGTAATAGTTTGCTCTAATCAGGTTACCAGGCCACATAATCTGCGGTGATCATCTTGGGGCAAGCCAAAACAATCCCATGAGACAGAAGTCTGCTCTACCCTTTCCTTTTTGTCAGACTTAGGTCCTTCTAACCTCTCCATTCTTTCACTCTTCATACCAATTTCCTCCTCACAGGCAGGGCAAAAGATTTCTTTGATTTATTTTATAAGAATTGCGAAATCTGAGGCACCTTAGACAGTGATATACCAGACAGATACTTCTCTTATGATTATTTTAAGTTTTTACAAGTAGATCAAACACTGTCTCATTTTTTGTCTCAGTAGTCTGAATGTCTTGATAGTTGTAAATGAGTTATTCTGTAGATGTGGCTACGAGGTCCTGTTATGACATCACTTTTCTGATGTTTTAGTTTAAAAAGAACAATTTTAGGCTATTCTCCCTGAAAATATTTCTGCCTAAGGTAACTCCATATTTGCTAAAGAAACTCAAAGCAGAAGCGTGAAACATTTCAAGTCAAATATCTGTGGATGGTCTTCTAGTTTTGGACCACTTCTCACATGCATGTAGCAATTAGCCCATTGTGTTCAGCTCCCAGTCAAGGCGTGCAGTGTTACATCATGCTGTGGTTTCTACATGCAGCTCAACAGCAAAATTAACAGTGTGAATTTGGAAGCAGTAGCTACTTTTGCAGAACTGTCAAAACCACACACTGCCAACAAATATTTCCATATCTTTATTTAAAATGCATCTCTGTCTTCTCTGCTTTCATTGCATGTGAGATCTTCTGCACTTGTCTTGCAGGCTCTGCTGAATGTAGTTATTCCAGACAAAATTAAGCCGGGGATAATTTACACCACTCAATCCTTGCAGTTTGAACATGGTCTTACTTTTGAAATGAAGAAGTGACTAGACAGATGTGATAGGTATTACTTGTTTTCTTTTAATTTTGACATGGTATCTTCGTTGCCACTCATTTATAAGGTCTGATTCAAACTAAATGTATCGTATGATAAGGCCTAGAAAAAATAATATAAATTCAATCTTCCTAATTGCTAGTTGTATACAAACTTTTTTAGTGCTAGCACAGAAGGTCTAGAACAGAACTCTTTATAAACGAAAAGCACTGGCATTATTTCAACTTTCCCAAACAACTCAGCAATTGTTCCAGCTTCTGAGATACACAGTTACACACTGATACTTTAGACCTGGAAAGCTGTTACTCCAGCAGAGACAGTGACGTTGTCTCCTGAAAGATCCTGTAGTTAACACTGTCTCTTGAAGCCATCCAAAGAGACTCTGTTTTATACTACTTTAGAGTCATTGATGATGAACTTCTAAAACTGTGCTTTATGTTATGTGCCACAGAGCAGGCTTCAAATGCAGTCCATGGAAATCTTTACTCACTGGCCAGGTAAATGTGTGTCTCTTGGAATAAAGCAGAAGTGAAAAATCTGTGGTTTGTCTCTGGTATTGATTTTATGGCTCCCAACCATGCTATTCTTGTATTCCTTATTCCTACACTGTATAGTGCAGATATCCAATTTGCCAAGTGTGTCTAAATGGCCTTAGAAAGACAGAGTTTCTCATGTTCATGTGCATGAACTAAAAGCAGCAGTGCACTATTCTGCCAGATGTGTTTCAGCAAGAATGAAGCTAAAACACCATGAGAAAGGACAGCGATATTTAAAATCAGCAAGGACTGCAATTTAAAAAAAGGATTTATAACTGTATGTAAAAAGCTTACGTGAGAAGGCCATTTGAGAAGAGAAGGTTCCTCATGTGCAATGCCTATCTTTATTTATGAAACTGGTTTTGATTCTGTTTAACTGCATTCACTGTGACATTCCAGCAAAGCAAATTATGATTGAGCCTGGCTGGTAATTTGTCTGATGCTTGAATATACTTGTTACATAGAAGTCCAATCCTATGAAAGAAGCTCTTGTGAGAAACTAGTCACCATAAGATGTGTATCCATTGTAAAATGCAGAAGAAAAACTTTAAGTCAACTCATTCAAATGCTTCCTCAGGATCAAGGAACAACAGTCATGCATTATACTTTGGTTTTTTACATTTGTTTTACAGCATTACAGAACAGCCTGTTATACATTAATTCTACTTGGTTAAGATGAATAAAGTGCGTGGGGAACATTTCAAAACTGTGAAATTATCTGCCAGTAGATTGGGGTCTGCATTTATCAATGGCATTGAATATTTTCTTAAGCAAATACCTGTCATATTTCTCCAGTATTTACAATTGTTTTAAAAAGATTTTTCTTATCTTAGGTTGTAAAGATGCATCATCCAACCCTGATTTGCTTATTTGTCTAAGAACAGCCATTACCATCAATTTGTAACTCCAATGAAAAATTACTGAGATCCCATATAGTCTGAAGTTCTCCTGATTTTACTGATTTTAACTTAATTTCTTTCCTTTTCTGCTATGTCCTCACTCAAAAGTGTGTTTTTAATCTCATTTTAAGCATGGATATTCTACTAAATTAAAGCAAATAAACTGTAATCTTTTACATTTTAGCAATATTGTTCTATAGGCTCCATAGAAAATGTATTAAGTATTCATTTGTTTTCTTACCTTTGATCAACTCAGTCTTACTAGGGGTCTGTCTATAATCCAGTAAGTCATAGAATTGGGATTTTTTTTTTGACAAAATCTGAAAATAGTCCAATTCTGCTAACAGAATTTAAATATCTGGGCTTTGATTTTACGGTTTGTAAACTTAAATGTATTCAATCAAAAGATTTAAATTTTTCAGGTTTTTTTTTTTCCCTACTAATTTACACTGTGGGTATAAAAAGAAATTATTTTGGGTTTAAATTTCTGGTTTAAACCAGAAATCCTTATGGCTTTCATTTATAAACTAGAAATGCTCCTGGCTTTTTTTCATCCTCCATGGAAAGTATAAATAATGTATTAGAATGCCCCCTGGAGGTACACTGGCAATTGCCATCTATTTCAGCCATCATCTTTTCAGGAAAGGGATCTGAGAAATCTCCAATTTTAGTTCATTCCACAACTGACTGCTGTATTAGACAGTTGGAACAAGATACCCTATTCAGAACATGGAAAACATGAGGAAGTAGGATTCAGATACCTTGTTCCCCAGTTCAAAAGAAGAGTACACTGTTTTTCTCTTTGGGGCAAGTAAGAAAATACATCCTGTACGTATCTACAAGCAGACACCAAACATGTTCATTGCCTGTGCAAATTTGGAGCTTTACACCGATTTCAGTCTCTCATATCTCAGGGATGTTACTAAGATTGGTATTTTTGTGTTAATGTGTAGTTTAGATAAAACTCCTTCTCTCCAAATATATCTTTTGTTGGCCCCATGGCTGGTGCTGGACTCTACATATTTCTCACTGTAATGGAATGGGAGAGCTGGGGCAAGTACAAGTTGCTCCTGACACAGAGTAAAATGTGAATCAGGAAGATTTGAGCAGATGAAAAGGGAATGACCAGATGTTTTACATGTTATTTCTACTAATGGCACAGTTTTATGAAAATATACAGCCCACTTGGAGACACTGGAAGATGAAAACAAATAACCCCAATCAATCAATCAATCATTCAATCAATCAATCCATCAATCACTCAATCAAACAATACCCGAAATAAAAAACCCACCAACAACCAAAAAAGTCACCACCAAAAGGAAAAAGAAGAAGACAAGGGTAAAAACTAACCAGAGATTTCACTCTTTTAAAAAGCAAGACTGCAGAAGACAGCAACCAAAAGCAGCCTCACCTCAGCCCAGTGTCTCTTAATTGACCGGGACACTATGTCCTCCCCAGGTGGAGTGGAATTCAATCCTATGCATTACTCAACCAGTAGGACATGATTTTCGTTGGAGGAGCACTTGTGGGTCATAGAATTACTTTTTCTGAGAGAACTTCAAATGTGATAAATAGAGCCTAAAGAGGGACAGAAGAGTGCAGAAACTAAAGAGTTTGTCTTTCTTTTATAGTATCTGTATGTGTAGTCTCTCATTCATTGTGATGCAGGAGAATGGTGTCTGAGACTGTAGCCTACATCCTCAGCAGTCAACATTTGCTAGTAGAGACAAGCAACTTCTGTGCTCTTCTGTGATATTTGGCATGATTGATAATGATAAGAAGGGAAATGGTACTACAAATCAGAGATGTAGAATAGATCCTGATCAGTGCTGATTTACAGCAGCAGAGAACTTGGCCCAGTGCTCCTTACTTAGGGAGACACGAGGAGATACTTGCCTCCCTGATGAAAATAAAGTATTTAAATTCCCTGAATATTCTACTCATCTGTGATTCAGAATGACATAGCTGGATGAACTAACCAAATTCCTAAAATTGATTAACCCAACCCAGCTGTCTCATTTAAGGATGATTTAAACAAATGAAAAATAAAAACTGCATTTAAAAAAACATAGAAGAATAACTTAATGAACATGCACAAAATTTTTTTGGAAACTAGTTGAATTTGCTGTTCTGAAACCATCTGAATGAGCACTGAGTTTGGAATTCATATCTCCTGTAACTCTAACATAAGCTCTCAGTCTCCAGAATTACAGTGGCCTGAACATGGCTGAGGGTGCTTAGACAAACTTATGCCACCTATTTAAGGAGTTTGTGAGTCAAACTGGAGGAAATACACCTCACATTTCTCACTAAAAAGAATAGATAGAATATATTATATAACACTGTAGGTTCGTTCAGAGACAAATTTACCCTGGCCATCACAGATATTATCAGTTGTTTGCGCATTGTAGCTTTTCCTTTGATCTGTTTTTCAAAAATAGTAGAAGATTGAATTCTTCACATATTTCTCAACATATGGGACTTTTACTGTTTAAATTCTGAAGAGAGTGAGGAAGAGATTGTGAACAAAATCTTGAAACACAGTATTAAAAAAAGAAAAATTAAAACAAAAGAACCTGTGTTTTCTGGCTGGACAATAGTGCATTAGCCAAAATAGCTGTTTTAACAATTCTGCCTGTGGTAAACTAGTTCTCCATAATTCATTTCATAATTGGGAAAAAATGCAGATTTTCTGACATCATCTCAGTGCAGTGTTGGACACATTGTACAGCAGAGAATCCAACAATAACCACTTATTTTTACTCTCCATGATTTGAGAAGAATTAATTGACCTAGACTGTATGTGGTGGCAATACATTTTAATTAGGGCTTTTTGGTTCAAAATCTTGACACAAATAATAAATGTATATTTGAGTATAAATTAAATTGTATTTATAATCTTGTATTCTTTCTCTTTCTCTTTTCCTGCTTTTAAAAACAAATCAAAGAACCAGACCCAGAAGTTTCAGAGGCCAGAGTCTGAAAACTAGATGTTGGACTTTGTGGAAGAGGAGAAAGGTGTCACCTTCCCATTTTGTGGTTTGGAGTTATATTTAAATTATATCAGTGGGGTTTTTTCTCTACAGTCACTATCTCAGTGGTAGCTGACTCCTCTCCTATTACTTGTTTATTACTGATTGTAAACCACAGGTCAAATCCCTCAACTGGGCTCACAATTCCTCTGTGTCACATATGAGTAAAATCTGTGTATTTCAATACTCAGATCTCCTTCTGCAGCTGAGTGGGTCATTACAGAAGGGACTGCTTTTGGACAAGAAGTGATCTTCCCACAAGAAACTGAAAGCAAGTCTAGGACAATAATTACTACAATGAGTGCAACAAAATCCTGATTCTGACCTTGGCCATCCTGATGCAAGTCCTGAATACGATCCTCTCAAGTTTCTCAAATGTACAGTCAGGAGAGTATGATTTGACTTTTGCTTCTGCAGGGACCCATTTTGAGAGTGCTCTCATGTTTTTCATCATGTGAGAGCTTTCTGCTGAGAAACTAGCAGGAGGCACTCAGCCTGCCATTTCTGGCTTATTTTGCTTTACCTGATCTGATTTCAGAGAGATTAGGGAAAGAGATGTAAATGGACACAGGTCTATGAAGGAAACAGAGAGGATGCAGCAAATGTAAAGGGCGCAGGGATGGTTCAATTCCACCTGGCTGCCTGTCTCCAAGGTGACTGCCATTATCAGTGAACACAACCAAGTCCTATTTTTAACTTGAGTGAGAAAACAGTTGTACTCTAGTTCATGCTGAAAATCAATTTAATAACAAATTCCTATGAGGGAGAGAATGTCTAAGACTCTGCAAGACCAACTTGTTAAGAATGGCTCAAGTATTTCAAAAGTAAACAAAACCTCAATTGTCCATTGACGTGAATCTTTCCAGACTCCTTCACTACCTCTCTGTCTAGGATAATTTGGAATTGAGTGGGAAGAGGATACGGAGACAGAAATGAAAATGAAGGGAAGTGAAAATGGACACAGAAAAGCAGAAGATGAAAGTAAAGAGCAGCAGAAAGAGGTGGAGAGAATAACCGCAAAATTCTTCTAAAAAGATCTTAAAAATTGCATGTCACATCAAATTCTTCAAGCACAACCCATGACGGAGAAGCAAAGCAAACTTTCTCATGATCTAGCATTCAGTTTCTTCACATATTGCATAATAGGGGACATTCATAAAGGGATTATAAAGACTAACAAACGATTAATGACTATTATATGCACGCTAGAGACCTGAATGATACACCTGGATTTAGGTATAGCAGTAGAAGTGATAGACATGTTTAGAAGAAATATCATAAACCTCAGATCCTTTAGCAGAAGCTTACTTGATTTTGCAATTCAGCTTCAATATACTAAAAATTGTCAAAGATTAAAAGTTTCATCATCTCTGTAACCAAGTAATTGCAGTTGAGAAGTCGTATTTCTGAGGCACTATTTTAATTTTTACTGACACTACATTATGTGATCTAGCTGGTATTTAATGGGAACAGAACTACAGCAAGATTTGTCAGCACTGTATCTACACACTATCACCTACAGCGGAGTTATTCTCTCACTTTATAAGACTGCTACTAGTAGAGTACCATTTCATTAAAATATGACTTCTGGAACAAAACTATCCATATCCTCTTTTTCAATCTGGTTAGTCTATGTTGCAGCAGAAATATTTCAGATATTTCCAAGAAATAGCTCACCAGCAGTACATTATCTTTGCATTATAAATACCTAAAAATGCTTTCATCAAGCATCATATTTTGCACCAGAGATGCGTGAGGAACATAAATTTTAGAGTCTAGAAAAAATGTACCAAATTTGGCCACTTTGTAAGAACTTGAACACTCTGGACTTTGCTTGTTTAAGTCTTGAAATAATCTGTCTCACCTGATCATGCTTGAAATCATGCCCATGATAACGATCATGATAATCTTCTACCTGGATGCTAATTAGACCATGGCTGCAGACAGTATCAAAAGTCAAGCTTTCACTGCTGTAGCTAGGTACCAAGGCAAGCAAACTCCCAAAGTTCTGCCTATACAATTCAGGGAACACTCTGCATGAAGTGACCACAGAGGGAAAAAATGGATTCATGACTTATGGGAGTAGCCTTTGAAGGAAATTATAGGACTAAGACCGGGAATCAGGAAGGTTAGAAGCATAATGAAAAACTGGGACCAGCTGAGTGAGTAGGGGCTGGCAGCTGGGGCTCCCACTGGGAATGATGGGGAAAGAAGATGGACTGAGAAAGAATGAGAAGAGATGGGCTAGTTATTGAAATGAGGAACACTGGGCAGAATCAGGCAGAGTGTTAGCACAGAGATGCTGGTGTGTCCACACTTCCCTATGACATTTGGAGCTGGTCTGAACACCTCTCGCTTGTCTCTAAACATCAGTGAAGCTCAATGGAAAAAGGCAAGTATCATCCCATCTTGGGTCTGCTCCAAGCCAACTTGTCCCTTTTAACAATTATTCTGCTGTTTCCCAGGCCAGAAGTCAGTTTTGTGTTTGACAAAAGTTCACTCCTGTCTAAAGCGATCATGATTTTTAGAGGACCGGTGTGATTTTTTGTATGAGAGAAATGGTACAAGGTTATGCAGAAACACAGAATCACAGAGTGGGTAAGGTTGAAAGGTACCACAGTGGGTCATCTGGTCCAACCTCCCTGCTCACATAGAGCTCAGCAATATTGGGGTTTTAGATAATTTGTGATTACATGCAATTGCACAGCACCAAAAAGACAAAGACACATAGTACTTCTGTAACAGTGTGAGGAGGTATCTATTGTCAATGGTGACTGTGAATACAAATGATTCTGAAGATCATCCACTGAAGTAGGACAGGCATGCTTAACATCTCAGGGGCTGATCAGTGAATGCTTGTTTAAAATACTGATATGTGTCACCAGTTTCTTATCACACACTTTTTAATCCTCTATAATCACGTTGACATTTGAAGCCAAAAAAGTGACAAGAAATTACATCACAACTATGGTTCAGCTTACTGTTCGACTATGTGCTTCAAGTTTAGTTTACTATAATACAGAATAGGGCTGCTTAAAAATGGCCTGGAAAAGGGGCAAACCCCTATGAAGCATATGTAGACTGATAAACCTGTATCAGAGTACCAAACTCAAAGTCCTGCTAAACTGAATGGTCTCTAAACATGATGCTGTATACGTGTTGAGTATCTACTGCTAAATGTGTTCTAGGAGATTGGTGTATCGACAGATATGTTGGCTGAATGCTTGTTCAAAACCAGATTAAAATACCATATTTTAAAGAAACCAGCTAACACAGACGAAAGTCATGCAACTTACTCTCTGTTTGAAACCATGTAGCCCTGCTTGGAAAACTCAAATGCAACTCTTGACAGTTTTGTCAGAAGTCTGACTTCATATTTCTGATGGCAAACAGCAACAGCAAAGCTCTTGTGAATGAAAGCAAATAACTAAAAAAATAATCCCATCTCAATTCTATGTACCACTCCACAGCAGCAACAAAATACACATATTGGCTTTCAGTCCAATATTCACATGAGAATAAAATAGGGAACATTTTCATTTATTTGGCTACATCTAGAAGAATGATGTCCACAGAACTGTAGGGATATGGGCTTCACTATAGTTGATTAAAGAATGATTCCTTAAATCCAACTACCAGCTGTTCTCACATGAGATTTTTAGAGACAGTTTTCTCAACTTTCTTTTGCATTGTCAAATCATAAAATTAACAGTGTGAGAGAGAGATCTGGCTACAGCTATATTTTTCAGCTTCTTTCCTAAAGTACAGTGTAAAAGAAAGACCTATTTTTTTAACAGTGTAATTAATTTTTATGTTTAAAAAAATCCCTAGCATTACAACACATAGACAAAATACTGATTCTCTGGCAGCAAAAGAAAACTGTTTAAGAGGTATGGGCACAGAAAATAAACACATTTTCAAATATGATCATATGCAAAAATAATGAAATTTGCTGTAATAAATGTCAACAATTAGCATCAAATAACAGACAGCAAGTAAACTAGTAATATACATGTCTCAAAGAAATTTTACTATAATAGAGTATTTAGTATAACCTCACTATAATAGTGTAATGGTTTTTAAAGTCATGTCATTTGTAGAACTCAACAGAATTAACTGGCATAAAATCCACAAAATCCTTACACTGGGCCCATACTTGGAAGGAAGAAATACTAATGGTGACTTCAGTTATTTGTTATTTCAGAGAAGTAGCTGCCTCCTGATGCTTTTGAACATACGCAAGAGAAATCCAAGACTTTTAACAGAGATTGTTATGGTTCCTAACTTTTGTTCCAGGCAGTCTAGGACTACAGATACCTAGCCAACTCTTTATCTGGCCTAACTCCACTCACAAAATTTGGCCAAACATAAATTTGTCACATTTATTTAATGTAAAGGTCAGATCCTGTGTGGTGCTCAGCTTTCTTTCAGAAAAAAATGTAATACAGGAAGTCTCTAAAACCACATCTGGAAATGAAGGCTCTGAATGACTATTCTTTCTATGACTTCTATATAAATGACTGAGCTAGTATTTTTTAGGGTTATTATAGTTGTATATTTATTTATCATAGCTATGTATTTATCTATTTATTTATCATATTTACTAGAACAAACAATAACTTGTTTTCATGGATACTAGACAAACACCAGAGAGGGTATCCTATTTTAAAGACTGCCTGGATGGATTAAAGAGACAGGAAAAAAAACCAATTACATCTTGACAATGTCAATTTTAAGGATGTGTCCCTCAAGTTTGCTATTTTCAATCATTTAGTTTATTGCAGATGTAGAAACTGTTCTGAAAACAGGTTTTGCAGAGTTGGAGTGCAGAAAATAGTGGTTCTGTGACCCAGCTGAGGAACAAAGCCTGTGTAGATTACACATAAGAAACACCAGGGAGGAAAGCATGGAAAACAGATTGGAGAGCAGCAGATAACTGGAAAAAACAGGCTGGCAACTTTGATGAACCATATGGATTTGACAGGGTGACATAAAAAGAGGCAAAATAGTCCAAATACCGCAGACTTGGTAGGCCAGGCCAATAAGTTTGTTTGCAGCAATTTTTCCCAAGATTCAGATTGGAAGGATCATAAATATTTATGAAGAAGCTTTTAAATTGCCACAGAGAAAAAAAAAAAATGAGCAGGTTCTTAAAGGATTCACTGTTGGCATGAGCTTTGAAAATAAGAATCTCTGTTTGACCTATATTTTATCCTAAACACTATAAACTGCTTGCTCATTGGAGTAAGGGAACTGTGATCTCTGCACATGTTCTCTACTTTTGCATTACATCTGCTGAGAATCTGGTGTTTCACATATAACTAAGATTTCAGCAATGTACACAGTTGTGCAATGTACACAATTGTGAAAAAGCATGTGCAAAAGCCCTTTATTTCTTGTTCCTTAAATGCTTCTACAATGAAAAAATGAAAATCTTTTAACTTAGTCCACAGAAGACATAAGCTGTGGTATAGGAAGCCTCTGCAGAACTTTGGTTTAAGCTGTTGCATTTTATGTGTACAGCTCCAATAATGTCTTGTGCGAGGATCTGAATGCTGAACTGGTTTTTGTGGGAATAAACTGGAAGGTACAGGTGCGTTGGAGGTGACTGGAAGCTTTACTTGTTTGGCACTGACCATAAGGACAAGTGGAGGTTTTGGCAAATTCCCTGGCTCTGGATGATTTCTGAATACCCCATCTGAGACAGTGGCTGGTGAGTTAGTCAAGTTGCACAAGGACAGCTTTGGTCTAAGTTTCTCTTTACAGGTATGAGTAAGAAAAATACCCCCATTAGAATCCTTGCAGCACGTCAGTACGGAGCAGAAGGGAGGTAATTTCCATGTTTTGTTCAAGAGTCTTAGTGCCAGACTGCAGCTGGGATAAGCACGTTGCAGTGCACACCCTCTGCTCGAGACAGTCCATCTCTTTGCAGCACATCAGTGTTGCAGCTGTGGGATGCTCACCTCTTTAAATGCAAGACTTGTTTCTCTAGTCCCCAAATACTGGCACATGTTTGCAGTAGTTCTGTGGCAAAGGGGACTTTGACCCCAAGTCTTCCTCCTGCAGTACGTTGTAAGCAGAGTGACTATCAGTAGGCTAAAAATACAATTATCTTCCCAGCTTGGGGAATGGGTATCACTAGTCATCACACATGTGGAAGCTCCCTGTACCATTACAGAGACATTTAGCAGGAAAACATCAAAAATACAGCAACAAAAAAAAACTACGGAAAAGGAGTCTTCTGTGTCCAACAGAGTGAAAAATTTTTTTAGCAAGGCAAGGATGATGCCTGAATGAAGGGTGTGCTATTTTGCCCCACTATCCATTCAAAATACAGATGACAAATGTACATGGGAAAATATCCAGTTCTCACATCCAAGGTGGACCAGAAACTATGTCTTTGTCCTCAACAGAACAGAAATATTTGGTATTCTTTTACTGTGTGTAAGGTATTCAAGGCCTGTCAGATTGAGGAAATATTTTGTTTGAACAGTTTGGTTGCAAAATTTTAGTAATTTCTATGACTACATGAGTATGTGTTTTTTTAGTAATTTACTTTCAAACTGAAATTTCTTCTTCTTCACAGTATTTTTTATCCTACCTTCATAATTTTTTTACCCAGTTGGAGTGGATGGATTTTCCACAGTAATCCATTTACACCAGGACTATATGGCAGAGTGTCTTGGCCATTGTGTAAGGCTTCAGTCCCACTCCTAATTGCTTTTGGTACCATTTCTTCCAGTCTACTTCTTCCTGCCCTTGTCCCAGACCGGTTATTATTTAAGCACATAGCTTCTTATTCTAGCTCATGCCTTTCTCATTCTATGTTGATACTGGTTTGGGCTATTGAGCTCTTTTCTGGCACATTTTTGTTTCCTGCATCGACTCAGCGCAAGAAGCTGTGAAATTGTTAAGTATTTGCCTGAGACAATAAAATGTACTTTCCATCTACTGCCATGCCATATCTTCTATGGTTGTTTACAGGATATTCACATTTTAAGTCCATTGATATACAGCTTCCTGGTTTACCCCTTCAAGTTTTGGAAATATGCATTGATAAAAACACTGCAGTTTTCAGGAGCTAGTCCTAATTTCAGTGAATTTTTACATTTTTAATTTCAGAATTGTACCTATTCCCCTGCCAGTTCCCTTTCAGGCATTTTCCTTCCATAGTCAGAGGTTCAAATCTTACTTGGTAACTTGATTTTAAGTATTTAGATATGCATTATTTCTCCTTGATGTTTTTTTTTTTTTTCTGTCTGTAGTGCCTATAATCTTGTTGTTTACATATTTTCTTCCCCTAATATACCTAAAACTGTATTTTCACTACAAATATTGATTTACTTCCTATAAATATTGAATTGGGGTGTTGTATTTATACCATCACAGATAATTCTAACTTAAGATTTATTTTTCTTCACTGACTTACTGACTTTATGCAGATTAGTATATATATTTTTTTATCTTTCGATTTCTCCTTTGATCTGGTGGTTTGTTTTCTATTGTAATCTCTTTAATATTTTCTTTTTTTTCCTTAACTTTTTTCCTGAACTATTTTACTGCAACTAGGAAAGAAATTTTCAATATTTGTTCTTTCCAAATTCTCTAATGATTTAAAAGTACCCTGCCATTTCTTTTTATTGGCTCTCATGTGACACGGTTATTCCTATTGTATGTGACTGGATTTAGAGTTTGCATAATTTCCACCTGTGCTGAATCAGTCCCCAGCAATAAATTTTCTGTGCATTCCTGAATCCCAACAAATTTCCTGTACTTTCTCATACAATTCCAAAATTTGTTTACAAAGATCAGTATTTTTTTACAAAATACAGTTTATATAAAACCCGATCCAGTCTTTGAAGATGAAGAGCCCTCCTCTTAGGTCTGATTCTGGTTCAACACATTCAGATGTTGCATTTGTCATTTCAGTGAGATTAGTGGATTTTCTTCTGACTCACAGTGGTAGAAAGCAAGGCTCAGCTCCTCTGATTCACAAAGAATGAGACACAG
Organism: Dasyornis broadbenti; assembly: GCA_013397935.1. Classification (NCBI taxonomy): domain Eukaryota; kingdom Metazoa; phylum Chordata; class Aves; order Passeriformes; family Dasyornithidae; genus Dasyornis; species Dasyornis broadbenti. The sequence goes on along the minus strand of VZRN01005751.1, from coordinate 2,280,118 downwards.
AATGTAAGAAACTGCTCACAGTTCCTTATGCTCTCCTCATTTCCAGCTATTAGGTGTAAAATTGTTTCAGCTGTAGTGGGCTCTTGCATGGTAGATTAAAACTTGTCTTGGGTTTGTTGGACTTCCCCCAACTAACAAACATATTCTATGTATTCAAATGCAAAAACTAATATCAGAAGTGAAAAGAACAGTTGAAGAAATTTCTTTGGCCTGACTCAGATGAGTAATGAGGACACAGATTCCCCCCAGAAAAGATTTGTTAGCTTAACGTTACTGCTGTGAATTGTACTGCAGAAATAAATGCATGAACTACTTATATCAGCTGAACAAGTCAGTGAAACTATTTCAGAAGAAATATGTTTTGTTAAGCCCTGCATCCCTAAAATTGTATCAATTTTGGTTAACTTTGTCTCAACAAGCTTCTCAGTTTACTCTTCCTTACCCTCAGTTCCCTGTAAACTCTAACCCTTCCCAAGGCATTCTCGGGTGTCCAGCCTTAGAAATGGTGAGTATATGAATACCACTGAATACTGATGTTTGTGCTACATCAGTTCACTTCAGCAGCAGATGTGTAAAGAAGTGTAGCTAACAGGTTGAGGGAAGTCATTCTCTTCTGTTCAGCACTTGTGAGACCAGATTTCCTGTAGTCTTCATTCTGAAGGCTCCCTAATGAGGCTTTTTAAGATGTGTTTTTTATATGCCCAAGGTTGAAAACTTCACAGCATCTCTTGGCAACTTGCTCCAGTGCTTCATAGCCCTCAACAGTTCTTTCTTCAGAAATTCAGAAAATGGTTCTGTTTCCATACAATCTGTTCTTGGCACTTTTCACTTTGTCTATACTAAAAATGAAGCAGGGCCATGATCCCCAATTTTCCATACTGTTTCATTGTTATATTGTCATGGTTTTCATTTGTGCTTGTCAGCAGTTCCCCAACCAGTATTTTGGAAAGGCATTTGATGTGCACTGTGAATCATTGTAATAGTGACTGTCCACAGCAGACAGTTCACATGTCCACCCTGTGCTGGATGAAAGAGAAGTAAGATGTACGAACACATAGCTAACTCCTTTTGCTTACATGATGCACATTTAACTTCATGTCTTAAATGTGCATCAGACCATGAGAACAATTTGAAGTACTAAGGCCTGAACCTCAGGCCCTGACTGAGGCCTGAACAACAGGCCATGAGCCAAAGTTGACCTCTAGATGAACCTTCCAACCAAATGTTATATATATCCGCTCATTAACCAAGTATTATTAGCAATATGATATATCTGTACACACATTAGCAAAACATGTGTTTACCTTTATTCAGAAGCAGGACAAGGCCACGAAATCACACATCTGGCCTGTTTGGAGGTGTATCATCAAAGACAAAACCCTTGGCTTCTCTTTGGGCTCTGGCCCTGCTTTTGGGGAACCCAAGAGGAGGATGAAACCAGATGTTCCTGCACTAGAAGTTATGGTAACTTGTTTACTCAACAAAATAAAGGCTGGGCCCTCTCAGCAAAGGTGGAAGTTCTTGGCTGTGGGTGAATGCAGCGCACAGGATTTTCCAGTTACTAGGAGAAGCTCTCCAGTCTGTTGCTATGACAGGGGCTCCCCCAGCTGATGTGTTCATCCAGGTGATGGTAAAGATTTTGGTGATGTATCTTTCTTAGCCACTATAGGCAATTTTTGTAGTAATGTTTAGGTACATTGGTTAGCTTATCCTTTTGTGAATCTTTGCAGTTTTGCACTGTAGTAAATGACAACTTATTTCTTAAGCTGATGTCTGTGTCATTTGTCCTGATCTTTTCCACCGGCAACACAAAATTCCATATGTGTTCTGTGCAGTAGTATAGCTGTAGCTTACCCTCACAAGACTACAGTGCTTTTTCTCTGTTCTCGTGAAGCACTAATAAAGGCAGTTGTTGCTGAAAATATGTTGTTGTTATTATTATTAAATAGAAATGATAATTTCTTCTGGAACAGAAGACAAAACCCATACTCTGACCTTATGACGAGGTTTGAGTTGGTGAGAAGGGTACAAGGCTAGCTATCTTAGTAGGATCCATTGGAGTCACAGAGATGTCTGCCTTCTCAGTTCTATTTTCTCCTTGCCCTTGTATAATCTGGTTATAGTCTGCCTCACATATATATATACTTGTCTCCTTTTAATGCTTCCATTCAGCTGATGCCCTGTTTCAATCTTGGTTCATATAAGCTGTTCATATACAAATAAAACTGTGCATTTCTACTCTTGTAGAAGTGCTTGTATTACACCTGTAATGGAAAGGCACACCACACGTCATAAACCTAGAATTTTTCTTTTCAGGTGCCACAGACTTCTATGAAAACTTTTGCCTTGATTTGATGCATGGAAAGAGAAGTTAGCACACAGGCTTTAAAAACTTTAAAAGAGGTGGAAATGCTGAAGTGTATTGTATTTGATGGTGAGTCTCTAACTTTTCTTAAATGTTAGAAATTCTGTGGGCAGAACTCTTCCAATAATATGAAAAGAGGGATGTTTAAAGGACCTGTCAAAGTTCCAGCAAGAAAAAGGTTGAAAACTCCTGAAATAAACTATTAATACAGCTGAAGTCCCCATGCCACAGTGGACCAGAAAGGGTATTTCATTGCCTAGATACACAACATCTCCCAAACTTTTACATCTCAGCTGGGATATACATAGAATAATATATTTTTCCCTTGTGATTTCACTGGGCTGCAGAATTAGCTTGCTCTCTTTCAGGCTCTTACTAATACACTGTACTACAGCAAGGCACAATTTATACAACTGAACAGAATTGTCACATACAAAGAACATAAGACACATCTGTATTATGATGTTGCATGGCATCCACGTGTTTCCTGAATAGTCACAATAGTGGTGATAATGAGGGTTGTGTAGAAGTCATAGGCAAAAAAAAGGAAGCATGTTTCTACAGTTACACGTGAGCTGAAAGAGGTGTATGGTTTTCCTTTCACTTTGAGCAAGCCTTACCCAGTAAAGCTACAGTGAAAGGATGTGTGCAAGCTGTGTAAGATTCCAGTGGAAATGCTGCAAAGAAAATAACTCCCTGTGTTTGTGGAGGATCTCATATAGCAACAGTCTCACTCTGCCTTTCTTTCAAATGGAGACTATCCAAAAGTGAAACCTCTGCTGGGGCCTATATTCAAGATTAAGCACTCAGCCTTTCAGCCAAGAGGCATGATTGATTCCTAGTTTTAGGACACAAAAATGTTAATGTTTTATATATATATATATATATGTATTTAATTTTTATTTTTGGTGAACATTTCTCTTTTTAACCTAAGCCTTCTTAGGACTAATGAGATCAGCATGGTTTGTTATACTGAAGTATTTGTTCTGCCTGAAGGTATTTGAGACTATTTTCCCCCTATATGTCCAGAAAGAAACTGTAAGGAAAAAAAAGGAAAAATAGTAGAAAAAATGTTTGCACAGAAGACGGAACATGCAATTCTGAGTTAGCTTATTTTCCAGATGCAAACAAATAATTTTCAGGCAGTCTGATTAACATTTACACAACTTGGCTATTACTTACTATTTAAAGATTGCCACAGTAAACTTTTCAGTTTCAGGAATATTAGAAAAATTATGCTCCCTAACCAGACATAATTTTAACCTTCATAGCTTGGGGGGAAAGGGGGAAATATATGTTATCCTTTTGTTTTTTGCTGAATAGTCAACATCGTGTTCCAGGAACAATTGATTCTGAAATAATAAAGACTTTCTGGCTCTCTTGAAGTTCTTAGGTTTTTATTATTGCTTTTGGATGATGGTCACCTTCTGTTTAGATTTTCTGAATGCATTTATCCTGGCTGTCAGGTCTTCTGATACCTTTGGAGTTGACTGCAGGGCTGTGTGTGAGGGAGAGCGTGCACTGATTCTAACAAAACACCTTGTTTGCATGGTCTGTCCCTACACTGGGGACGTGCTATTAGACCAAACAACCTCATACTGCTAACAAACTGCTTGACCTTATACTGCTGATAACAAACTGCCTGAAGGAGTATTAACCACAAATACCAACCCTGGTGTTTGTTGCTCCCTCTTAGTGGAGCTTTCCAGAGGACACTCCACTTGTAGCTACTCCAGTATCAGATCTGCACTGATGTGACTGAGTGGAGTTGTGACGGACTCACTCACAGGCTAATGATGACCTTGCCAAAGCCAGTGCTCACCACAGACTTCTGCTCACCACAGATTTGTTTTTCTTCTTGTAAGCAAGAACTGGATGAGAGGGGAGGATTTAGAAGCTGATCACAGCAGGACAGTGACTGAACTACTTGCTCTGACTCCCCTGAGAGGGCTTATGCCTCCTCACTAGCCATTATGACCATTAGGAGACTGTCCAGGTATGTAAGGAACTGAAACTGGAGAATTTAAAACCCAACCTCCACAACACAAGTGAGGTGAAGTATTAGGGCCTCCAGCCTAACAAATGATTTTTGTGGCTGAACTCCTGAAAAATGACTGTTTTTTACTGTGTATGGTGATCTTGTGTGATTAAGCTCTGTATAAAAACCATTTAAAATGCATTTTGTGCAGTTGGAGCTACTACTGCTTACCCATTACTAAAATAACACTACAGTAATATCAGTCTCCCTGTGGGCACAGTGACTGAAGAAGAAACCACTTCAGGCTGACTGATGAGTAAGCAGGGGTGGAACATTTTGAATTTTGCATTTTATTGAGCACAATGAAGTGTATGTGTCTATGTTTGGGGTTTTTTTTCTCAAAGGGATATATAAAATTAGGTATCTAAGGTATCTATACAAAGGCTCATTTTATATTCATTCCCCTGACCACAGTATTTGCTAGAGACTATTTTTAAAAATGGTGTAAATTAATTTTCACCATTTGCTTCCCCCTAAAAACAAGACCAGCCATAAGTATAGTTTCTAAAGATATTTGAGGTGAAAACAGCTATAGACAGCTAGCAAAAGAATGCATGTCTTCTACAGTTCTCAGATTAGAGCTCAGTTACATTACATAGAGGACATACACAGAAGAAGAACACATGACAACACCACCTTCTGATTGGGAAACAGCAAAGAAATTCATATGTAAAAGGTTAGATTAGCTGAAAAATTAGTTCTTAGAATAAAGAAGAAGAATAGCAAAAATATACATTGGTGGTACTTAAACAGGGAGGGAACTACTAAGGGAAATGGAGAAATCTGGTGAAAAACAATTTGATTTCTTCTTAGAATACATGGTTTAGCTGAAGACAAGATAGAGGACAGGGGCGAAGGAATGAAAAGCAATGGCCTGTGATATACTGATTAGACTGTATGACCCAATGATCTCTTGTGATCTTAACCCTGACAAGACAATGAGTGGCTCAGTTTAACTGAAGAAAAGATAAGGGTCTGATATGGAAATGCTCTCAGTATAAGAATGGAGGCATGCTTACTGGCAAATAAAGTTAGTTAAGACAAGCTGCAAACCTGTTATTTAAAGTTTATTACATATTACGTATTAGCACTTTTTTCTCTGTAGAGATAAATTTCAAAGCTTTTTATGAGTTTGTTTAGTGCTAAAGCTATGGCACAAACAGGGTTATATTACGGGGCAGGGACCATACAGAATAAGAAAAATAATTTCTAGAATGTAAGTGGAAGACAAGTAGTAATAAAGGTCAGATATTTCCCATGTTGGATTGCCTTAACTGAGTAGCTGTGACTAGTAACCCCTTGCCTATATTCTGGAAATGTTTGGTAAAGATAAGCAGTCTTTTGTATTGTTAATGAATCAATGTATCACCAAGGCACAGCTTTGTCAAGTATACCTAGAGATCTACAGCTGTACCTCTTCATCTTGCTTTAGGGTACAGCAGAGTATGTGTATGTCCATGCAGACCTCCATACTAGGCTCAGGTCTTCTGCTCTTAGTTCTCCGGCCTTAAAATGGGGCAGTTTAATTGAGCTGGTTGCTTTACTGGCAGATGACCTTCCTAAAGATCGTACCTTTCAAAGAAACTGCAGCAAGGGGTATTCATATATACAGTGCTCAATGAGATAGTAAGAAATTGATAGCAAGTGTAGAAAAAAAGAGTAGAAAAGATTTGTAGAAGTATGTTTGATTATGCTAACTTCATCACATATACTTTCAGGGCCCTGTAAAATATGCAACAGATTACAAACTGCACACAGAAAATAGCATTAACATAGAGTGAGCCACTTACCACTATCACTTCCGATAAACATGAACAGAACTCTGGTAATAGGGAAGGAATATTTCAGCAGTGAGTACCAAGATCAGAAGAAAACATATTTGAATATGATGCATACATCAACATACCCTTAACTCAACGCTGGTCCTGATGCATGTCTAGTCCAGAATTCACAGCATGATTCAGAATTTATTTTTGTATCTTCTACATTAGCCAATCCCTCTTAGGAAAGGGCCAGCATCTATCAATTTCAGCAATGTTAGTTTTAAAAGCTTTTATAAAACATCATTAGTTCTCCAGGATCAAGGATGCTATTCCTGATTTTTCAGGAAGATTTGCTTTGTGATCTGGCATTTTGAAACTCATATTCTGTTGGACATATATTTGATGTAGATAAAATAGTTTGAAAGGGAGGAGGGGAATTAAATTCTATCTTATTAATACAGTATTGTTAAGAAAAGTGACTGTGCAATTGTTAATACAACATTTTACAAAAGTCCTTGCAGGTTTTTTCCAAGCTGCCTCCCTGTCCAGCTAGTGAAAATGCTATAACCTCCCATCCAAACATGCTCCTCTAGCCCTTACTAATTCCCACATTTTTCTCATTCCTCTGCTGTAGTGTTAGTTTCCTTACTAAAGTGTGGGTACCTAACTTGAGGTCCAGCTGCTACTGGTTGTGAGCCAATCCATAGGACAGTGCGTATTTTTAAAACACTGAGGCTGCTGTTTTCTGGTAGAAAGTAAAAGTGTTTTCCTGATAATGCACAACCAGCTGGCTGAACAGTTTTTGCATACATACAGTCAAGGTCTATTCTTCATTTCATGCGTTGTGAGACATTCACCACTGATTAGCGTCCCAAAAGAAAACTCACCATCACTTAATAGATTCATTCAGAATTCCAAGGAACCTTTCAATTGTCCATGTTCATCATATCTTAAAAGAAAATAAGAATAAAAGATACATTACTATCTGATGTAAAGGGATTTATTAAAGATACTTCATGCAGGATTTAAATAGATGCTTATAAATAAAAGAAAAAAGAATAAAAGACAAATAAAATAAAACAAAAGAATAAAATAAAATAAATAAAATAAAAGATAAATAAAAGATAAAATTTGAAAATATAACTTTGTATGTTACTACAGATAAACCATGCATAAATATGTAAAGAATAAATCTGGTGAACTATGGTATAAATACTCTAGCTGTTGCTTAAGCCAAGCTTTAATGTCTTAAAAAGACATTTACATTGTGGTATGTTTCCTGGACTGAATATCTATGTTATATAAAGGCCACTGAAGTACTTCCTTCCCCCTTTAGTTTCCAGTCTTTTTAGTTTAGATCAATTGTCATCCATCTGAATGTGAAAAGTCACTTCTGGTATTTTTCCCTCAGTGTTTTCTCTATCTAAAGTAATCAATAAAAGAAATAATAATAAAAAAAAATAGAAGAAGAAATCAGTGAAATTTTATCAAGCACGAAATAGTGTTTTAACAAAACAGGGGGATTTGCTGAAGTAATGTTTCAGTAAGGAAGGAAATACCATTGACTTTATTACAGCTGCCTAATGTTTTCCACGAACTGCAGAAAATAATTCATTGTATCTTAGTGACCTACAATAACAGCTGACTGCTTGCACTTGATGGAAATGTGATTTGTGCCTACTAAAAATTAACTATTTAACTTCTCCATATTTTCTTCTCTAGCACATTAGTTTCCTTTGCATTCTGTTGTGAACTGCTTTGTGAGATGTGAACTCCAGTAAACAAAACCACCGATTGCTAGGCAATGTTCCTCCATGAAAGAAAAATAGGGTCAGACTGCATGCTTCTGTGAGCTGTAAAACCCATGCTGGGCTCTAAAAGACTGCACTTAGATGAGGCCCCTTCATTTTAACAGGCATTTTATCTCAAAGGTTCAACAATGTAATAAATATAAAGGAACATTTCTGACAGTTGCACATGCACAGACAAATGCATACACATGTACACTCAGCAGAAAGTTCCAGGGTAAGAATATTAGAGAAGATGAAAACCAGTTAAGGTTCAGGGCTGGAATAGATAAATTGACAATGTGAAAAAATGAGTATTTTGTCTAAGTACTGTGGAGGAAAATGAGCAGGGATGAGGCAGAAAGAATGGGAACAACATTTGTCTACTGGGACTTTTTAGAAGATTTACTCCCACTGCTGTTGTTGCCTTCGAGAAACAAGATGATCCAAGCTGTTCTGCTGCAACTGACAGTGCTGTAAGTCCAACAGATTTCATATTCACCATGTAATACCATCCTTTCATTACACAACTTACAGACTATGTTCTGTGCATAGTAGCTAATAGCACCAAGATATTGTACACACATCTATGAAGATAATACTGTATGCATACACAGTACCTATCCACATAGTGTGAAACTGTATATGTGGCACATCACATATACAATATCTATGAATATTTACATCTACGGAAGGAGAATTTGTTTAGGGATCACAAGCAAATTTTACTGTAATAGGTGGTCACCTGGGATCCTTCATGTCAATTCAGAAGAAACAAGAATATTCGTTTCATCTTCAAATATGATCACTACTGTATGCCTCAATAATTTGTATGAAAAATAGAGATGAAAAAAAGATAGATCTATTTTGATTTTTATTGCATATCATTGAAATGCACTGCCTGTTTTTTCTAGTCTTTCTAATTTAAAGGAGGAAAATTAGCATGAATCCAGGATTGCTTCCACTGAAGCAATGCACCTCCACAGAAGTAAAACTAGGGCAAGGAGACCCTGAAGTCTTCATTCTACCATTCCACGCTAGTGGGATTTTGTTTTATTCTTTCAAATGTGTGAATGGAAAGATGGCTACACATTACTGAACTGAAACAACACTGTAAGCAAGGCAGTATTAAGAGACTACCTTTAGCGAAGATCAGCTCTTTCGAAACACTGGTTGAAACACTGTATTATTTAAATAGCTATCTAAGCCAAGGCTGCCATTTTATATGTTAGTCAGAAAATGTCATTGTAAACACTACAGTGGCTCTCATCAGCAAGGAAACTGTTTTCTAAGTCACTCGTGGCATGATGTCAGGGTACTACTCACTGGAACATGAATATCAGTTCCTCAGAGGTTTATGTTTAAAATATCAATTTAGTCTGCTTACGAGTTGAGCTATCTTAATATCAGAAATCAAGAGAGTATGCCTGTTATTTAATCTTACCTTTCTCTGTTATATCTACAACATCTCTGTAAGTTCTCCATTTCCCTGCTGATGCTTAAAGTACTGGACCCATGTGTCAAATGCCTCTGCGCATGTGAAGATGCAACTGGGCTCAAAAAAAGCTGAAATACAAGAAGAGTGAGAGAGAACCTATGACTGTTGAACCACAACAAGCTTATATAATGAAAGGTTTGACTCTTCTGTCACTGGGGAGTAATTAAAAAAAGTTCTCTGAGATTATTCACTGTTTTGTTCAGCTTTTTATTTATTTTATCCTTCTTGTTGAAGAGAAATGATTGGCTAACCAATTGGCACAATCTTCAAGCAGAGTTAATGTTCCCACAAGTAATTTTATATTGAGCTCATTTTTACCTGGTGAAAAGAAGCTTCTATAGATCTATATTTTTCCTTTACAGGCATTTAAATGAAAAGAAAATGTGCAATGTAAATCTTGATAAACAGGTTCACAATATTGGCAATATACTTACATATAGTGAAAATCAAATTCTACAGAAGCAGAACACTGATCGCTTGAGAGCTGTGTCATAACAGACCCTTCTGACTAATATATCCCATAACTAGCTTCTGTGTTTCTTACAAAGGTGGATACATCTGAAGGATTTTGGCTTGCTTGACCTCACAGAAAACATCCATATGAAGCAAATAAATGTTTGAACCATTTTACACAAAATAGTGCAAAGCCTTCTGTCTCAGCAGGTATTCCAGTAGCATGCTTCAGGCATTCACTATGTAGAAAATATCACTCACTGATACTCATTCTTTATTATTGATTTTACTGGATAGACTCTTTGGAATATAAGAAGCAATATACAGATGCCTAATTGACTTTCCCTACACCGTCATATTCTACACTTCACCTTCTCTTCTGCTATCCCTTCTGCATAAACTAAATCACCTCAAAATTATTCCCAATGTTTTTCTTAGAGTGACTTCATCTCTTGTTTGCTTTTCAATGATGGAGTGGATCTTTTTTAGGTTTGTAATAATATACAGGTTTTCTCAGCAGAATTATAGCATATCAACTTGCGCAGGTAGTTTGACTTCCTTGGTTTAACCTACGCCTACACTGAATTCTCTATGTTTTCATGTTTCTACTTTTTCTTATGTCCGCTTGAAGTTTTCACTAGCTTCTTACCATTTTACTACACCTTCTCCCTCTTTTACCAAAGCTTGTACTGAATCATAAGACTATTTTCTTTCCTCCGGGTTAAACATCAGGAGAGAAACTCTCACTTAGAAAAGAGTATTAAAGCGTCCTAACCAATTTTTACATTTTAATGCTATTTTTTTTTTTTTAAAGTCACTGAAAAAATATGCTGGGAAATCTGCACAAAGATTGTTTACGACACCGTAGATAACAGTGCCCCCAGTGGCACCAATGCCAACAGGAAATGCAGTACTGAAGTAAATATGATTACAAGACATAGTTGTATCACTGCTAAGGATGGAAATAATGAGTTCCATAACTGGTTATATTTTTGAACACTATTATTTTAAGAATATAACACAAATTGGTTTTTTTCCCTAAAGAACAGCTCCCAGATGAGCATGAAGTAATATCTTGTACACCTTTTAAATCCTGTGTGTGCACACACGGTCCAAAAGTGTAAGTACTAGATGTGTTTTTCTTCTACTGTCAACATATTTGTTCTTGAATACAATTCAAACAGCCATTCTTAAATACAACCTGGTGAACTGAGATCACCCTTCAATGAATTTATCCTTGTAAACACCAAAGCAAGTACAAATTAGTGGTGTAAAATTAATTTCTGTAGTGTTGTAGATATTTAAAAGTAATTCAGTCAATGGTTACAATTCAGTATCAGCTTCGTGAGTGTTTCAGTATTTGATAAATCCACATTTTCTTACTGCAGCTTCTTAGCAGAAGCTGTATGTTTCTCTTGTAGAGTCAGATGCAAATAATCCAGCTAAGGCAATTTCTGTATTGTGGGCGTGTAGCAAAATACACCTCTAGTGTTCAGCTTGGTGTGTCTTTAGCGAGCTACCAGCTTTCCAGGCAAATGTGGAAGTCTAGAGGGTGGCAGTAGAATGCTACAATGAAAGCATTAAAATTGGAAATGCTACAAATTATAAAATATTAATAATTATTCTACAAAAATCTATTCAGTAAATAACTCACAGAAATAAGATGTATTTTTAATTTTTACCACACTGGCTGATCTTCTGTGGAAATATAATCTTCTCTCTTACTTGTTAAATACATCCAGACAATAAGACAGCTTGCTCCTTCTTGCTAGGTGGATCCTTTCCTTTCCTTTCCTTTCCTTTCCTTTCCTTTCCTTTCCTTTCCTTTCCTTTCCTTTCCTTTCCTTTCCTTTCCTTTCCTTTCCTTTCCTTTCCTTCCTTCTTTTCCTTCCTTCCTTCCTTCCTTCCTTCCCTTCCTTCCCTTCCATTTCTGGAGAAAGTGATGCAAGTCCATATATGCAAAATATCTAATGCTGAGCCAATACTGTACTTTTCAGTGGCCTTAGCTAGAAGAAACTTGAAGTAGACATTTGATAGAGAAAGAGAGAAATCTGGCATGTTTGCTTCTCTTACAAATTCAGTGGATGTTGGCTTTCATGTCTGACATTAAAAAGTAGCTTTCAGTGGTGTCTGTCAGGTTTACCAGGGTGTTCTTTCCTTTCAGACCCCTTTCAATCCACACACGTGGTCCTCCACAATGGATACAGGCAAGCGGGACACCTTTCTTCCACATTCTAAAAGTGTATGTATCTTGCTGGGAGATGGTGCAGGCAAGTGGTTCCTGGAATGGTGAGACAGATCTTCTGTAAATTGCTTTTGCTTCAGTGTCACAGCTGCAAGAGCAGCAGGCGCTGGAGCCAGATGAGTCCAGAGAAGAGACTTTGCTAAAGGCTGGCCAAGTAACCAAGCCACAGGCAGAGACACTGGTAAGTAAAATGCATTCCAGTGGTTGGCATCTGGGTCCTGCAGCTGCTGAGCACACCCAGTGTGTGGCCAGGGGTGTTGGCTTCAATACTAGAACATTTTGAGGGGGAGGCCAACAACCAGTAACCAGAAAAGACAGTGCCAAGTTACTACAGAAATTAAATTCATGTGCCAATTTGCTTGCTGTTTCAAAAGACAAAATTTTATCACAAGCATTGTTTTGAACATACCCACAGAAGAGTTAACAGAAATATGCTGATATTTGCTAGAAGGGGGAGGGGGTAAAATACTCACGTAAGTGAAACGATGCTCCTTGGGGCACTGGTTAACAAAACAAAACCATACCCATTATACTATTCCTTAATTAATGCACGAGTTTCCTTAGAGACCACAGCTCTGTTGGGGGACACAAGTCTGGTGTATTTCTTCCCCAGACAGTGTAGGGAGTTATATAAAACAAAGACAGAGGTGAAATGAAAGATATACCACAAGGCTGAGCAAGTTTCAGTTCCAAAGAGGCTCTGTGCACTAAAAATATGTGAGTAGATCAGAGTGTCATGTAAAAACAAAAAGGTTGTATTAAATCTTTAGAAAATAATAGAATCTAACACATGGCTTAGAGTATAGTATATCTAATGGCATGCATGCTGCATAGTCCCAGGCTGTATCAGGCTGTATATCCAGCTCTTCAGTGGAGATCACCTCACAACAGATGATTACATTTCATAATATGTTAACATTAAAAGGGGGTCAATGCGTAAGGGGAATTTTTGCCTCCATCCTGGGAGAGATCTTTTTAAAAATAAAAGCTCTTAGGTTCTCAAAATACTTGAGCTGTGGTAGCAAAAACTTCATAGAGGCTAATTTACCAATCAGATCACACGTTAATTAGCAAAAGGGATTACTGTTTTAAACACAGCATTCATTTTCCTTTGAACAAGCCTTGAGCACATTGCTCCTGCAGGACTCTTCAGTCCCTGTCTCCCCAAACCCAAAAGCAATGCTGAAGTGCAGTGTGTCTCTGAAGCAGAGCTCTCTAAAACTGTGAGACTAAGATCCTGTCTCAATGACTCACAGACCTCCCACCAAATCTCACTTCGCAGCATCTGCAAATTCAGTTAAGAATCTGAATGTCAATCAATGGTTTTCTCTGGCTCAGTAATCATTCACAATAATGATTTTGTTATTGAAACTTCAGGACCAGTTCTGTTGAAGATTTACAAGCCAGAATGGAATCCAGCTCTGTGGCCTTTAATTATCCTACCTCTATAGTGCTAAAAAACCTAGGAAAAAATAGCAAAAGCCACTGAATTAGGCAGATATAACTTTACAAGCTCTTGGGACATAATTTATAAAGACAACATGGCAAATCAAAATTTAAAAATCCTAAGCCTCCATCACATAGGGACTTGAAAAAAGAGAAACAAAACAAGAAATCTCAAATTGCACTGTCAACAATCTACTGTCATAATTTTCTTCTGAGATCTTAGCTTTTAAGAGCTTATTGAATTTTGACTATAAATCAGTGGTGAAATCTTCAGAAGTTAAAATGGGCAATATGTAATAATCATCCTAGTTAACATGAACATTTTCTTAATTCTGTTAAAATCTGTAAAATGAGAAACAACTACCTTAAATGCTAGTTTAACTCAATAACTAGTTTGCCTCTGAATAAAGCTCTTGCATGTTAAGTGTTTGATTTTAATCTCCTTGTTATAACTCAGAATTTACTCACCGAATTACCATGTTCGTGTCAATATAAAAAAATATTGTATGTGTATCACAGGAGAGCCTGTGAATTCAAATGGTAATGAGATCTTTTCTTTTCTGTTTCTGTGTTACTGGACTAGATTGTGCCATACTGGGGCTTCTTAACAGTTTGATGTCTGTGGAACAGATGGCTTAACAGAATGAGTTACTGATGCAGACGCAAAGTTGACACAGAACCATCTCCAGGCTGTGATAATAGAGATGGATGGCTCTGGGAGGGAAAGTTCACACAACGGTGTATGTTATCAGCACACTGTAGACCCTAAGTCGTTCACATTTCAGCTTGTTCTCAAGAAAGATTTCTCTTTGCTATTATGCTCATTTTGTTTCTTTTGCTACTGGCCTTTTCATCACAAATGCAGGTTGAAGAAATTGAACCATAAAGATTAGTTGTCCTAATATAAAAACACTACTTGCAAGGCTAGTTATAAACAGCTTAACTAGATAGGACTTTATAACACCATTTTGTTTCTCCTTTTAACAAGACTCTCATTCCTGCTCTATCTTTGCCTTCTACTTGGCCTTTTGGGAGTGCAGGTGTGTAAAGTAATATGTAACTCACAAATGATCATCATCACAGATCATCATTATCTTGAAATCCATACACTGATGCCAATAGGAGTTTTACAAAAGATCTCAGCTGCTTTTTCTTGTTTCTGTTCTTTGCAGTCCACTGGACAGTCTATCATGAGGTGGTAACTCATGTCTGAGGTATTTTTTGTAACTCTTCCTAGGTTTTGTTTCATTGGAGCACACACATTCCACTGTATGCATAAACTGGATCCATCTTGACTGCTTGTGCCAAACCAGTCAGTTTGTGTTCTTTTCTCATTTCCTTCACTTACAAGACTTACACACAGGAATTATCATTGAAGACACTGGGAAGTTAGCACAAAACCAGGTCTCCTTTCTTCCCTTCTTCCCCACTTCTTCTTATTGTCATTATTAATTCATAGCTGTTACTATATTCTTTGCTATAGAAACTTTCTCCTTCAGTCTTCCATGTGCTGTGAAGCCAGACCTCTCCCAACGCAGCCATAGCTGCACTGAAGCTGGTGCTACAGTTTGGCTCAGCAAGAAGTGGTGGAGCCCTAAGCAGCTCTCAGGGAACACAGCTGCTGAGTAGCAAAGACAATGGTTTTCATTCTGGACTTTTAAGCAACAGTGAGGAACAAGCAAAAGCCTACAAAGAGGAAGTCAGAAGTTGTCTTGTGACAGGTTACATAAAGTGAAGATTTATGGTTCCAATAGGCAAAGGGAAACCAGAAAAAGCTTACTGCAACAGACTCCTCAAATAAGCAATACGGATCTCTCACAGCCAACACTCCTTTCACTGAAGGGTGGGTTGTGCTTCTAGCTGGAATCAGCCCAGTGAGAAACTGCTTGTGGTGCTGGCTCTCCTCATTCTCTTTGGGCAAGGTAAGTCCCTCCAGCTGAGCCCAGCCACTCTCATCGTTCAGGATGCATTAACTCTTGCCGCACTGACACCTGGATTGGGCCGTGTGCGAAGCTTCCCAACACGGGTGTTCGTGGTTAGACAAATTCCGTGTCGCTCCCTGAAGCCCTGTTGGTCTCTGGTCCTGCTGCTCAGCATCTGCCCAAACGGCGGCAGTGATGGAGAGGGATATCGGCACGGCCCTGGGACAGGTGATACCCTCACACAGGCCCACTTCCAATCCCCTCTCGGTACCATTGCTAGTTACTCTCACGAGTTCGCGATGCAGTCGGGAAGGGGAAGGCCCCGTCCCACTCGGGACGGATTTCGCGCGCAGCTGCCCTTGTGGCAGCTTCTGGAGAGATTTCCCCAGGGAAAATCCTCCGTGGGGATAGTGTTTTCCAGATCTGGCTCACGCAGGGCGAGCGGTCTCTTGCTGCAGCGACCAAAGTATGTGGCAAGAGCGTCTTTCCTCTCCAGAGGCTACTGTGATTACAGACTGTGTCAGTCTCGCCATCAACACCCCTTCAGCCATATCCTTGGCGCATATCTCTGCCAGAGTGTAAGATTTGAGTAAAACACATTACTCTCTTTACTGGCATTTCTTTGTAAAGCCTGTACTGACCGCAGCGCCTCCCTGTGCCCGCCCCGCCGCCGCGGCGCCTCATGGCGCAGAGCAGCAGCGCCGCCTGCTGGGCCGCGCCCTCCGCCGCCTTCCTCGGGCGTGCAGGGGCTTGGGCCGCACCTGGCAGCCGAACATCCCAGGATTTTGCAGTGGTGGTTGTCGGAAACACGCGGCGTTGCAAGGCCCAGGAGCCCCCAAGGTTCATCTCCCATCCAGCACCTGTGGAGTGAAGCATGTGAATCATCTCGATTGCTGCTGCCACGCATCACTGCCCAGGAGATAGATGCAGCGCTCATTTTTAATAAAATTCCTCCCGCCTTATTTTCTTGTTCCATGGATGTGTTAGTTTATTTCAGGCCTGAATCTTTTAAGTCCTGTACACATACGTGTGAGAAAAAGCCCCGAGAACCCATAAATAAACAGAAGTATATTAGTTCTATAGAAAATATTGGGCCACACAGTTTTGGTTTGAAATAGAAGTGTGAAGTGTGAGTACTAGAAACACTGCTCATTGCACTAGGCAGAGGTGAGGGGAGGATTAGGCAGCAGCAGTGTGCTAAATTTTAACAAACAAATACTAAGTTATTATTACATCTGTAATATGGATACATATGAATGTTTCATTTCACAGGTGGAAATATTGGCAGAAAATTGCTTCCCTTACAATACATGGAGACTGAATGACAGACCTGGGATTTCGGTTCAGGCATTACCAGCTAACACATATAGTGCATGTGGCTATCCACATAGAATTTATGAAAAGAGGATTCTTCCTATTCTGCAGATAGTCATTATAAAGCTATATCTATAGAAAAGATTAATATGCATTACTTACATCTCATACTCTTGCAGAGATATGCTCAAATCTCAAAGTCAATAGCCGGACTTTAGAGGTTCTGGTGACAAGTCTGTCACAGTCTATAATCACAACACCTTCTGAAGAGAAAAGACATGCTCTTGCCACATACTTTGACATTGAATTACTTATGTTTTCATAGATGTATTCGATGCATAATTTTCATCTCTGCCTCTAAGAGAATATCCTCTGGTACTGAACAGTGAGGAGATGTCCTTTGTGGATGCTTTCCCTTCCCTTCCCTTCCCTTCCCTTCCCTTCCCTTCCCTTCCCTTCCCTTCCCTTCCCTTCCCTTCCCTTCCCTTCCCTTCCCTTCCCTTCCCTTCCCTTCCCTTCCCTTCCCTTCCCTTCCCTTCCCTTCCCTTCCCTTCCCCATCATAGCTCTCCATATCTGCTTCTTGTTCCATCACCTTCTGGTATCTATTTCTCAGTTCTTTCTCCTTCTTGCCTAGTCTAGACCCTGCCACAGTTCCTACCCTATCTCTTACCAGTCATGCTCCAGTCTGTTTCCCCTAAGTTCTCCTTAGTGAAAATTTTCCTTTCTGTGCCAGGTTGTGAAGCCCCCTCCATGTTCTGTACTTCTAGCTCTTTTTAGACAGGGAATGTTCCTCAGTACTCTTAACTTCCATCCCTAAATACATTCTTCCAAGTGAGGATTCTTCAGCCCCATTCCTATGCAGGAGTTCACAGTCCACAAATGCTGCATGGGCACGATGGGGACCCTGACTGCTCCACCAGCACAGCGGAGGGAGCTGCTGAAAGAGCATCTCAGTGGTTTGTGCAAACCACACAGCCCGTTGGGCCTCCCCGTCTCTCCTCCTTCTCAGGTTGTCTCCTCCAGGTTTCTAGGCTCAGGACTGACAGCACAGGGCTGAGCTCTTAGCACTCACCTGGCCCATCAAAGCCCATATCTGCAACTTCTGGGGTTGTCACCTGTGTATAGACCCTGCTGTTTAATCCTGAGTTTGCATATGCCCATCTAGCCCTCATATGAATGGCAGTCTTTTCAGGCCTTGCAACTTGACAAAATTAGGGTTGTGCAGAAAAATTTCCCCTCATATCTGCCTTTTTTCTTCCAGCAGAGTAAAGCCTTATTTGAACACGCTCCAAAAAATTCATGAGCCTGGTGGGAAAAGCTGGTAGAATTGTTTAACATAAGCAATGCAATATACTTTTCCCTTGACCTCACATTTGGAGGCTACTGAGCCTTTTGGCTTTAATTAACACAAACCAGATCTGAGGTAGATACTTGGTGTGGGAGAGCCTAGTTTTCAAAACATAAAGATCAATAAATTCACAAGCCTTGAAAAGAAAGTCTTACAAAACAGTGGAAAATAGGAAATTCTTGTAAAAAACAATTCTGTCAGCCTTTTTCTGAGATACATAATGAAATACAGTTCTACACTGCGCAATTAAGGCTGTTATCAACCATCTGCATTTATTATTGGACTACTGCTAAAAATACAATTTTATAACAAGCAGACTACGGTATACAAGTAGTAAAATCTCTATTTCTCTAAACTAAGATAGGTATAGAGTGCAGTGTTTGGAATGTAATACACTGTGCCAGATCCCAAGGGTTATTAGTAAATGTACATGTGTTACAGGCAAAACAATCTTGACTTGGGGAGTTTGACTCAGTTTATTGCCAATTGCAATCTTAATCTACTAACTGGGGTACTAAGAAACCATTTGACTGACTGTCCAAACAGCATTTATGACAGCAGAGATAATTCTCCATGTGATTTAAAGAGTAAGATAGTGAGGAAGGAAAAAAAACTAACATAGTGAGGAAGGAAATACAATGGAGATCCTGAGGTTGTGATTTGCAATTACTGACCAAAAAAAAAAAAAAAAAAAAGCCAAAAAACACCCCCAATCCAAAAGCCAGTTAAAGGATAATTTTTTCCTGAAAAAGCCTTGAAGGTAAGAAACAGAAATACTTATTGTTTTAATGACAGGCTTTGTATTGTATGCCAGGAGACCAGTGATGGGAAACCCAAGGTTAAAAGACACTCTTTCTCTGTTTGGGTCATTTTTCACTAGGCATGAGGGAACAGGCTGCAGTGGTATCCTGAAGTTTTAATTCTGCCATAGTCTATATAGACAACATTACCCTCAGCTTTTCCAACCAAAGGAAGCAAAAGATCTTGAACAGTCTGATTCTTCCAGATATTTCCGCTCTGCCAAAGGGAATTCAGTTCCTGTTCTGGAAGTGAACTAAAAAGTTGATCTATTTTTCCTTTGTGAACAAACCAGTTCAAACCTCTGCCTTTTGCCAGATAGAAAAGAGCCAGAGGCTGCCTTTAATGATGCTTAATTTCATAGAGCTCTTTGAAAGACCCGCTGAAGTGTTTAACAAAAGTTTTCATTTTCCTGGAATCTTCATTTAGTTGTTTTATATTTTGGGGCCAGAATAACTAGGAGGCTAGGAAGAAAAGCTCTACTCACCATGAAGTTTGTTCCACTTTCTGTAGACTGCTTAGAAACAGACTCTTCAACTCCTTAGAATCCTTCAGTTCCTTAGAATAGTGTAACTTGGCAGATGTAGGTTGAATGCCGTTAAGAACAACATTTGCCAATATCAAATTCTATTTGTCTTTCTGAGTTGCTTGTTCATTCTTCTCACACAAAATTGTATATACTTCTCCTATGTCTTCTATTTTTATGTCAGCATTTCTGTGTTTTCTGTGCAGGTGTTTCAAAATGCCAGAAAATGAGTATGCTTTGGAAGCCTCCACAGCATCACTATATGCTTCTATATACTGAGAAATGGGCCACTCTGAGTCCTGTTTCAGTGGTTCAAAACTGAAATCACAAAATATTTCAGTTTATTTGATAAAACATTCTTGAACCTTCCCATACAATTTTGCTTCTACCATTTCTTTTTCTCTGGTCAGTGTTTTGAAAAACACAAAGTAGTCTTCAAAAAAGTCAAATGCTCTTTGCAACCTTGATCGCAAATTTCATAAAAAACTGGAATAATGTTTAAGAACCTTGAACATTTCGCTGTCTGCATTGGAGTTTTCTTCATTCTAAACACTATTTCCTGACAGATACTTCTCATATTTTTTCTACAGTGTAAGTATTTTTTGCTGAAGAAAGGAACATGTCAAAGGATATCAATAACATAAAGACAAGTTTCTATTTCTCCCTAATAGCCAGCAGTATTGTACACTTGAAAGTTTCTTTTAAGTTTTTGATGCTGCAAATATTGTTCATTGACTCTATTTTCAGCTTGCCTCTGAGATTCTTGGAAAGCCTGTAAAGCATTCCCAGCAGGGTCTAGCAAGGATTCAAGTTTCCCAGCTGTCAGGGCTGCACTCTTTTCTTTGCTCTCCACCCAGTGTCTTAGCTTACTTTTAAAGACTTGACCTAGTGCATCTGATACGTATGAATTGTGTTGTGCTCTTTCTTTGGCTGCTTTGGCCTAATATAATGTAGAGTCAAATTTCCTTTCTTTAATGTAGACTCTTGCTAGGGCTTGCAAATGTAACCATTTTGCTCAAATTTAGCAGATGCTTATTCTAACACACATTCCACATCACCATGCTTTTCTTCCTTATGAATGGCTTCAATTAAGTGGGAAAATGATGTGTCAGACTCATCACCATGTTCATTACTTGGCACTTGTGCTGCCTAGTAATCAGCAGGGTTTGTATATCACAAACAAGTTTGGTTTTCTTTAACAATAAATCTTCTTTTAATAACTTTGATGTAATTTCACTTTTAGACAAGACATAGATTAGCTTCAATTCTGTTAGGCAGCAAGATACTATCAATGGATGAATGATACGAAGACCTTTGTATCTCATGTGTTCATGTACCTGATCAGATATTAGAATATTGAAACAAATTCCCATATTTTCTATGAGTTTTTTCTTTATTGCAGCCTCCATCTTGAGAATTAATTCCTAAGAATTATTCGCATAGTGATATTGAAATCATAGATGTTATTAAATACGAGTTTAACAGAATTAGATAGCAAAAAAGTTGTGCTGGCAGTATCCAAGCCATGCAAGGTATTTTTTACCACTTTTTCTATATATTGTGGATCAAAGATTTTCTCCATAATCATAAATGAATAGAAATTGGCAGAATTTCAATGTATCTCTTCAATATGTTTTAGTTTCTGGTCAAAAGCCCTTTGCTCTTTTACAGAAAGCAGTTGTTTTAAAGAAACACTGTTCAAGTAATTGATAGTTGAACTTTCATCAGAATTCTGAGATCTCATACAGTTTAGAATTACCATTACAGGTTTTACATATCAAATGCCTTTTTCTGTTATAGCTGTCTGAATTTCTTTCTGCAGAATATTGACATTTTCTTAAATTTCAAAATCATCCACAAGAAGTAACACTGGTAAGTAGCCTGTGTTGTCATTGCTCTGCAGGTGAGTAAAGTTAACACCTGTGTTCCAATATAATTTGGTTTATTTTTCAGAACAGCACATCTGAATTGCTTCCAGAAATTCCATAGGATATGTATAGATAATGTTGTCCCACCACAGCCTGGGTGGTAGTAAAGATTGATAATTTTTACAGGTTTCATTAGCATTGTCAGATGAAGACACAATTAGGTCTTCAAGCTTTTCATAACTGTCCCTTCTGATAAAATCTGAAGTATAGTTTTCTTCTGAAAAGTAGAAATTCTACCATGATACTTTACCACCCCAATAAAATTCTTCTTCACGCTCTTTCAGGAAATTTTAAAATCTGTGTGTATCCTTTTCTATTTCTGTGTCTTTGCATTCATTTTCGCAAAGTATTTCTAATGCCACCATGGAGTCTTCTTTTTCCTTTAGAAGATGGACAGTGGAATGATCAATGGAGTGCAGAAGACTTTCACAAGACTGCATGTCTGATGCTAGCTTTATGATGGTACCACTTACCATTTCCAGTGTTAGAGTAGAAATATTTCTTTGAGAGTGCTTCCTCACCAATGCCTCTAGCATGGAGAAGATCTTTCCATCACTGGTATGTACCTGCACCAATGCAAATGCAGACCCTATCTTGTAGTCCCTTTAATATTTGGTAAAATGTCATAAAAGTTTCAGTAAAGGGATCTGCTCAATTTTCTACTGTGGAAAGCAAAAGAAACACTATTAAAAACTTTTCATTCTGCTTTACATCTTTGTGTGAAAGAAAGGAAATAATTCTTCTGACACCAGCAGCTCTGTCTCGTTGCCATGAACTGGGATCCAGTGGTAGTTTGTTATTGCCTTTGTAGTCTGATCTACCATTGCAGAAAACCCAGTTGGTCTCCTGATGTAGTTATTGCCTTTTATCTTTTTCAGAAACTGAACCTCCTATATGTTCATAGTAATCTGGGAAGTGAAGTTTAGCATTTCAATTTTTTTGTGTAAGTCTTGAACACACCTTTCATTTCTGATTCAGAATCAGAGTCAAGCATGGCAAACCATTTTATTTCATGTAAAAAGTCTAAGTCTGAAGTTTGATTTGGGTGACATTTATTTGTTACCAAAATGTAGTAGTTATAATAAGAGTTATCTAGTGAGTCCCTGTTACCCATGAGCAGACTAACTAGCTTTAGTCCTTCATTTGGTGACTTCTTTGACTTTCAGTTATGTTCTTCTTCTGCTCTTTTACCATGAGCTGCTAAAGTTTTCAAGGAACCTTTAAATTTTTCACATTTTTTTGTACTGTAAACACTTGTGGAACTAGTTCCATCCCGAATTAAGACAGGTTTTTTCCAGCTCTTGCTCTTCCATTCATATATGTTGGTGTAGAAATATTTTGTATCACAGAGGCAGTGTTGGGGAACCACATCTATTTCAATGACAAAGAGATGTGATGGAGTTCCATTTTGTAATAATACTTCCACAAATCTAGGTGGTCTAATGCAACTTTTTGCAATGCAGGTCTAGGGCTCATTAAAGTACTTTTTGATGTATTTATTAAAATGCTCAACATATACTTCTTTGGTGATAACTTTTATTCCTTCAATTTTCCTGTGTGGATTGTCATGTACTCCAAAATGAATAGTGCCATTTGTGCGGGCTGCAGCAAATCACAATACTTAATTTCTAAATTTCATCGTTATTTCATCTTCCAGCACATTCTCAGTGTTGGTAAGTAATTTGAATTCATGTGCTGGATCCATGAGATTGAATGCCCCTGTTTCAGGGACATGAAGAATATTATACTGTCTGTATCGAGTACCATCACTGAAATTATCAAAAGGATATGGCATACACATCTTTCCAGCTGGATGCTGCCTGCTTGACAGTGGCTCATCTGATACATTCTTTTTGCCAGCTGAGTTAATTGCTTTTGTGTGTTCTATGGGCTCCATCTTAGAATCCTTCAGTGTACTGGAATTAAGTGATTCACAGCTCTTCTTGCACTCTTTCTTCATCATTTCTTCATCTTTTCCTCCTCCATCAAAACTGTTCAGTGTCTTCTTGTTCCAGAGCCTGGTTTGAACCCTTATGTAGAATGTTGAGCTCTTTCAGGAAGCACGTGATTTGAAAAGAAGGCCCATGAGGTATACCCATTTCCACCACATCTGCTTCAGTCATCATCTTCAAAGCCAGGCACAGTTTGGTGAAACAGGATTTCTGCATGCTCCTAGTCAATCTTAGCAACTTCAGCTGCCCATTGTTTGACTTGGTCTTTTGTCCACTGTTTGATATGCTGATACGATAAGATTTCTTACTTTTTTCAATGGTTGTCTTTTCCATTCTTTAAGGAAAAAGAAAGACAAAATTACTAACCAAGTAATTCACAGTTACCTATTACTTGAGTAACACATATTTCCTTGATATTATTGATAGTTAATTTCTTCATTTTTGGAGGTAGAAAGGAAGGAGGAAGAAAAGCATTTTACATTCTGCTTGGTCTTAGTGAATGTGGACTTTTTCAAAAGCTTTAAAGAAAGAAAAACAATAAAATAATTCTCCTTAATAGCATCTCCTTTACTTTATCCTTTCACTTCGTCTGGAAGAATTATATTTATTCTTCTGAAATTTCAAGTTTATGGAATTGCACCCACCTACAGTTGTGGCATTAGTAGTAATTGCCCCCAAGTGTCAGGCACCTTTTCTTGGTCATAGCTGAGTGTCCGTGAAACCAAATGACTTCTTAGATTTTTTCAGTGGAACTTTGTCTTCTGAAAGTAGACTTGGTTATCTAGCTCACTCTAGTGACATGCTTTCCTCTGATTACTGTTTGATTTCATAAACTGTAGACTTTAATGAGAAGCAATAGTAAAGATGTTTTTATAACTAGTGGGGGAAAACAGCTGTCCTACTTTTGGCCAACCTGCCTCTTGGTTTAACAAATGATGAGAGTAGGGAAAAAAGTGGGGCTATGGGCTATGGTAGACTGCAGTTGCTTTTTCCTTTATAGAGTCTCGCTTTTGCTCACAGAAAAACTAGTTTCTAGTTCTTTCAAATGTTACTATGATAAGCACATATTGTCAAAAATTGAGGATGCAGGAAGAAAGAAGCTCCATGTTTTTATTCCAATGCTTAAGTAACTATTGCTATTTGCTGGTAACTCCACCCGGGGTATTTGAAAACTGAGAAAAGAAACTGAAGCTAAAGCACTTCTTGGAGACAGTCTTTAACCCAGCAAGGTAAAAGAGTGATTTGAATTCCCACCCAATCCATACCTTCTAATAGAGGTACAATTTAATCCTAACATAAAAGCAAACATTATTATGTCCTTAAAACAATTTTCCCATGTTTCAGTGTTTGGCATGCCCTTGATGAGATCTGTTCTGTTCTGCAGAGAACAGGAGACTTTCATTCTGCAGACTTAATGTAGTGTTTGTAGGTTTCATGTTACTTGCTAGTTAATGAATCTGGCCAAATTAAATAGTTGGAAGATGACCTTTTCCAACACGGAAAAACTGTATCATATAATTTCCGCAGAACAGTACTTTCTTTGAGGTCATGTTCCTTGGGGTTATTTCACTATAATCTCATAACAAACACTTTTCATGTGCAGACATTTAACAGATTTGGAAAACTTTATCTTAGTAGATTATGGGTAGTCATATATAAAATTCATGTCTCAAGAAACCCAGAAACCCAAACTGCAAACCCCAACCAAAACACACGGTATCAAAATAAGCCACCAGGTCTTCATAAAATATTTCAGCCTAGAAATAAATATGCATGTACTTACTGTAACTGTTCTGTAGGTTTTTTCCTATAGTTGTTCAACACACGTATTTTCTTCAAGCTGGAAACCCAACAGCTAAAATTCAGCTGAACTGGTCTTCTAGAGTGCGGGAAAGAAAACTCTTTAAAATCAGCTCATAAACTTCTAACATAAGCCTAGGGCTGGAAAGAGAAGGAAGGAAAAGGGTTTAGATAGATGTATGATCAGTTTTTCCCAGTGGCAAACATTCAGGAAAGAAAAGACAGTGCCTGATAGAGAATATTTATTATTCCTTACCTTTTCCTTGGCAAAACAGACCTTTACCCTTCCAACACAGCTGTCTAAATGTTGTTGACTGGGTAAGTCAAGCTGGGTGTTGCAGAGAAATGGGAGGATATAGGTGCAGGGTGTGTGGGAGGTTCTTTTGCTCCTATTGCTTTCTCTTTTACCAAACAAAGTTGTTTCTGGTCTGCCTCTTCCTAATTTCTTGTTTGGGAAATCGTTGTTCTCTTAGGAAATTAAGGTAAGAATCCTATTCTGGTATGTCTTTTTAAAAACACTTACACAGCACTGTCTTGGGCTGCTGTCCAGAAACTTGAGAAATTAGGAAATATCTTGTGGGTAATACTTGGCTAATAAAATGCAGAGAGAAACAGCTATGGACAGACCAAACTGTTATGAACTGACCCCATTCCCATGTCACCGTGCTGCTTGGGGTGGCAGATGAAGGAGGTAGGAGAGTTGGGAAAGAAGGACTAGAGTTGAGCCCGGGAAAATGGAGCAGGATGGAGGAAGATGTTTTAGGTTTTTACCTTGTTTTTCACCTTTCCACTCTATTTTATTTGGCAATTAATTAAATTAATTTTTCCCAAGTCAAGTCCATTTGGTCCATGATGGTAACTGGTAAGTCATCTCTCTCTTTTTCTTGAACCAGAAATTTAGCATCTTATTTTCTCCCCTATTCTGCTGAGAAGGCAGAATGGGAGGGTGGCTGCATGGATATCTGGCAGCCAGTCAAGATCAAGTCACCACAATCCATCAGAATGATACCTGCTCTGAGAAAACCTGGGCGAGGACGCCAGGGTACTGCATATTTTAGACAGCAAAGAGCATCTCCAGCCGCCACAAAGCCAGTTGTGGAAATCATTCCTTTCAGATGTTGATGCTGTTTGTACTACTGTTGCTTTCTATCCTTTAATGCCTTCCTGTGTATTTTAGCTATGTGTATTTCTGAAGTCCTGGCACGCACCCATCTGTTATTGCACAGATTCTTATCGGGAAAATTCTTACACCTTGAATCTCTAATTGCTGCACTTGTCTGGAATGCATTCTCAATGGATTGAACGATGCGACTGTCCATGAAACAATCCCGTATGTCAAGGCCAAGGGAGATAAACTAATGCTTGGTACGATATAACAAAGACGTCACCTTCCCAGGTTACAGTGCAGGTCTGTCATTATTCTAATCACTCTGGTATAAAAATTTATAAGAAATATAATACTGTCATTGATTCAGCATGTACGACTCAGAGAACACCAAACACCATAAAGTACAGCATTTGCTTTAGATGCTGCTGATCCTGAGCACTTTGAATATGAATACTGCTACACCCTTTTTGCTTGGGGGCGAGAGACTACTTTCTCTGGCAGGGGTCTTTGTTTACAGAAGCATAGACTGCTTCCCTGGAGATCATGCAAGTCTTCTTTCCATAGCCCTATGTGCTTACTAAGGCAGCTGGGTACTTATTATCTATAGGAGTCCAAGTGATACCCAAACAGAGTTGTTGCCCCAGAGGGGCTGTTGAGTTTCCCCATCTTCATCCCAATTCATAGGGTGACAGCTCTGCTGCCAATTAGAGAGGCTTGCCCAGTGTTCCTCGTTGCCTACCCCATATTTGAGGTGGCTGGCTGGGAGGATGTGCAGACAATATATACTGATATTAACCAGATCATTGTTGCTACACCTGAATATCTGTGTTTTTTTCATCTGTTTCTGTGTATTAGCTATTTCCATTAACCAATTAACCAGGTGTGCTGCTTTGGTATCGTATGTTTTGCTTATTTGACCATTAGCAGCATCCCTTTCCCACAAATTTTGTTCCTTTGGATGCCATTTGCAGACATGTAAACATGGAATTTATTTGTTAGGTTCTCCAGCATAAAATCAATTCTTCTAGAATGACTTCATTATTCATAAAAGTAAAAATTCTTATTGTGCATCAGGTCTACCCTGTAATCTCATTATTCAGAAAAACTACATCAAAAATACTGTCTTGTTTCTCAGTGACTGGTGTGGAAACTCACCTTTGAAATCCTATTGCCCACTTCAACTCACAGGATTAGTTCCCTAATGCATATTAGTAATTCCTATAATGATACTGTTCCTTCTGCATTTTCTTTACCTTTTGAAATTAGACATCACTGGTTATTTCCAGTGTGATCTGTAGATCAGGCTCCCAGCAGTTCTTCAGTTTCCAGTTCTAAAGATTTCCAGTTATTTTCATTCCTGCTATTGCCTCTAATTTCTTTATATTTGACAAACCATCACATGTACAATATTATTCTGTGATTTCAACCTTTATGCTATCTTTTGACACTTCTATTTAATGATTATTACCTCACTGTATTTCTTTTACCTTAATAACTCCTCCTATCATATTGTGCATCAACACTTGAAATAATCCAGCCAGCCCCTTGAGCTCTTCTCATTAGTGAAAAACCCCCACATTTGCATGATCTTTTACAAAACTTGTTTCTTCCCTTAAAAAAATGAAAAATCACCTCTTTTCCTTACTTTGTTTCCTAAGTTACTCCTCACCCTCTATTATGTTGTTTCTCCTTGCCGTCCTACTGGTACGTAATGATATTTATGTGTTCCAGCCTCTGCTCAATTTCTTTTGTATGTGGGGGTCACAGAGAAGCCTCTAGGGCTTTTTGTCTTCAGAGGAAAATAACTTCTGTGTCTACTCTGGCAATAGTCTATTAACTTTGCTTTAACAATTCTTACTAATCCCATGGGTCTGTATTTCCCTGATGCTGATGTGACTCTATGTCCATGTCTCTCATTTCCTGTTTGCCCATCATCCGCTTTCTCAAAACTTCCTGCATGTTATTCTTCCATGTAGGGTGGCGCTTCCTGAGGCTTCTCTTTAAAGAAAAGAAATAAGAACGAAATTACAGTTGCCATTCAGAAATATCCACAAATACATATACGGTGATCACTGCATTGTATTCTTCATGTTCTTTTGCCTGCTGCCACAGGCCTGCCCATAGGAAGATACATTCCCTGGCATTTACTTAAATACTCAGTTTCCAAACAGGTAAGGTTCAATGAACTGGGAATGAGTCCTGCAAGCACTGTAATGCTAATAGAAACCAGTCCAGAGAGAGCAGAACCTGCTAGGAGCAGTAATCAGGTTTCTGTACCTACTTTCTCTGTAGTTTTTGGTTTATCAGACGGCGGAAGTGTCATTCAGATTGGGACTCACACCAGCCTTTCTTGGTTGTGCACTTTAATGAGCTCACAGCCTGAGGGAATCTCACAGGCATTAGCCTGCATCTATGTCTTAGTGCTCATGTAGAGACCAGCTGTACTCCTTTGATTATTGCAGGCCACTTATCTGTTGAGCCCTTCAGTAGGTGTTAGTGTCGTTCTCTTAAATTGCAGCTGTTTCCTGATTGTATGGTGTCATACTGTGTTTCCCTGAGCTATGTTGTATGGGCTCATGTGACAATCATTCCTTCCCCCATTTCTGGCCTCTTCTCTTGCACTGGATGATTGTGTGACAAGCTGGTCCAAGGAACTGCAGCACTGTTATTAGTCTATGGACAGGTCAGATCTGGTCAGCTTTCTGTGAGCTTGCTTGAGCTCCTTACTAGCATGGAGCAGACCATGCCTCTTCTCCGTGGAGTGAGAGGAGTAGAAGGAGTGGAGGATGCTATAAAACCACATCCTCGTATGCAAATGTGCATTTGCAGACTGCCAAAATCTACACAAATAAAAGCTGAAATAGTTATGCATATTCTTTTGTGTTATGCAATGTCACTCAAAGTACATCAAGGCTCTAATAGGTAATTGCTAAATGAGAGTTCCTAACTTGTTTGCTCTTTGCTGTTACTTTTTGTAAGGTAGCTGCCTTCTTAAAAGCCTTGGGCATTGTGATCCGAAGCATTGCTTTTAACCTGGTTAGCTGCTTCTCCAGGAAATGCACACTACCTTTCCCACACTCACAATTTCCCTCTTTGTTTATGCCTTTTGTTATGAAATTATACCTCACCACCCTTATTTCTTGTGTTGCAAATAGTAAATAGATTATATGCTTGTCTGATGAAGCTGGAGCAAATACATTTATTGAGCAGTCTTTTTTATCCCCTGGTTTCCTAAATAGGCACCATTGACAAATGGCAATCTGTGTTCCCTTCTTATGCTGGCAGTCAGATGGAGATGTGTGCTGAAGTTGAGTAGTTTTTTTTGTGAAGTTGCATTCTGGTATGACTGCAAGTTGTGCAAACCTACCTGAATTAGCTAGCTTGAGTGCTGGTAGCGGTGCAGACAGGCAGCAAAAATGCTTCAGGGCTGAACTCCAAATGATGTTATTCACACTCCCCTGAGGTGTGTGGACAGCACTGAACACCTGTGTCTGAGGAAATGATGGAATCAGAGAATTGGAGGAAGCTGGACTGTCAAGTGTCACAAGGGACGAACCTGCAGACCTCTCCGAGGACCCAAGTGGCTCTTTCCTTTTCCTTGTCTTATTAGAGACAGGAAGTGATTACAGCTCCTTTTGTTAGAAGAAATTTTTCTACATACTGGAGGACTTACTTCGTCTTTCTTGGTGTCTTTTTCCACCAAGATACAATATTTTTTAGGCCTGTTCTAAATTTTTTTCCTCATTTATTTTGCTTCTCAAACGCTTTCCTCATTTGGCTATATCATTCAGACACACTTGAAAAGAATTTCAAATGGAATCTAGTTTTTTCAGTGTCCTAGCCTACTGTTTTGCATAGAGATCCAGAATATTCGAAGGTACTTGGAATTTTCTGTACTTTTAGATACAACTTGTGGATGGGACTAAGCATGACAGACTTAAAGGAGTTGAAAAGTGCTTGAAAGCCAAGTTTTGAATTTAATCTGATTTGATAAATCAGCATACAAAAAAATCAGCAAGCTGAAGCTAAAGAAGAAAGTGTAGCTCTAAGAAAAACATAGGAAAGATGCCCAACACAAATTTTGTTTTCTCCCAGATAAGTGTTTGTCTTGACTTCGCAAGACATCCTTATTCCTCTATTAAGATGAAAAAAAGTTACATAGAAGGTACTTTTTAGCCCTACAAGAAATATAAAAGTTGTAGCTTGGTGAAAATATTAGTGTTGACATTGGACAGTACTTTCCTAAATAAGAACATATGTTATGTTTGGTTGGGGTATGCTATTGTAATGAGGTACTTTAGTTCAGAAGTCCTGCCCCAATATTTGTTCATTTAATTGTATCTAAGTCACGAGATCCTCTGTGACCAGCAGCTTTGTACTTTGCCCTGGAATACAGCACATAGCCTGAGGAGACACATACATATTATCTTTTTAGGTGGAGCAGGATTTCCAACATGCTGG
The DNA here is from genome assembly GCA_013397935.1 of Dasyornis broadbenti. Classification (NCBI taxonomy): domain Eukaryota; kingdom Metazoa; phylum Chordata; class Aves; order Passeriformes; family Dasyornithidae; genus Dasyornis; species Dasyornis broadbenti. Next base: position 2,249,365 of record VZRN01005751.1, on the reverse strand, counting down.
TATTTGCATTTCATGTTTAACTGAACTGTGATACAGATTTATATTGAACGGACTCCTTAGATCTCTAATCTTTTATTTGTCTTCTTTGCTCCTTGTCTGCTGTATATTTACCACAGGTTCTAATCAAGAAATGATTCTTTGCTTGTTTTCCTCATTATTTTAATGACACAGCACAACTGTCACTTTACATTTCAAGGCTGCATCAGTTTCATTGCTTACAATGGGATGCCTTTGTATCTGTCTACAAAGTGTTTGGAAACTTTTGCCACAGTTCTATCTCTTTCTAGAAAAGCCTTGTAGTTTTCACAGAAAGGCAGTGACAGAGCCGGGCTCCTCCTCTGGAAGAGCTGGGCTCATTTCATACACTCAGGAGACTTCATTAACAACTGCTTGTTGAACAAAACATTTCTGTACAAACAGACACGGCCTCTTATATTGTCAGCCAGTGATAAAGACTGGGTACTGCACATTGAAGTTTTAAAGAGATGCTTATGAACAACATTCTGAAGCAGAGAATATACTCAAAATCACATCATAACTGACAGTTCAAGGGCATTCTAATATAATGGCATTAACAAAATACTTGGTTGGCTGCAAAAGTATTCTCAATACAGCCTGTTAACTACCTAGAAAGTAGTTTCTATCAATCAGGAAGGCTCCTACAGGACACATCATTGAGGAAACAGTCTGCCTTCAAATACACAAGTCACATGGGATGTGATCAATTTGCACATCTGTCAGAAAGTTAATGTTTACTAGTATTAGCTCCTTTCCCTTCCTCCTTCTCACTGGCCCAAGCATAGTTAACCAGAAGCTTCTGCCATGTCCTGTGGGAAGCCATTGCCCTCTAGTTCCCAGAAAGATGTAGGACATAAATGCTTTGATAGCACCATACTGGTGACAGATCTCCAAAGGAATTGTGCTAACACTGAAGAAAGTCCACAGAAAATTTCTGATTGTATTTTATGTGAGTAAAGCAAAAAATAATAAAAAAGAATAAAGCTGCTTTAAAGGTGTTTTAACCTGAGATCATAAAACAATGAGGAGTCTCCTTTTCAAGGCTTAGCTTTCTGCAGGTAAAGCATGGAGGTACATGCACAGTATTGTGCTTGTATTTTGTCATCATATCTTGCTTATCTGGCCATGGATATTTAAGGAAGTGTTTAATTGAAGCATACAGTCCCTTTGCATTAACATGAACTCGTTGTGTTATCACTGCTAGTGTCATTTTTGCTGAAATCTGCCTACTAATAATCTCCCTCCCTGAGCTCACAGAATCACAGCATGACTGAGGCTGGAAGGTATCTCTGGAAATCATCCGGTCAAACTCCTTCCTGCTCAAAGCAGGGTCTTAGGAAAATGTCATTCCCTAATTATTATACCAATTAATCCTTGTAGGATAAAAGGGTATTAACTTTCTTTAAAACATATGTATGGTTTACATTGGATACTGAATAGTCACACTTAAGCAAGCAAACTAAAGGACCCCAGCTCATTGTAAGGAGAAGGACAACCTGGTTCCCAAGATAAGGACTTTGCTTCTTGGAATTTTAATAACTGTCCATGAAGAATAAAAGATACCCCCTGGGCAACCAAGATAATGACAGCATTCTAGCACCTCTAGCATATATTTGAAACCCTCCCACTGTCTGTCACAATAGATAAGTAGGTATAGCAACACTGACTCTGGGTGAATCTGATCAATAGAGAAGGTGGATGATGACATCATAGAAACATTGTTGCTTTGCAAAGTTTTACTATGATTAGTTCATATTAGTATGTGTTTGTTAATTTGCAATAAGTGAAATGTGCACCTGAATGCCTGCACAGCTTTGAGTGGGACACCTCATGTGCACGAATAAAAGAATTACTCTTGTAATTCTATGCTTTGAATCCCAGCTTTTCTCCCTAGATGGCATGGTCCAGTGCAAATTTTAGTAACGTAGCTCAACGTCAGCAGGTTGCCTGGGATTGCATCCAGTTGGCTTTACAATACCTCCAAGGATGGAGACTCCACAGCTTCTCTGGGTACAAGTGGGTGACCACCTTGACAGTGTTAAAGATTTTTCTTGTATTATGAACATTGGTAAGATCCCCTTGAGGCATCTCTTCAAGTCTCAGCTCTCTCAACTCACAGTTGTATGTCAGATGATCCTAATCATCATTATGGGTCTTTGCTGGATGCTCTGGTGTGTCTATGTCTTGTGCTGGAGAGCCCAGCATTGATTTGACTCAGCACTCCAGGCGTGGCTTCACCAGTGCTGAGGGGACTGTGGAATACAGTCGGATGGCCTATACGAAGGGGTTAATATTTCAAAGCCATAACGAAGTGTAAGATGGAGCACTCCCATACAAGCAGTGGTGAAAGCTGGTATTCTTCCGTATTTTTATGAATTGCTTTTAAGATATGCAGCAAGAAAGACCAAGTACTACACACCACCTTGTGATACGGTACAAGTGCCTGCAGATGCTGAGACTGCTGTTGCTGTTCCTACACTTCAGACTTCCAGTTATGGCTTATCTTCCCTACCTTTCATCTCCATAGCCTCATTTCATCAAAGAAAGCCTTTCGACCCTCATTGGCAGACGGATGAAATGGCAAAAGCCTTCACCAAAAAGAATGGGGGAAAAAAAAGAGACAGGATTTTTTGAATTCCCCTGTCCCATTTCACACTGCTTTCTCATTATCCCCACCTCCTGTTTAAACTGCCCAGTGTATACATCACCTAGTTCAATGGACACACACTCCATTGGTTTTGGTAAAATTTGGATTTTGGATTTTCATTGATGTAGATTTTACATCAATAAATAAAAGCTGATCAATGTCTTTTGAATGTTATGGTACCAGTGAGAAAAGCACAAGAGTACTAAATGCAAAGGTTTTCTTGGTCATCCATTAAGTTTCTGTGACATTTCAGAATTGTTTTTCCCTCATAGTTTATTGTTTTTATACCTCCACCAAATGGATTTCTCCACCAAAAGTAGCTCAATGCACTGTTCAAATTTTGGAAGAACAATGAAGAATGAGTACAGTTTGAATAGGAATTTAAGCCAGAGTATTTGTGGTTAGCACTCAGTAATACACAAGACAGAGTGAAACAAAAATAGATGACAACAATTTAATATAAGCAGAAGGTAACTTGCCTGTGTTTGCTCTCTGTCTCTTTCAGTAACATATTCCTATTTGCAGAACTGGTTCTACTGCCATAGGTAGAAGAATTATTTAAGCCAGTTTTTCTTCTTTCTATAGTAAAATAAATCTGCCTACCAGCTGAGTATTTCTCCTTAAATTTTGGTTGTAAGTGGAAAGTAGGAATGTGGCAGTCATGACTTGCATACAGGGCCTCCAGGGGACATTTTACTTGCAACGGGCAGGTATTTGTTTCTATTTACAAACCTAATGATAGGTGTGTCCTTTCCGGTGAAAATGCATGGACTCACAGAACTATTAGACATTATGTGATGCATAAACAAATTTTATTAAATTTACTGGTATCTTTACAGGCACTTTTCAGAAGTTTAAAAGACTGTTAGGGTGGACTTTTATCTTGGACTCCTGAAGTCAACTCCCATTACTGATGAATGGTCTAATCCAAAACAGTTTGCTGTTATTATTGAGTCATGAGCACAGATTCTGAAATAAAATGTTTTGGCACCATTAAAATGCACTTAGGCTTAAGTGAGCTTAAAAGAATGAGGAATGGAACTGATACTGTTCTGATTTTTTTTTTCCCCCCATAAAATCTTGGAAAAATGTATATGACTGGCAGTTTTAAATACAGAGGGTCCAGAGGTGGAGAAACTACTTTCTGTTAATTTATCTGCATTTCCTGCCCTGTGGCCTGCAGTGACATCAGATGTGGTAAGATGGAATGGTCTCAAGCAGTTCAGAAATCTATATGCTCCCTTCAGAGCAAGTAAAATAATCACTCCAGCAAGGAAGAGAAAAGAGCGTGAAAATCAGACTTTGCCAGTCCCAAAGAGCTGTCCCAGTTTGAAACACACACGAAGTCAGCTTTGAATGAACAATGGAGGAATTTATGGGGAACCCTCTAAGCTTCTCAGTCCTTCAGAGTTCTGCCCAAATGTTTCTACTTAGAGCTTCTGCCTGATGCCTTCATGTCAGAAGGCTATTTCTTAGGGGCCAAATCTGGTGACTACATTATCTTTGAGATCATGTCACTACTTCTCGCATTTTTAGGCTTCACCTGCTGATTCTGTGAAATGCCACATTTTAATTTCCTCACATGCAATGGTGCAGTTGCTTTTTTCCCTTTTTTCAGCCTCACAAGATCAGAATGTTCACTGAAAACCATGTTATTTTTTCTTGTCTTTTGAGAGATGGAGACAGGAAGAATGTTTAGTAAATACGGATTAGGGAGGTATTTCAATAAGTGCAAATTATTTTTATGATACAGAGTGCTTTAAATAATACCATACAGCCTGTCTTAAAAGGTGGACACACTGCATGCTTGCTCATTACTCACTGTAATACTTTTCCCTGTAGATTAATTCAGTACATATTTCCTCTTTTCCCTGACTGCAGCTAACTGACACCAACTAACAGCTGACCCTGTGGAAATAATAAGGAATTTTCCTGCAGGATTCAGATGCCAGCTAACAGAAGCTTCTGGAAGAGTATTCCTCTATTTGCAAAGGGATTTGTAGCACACTGTTTAAACAGATCAAGATTGGTTTCATTTGCACTGGAGAATTATAATTTTAATGTACAAATAGCCTGAACATTCTGCAGCTTTCAGAAATAACTTGAATATTACTTGGTCTCCTAGTCAATGAGAAACAGGCTCTTCAGCAGCAAGTACAAAACCAGTTCAAATGCAAAGGAAACCAAATTTATTGAGAACACATTATTTTGAATAATATACATATGTACATTTTTAAACTGTAACTGCCTGACAGATAAGTTTCTATACTTCCAAATTAAAATATAATGTCACATTAAATGAATTAAAAGAATTACTTTATTTTAAACTCCAAATGCATTTTGAAATCTGACATACTGCATTATTACTTTTCATGCCAGTAGGGATATCTGCTCCTGTGAAAGTCAACTCAAATAAAAAAACTCCCGTATGTTATTTTTTTGCTATTTTTTTAATAAAACAAGTGTAGGTGGCATCTTGGGCCTGATTCCTTCTTGTGCCTCTTCTGATGGTTTTTAAAAAAAGCTGTAGGTTTTATAGTGAATTTTTTAAGCTATCCCTTTGTCTTTTGTATTCACTGATAAGGAAAAAAAATCAAAAATATTCATATTTTTCAAGGAATTATTAATTTAAAAAAGAAAAAAAATATTAAGAAATGGGCAATTTGGAGCACCCCAAGGAAAGGGATTGTCCGTCTGAAGAGAAATTGCTATTTCAAAAAAAGGTGGCATAAGCCTTTGCTACTCTTGGAGTTGTTGGCATTTCCTTTCAACATATTATAAAGAAAAAGAAGTAACTGGTATTTTCAGACGCTTTGATTTCCTGTTCTCATATCTTCATATACATCTAGGAAAGAACATATATATACATATATATAACATCCATTCACAATGCTATTTTTCCTTTTTTTTAAAAAAAAAAAAAAAGCAAACAGTTGCAGACATGTAAACAAACCAGCAGTTCTAAACACAAAACAGTTCCTCAGCCTGAATAAGATCTCTGAGGACATATTTGCAACACCTTGATTTTTGACTGGATTTTTAGTATGCATAATATGTCCAGCTTTTAAAAGACAACACAGGTTTGAGCCATAAATAATATACAATGGCTAATATGGCATCCTGCATTGCTGTTCTTTCTTGGCAGATATTTCAAGTTGCTCATATTGTACAACAATAATATACCTTCTAAAGGGTGGTGGTAACCATGGACTGAGCCAGTGCAGTCCACAGTACAACCATGTGCTGAAATGCCTGGCGAGGTTTTGCATCCTTACTGCTCTTTAACAGCTGGCAGAATAGAAATTTGTGAAATGGTTAATGCTTGATATGAGAGAAACAGTGTGGATCAGAGGAGAGGAAGATGATGCAAAATTATCTTCATTTGAAGTGAAAATGAAACCTAAATTACAGTTTTTGTTAGCAGAATAGTTATGAGCTTTCAGTGCTTATCTGTAAAATCTGGCTAAACCTCTCACTCATTAGCTTTGTAGACATTTTTGGATTTCTTCCATATGTGGAAGAACCTGTTGTTCAGTTTGTCATAGGATTTATATTTAGTTTAAAAAAAATGTCCCAAGGTCAAAAAAAGAATCAAACCAAAATGGCTTAAAAGAATCTGCTTAATGAAATATTTGGGTATGTGACAATCCTGTGACTCCCTGTGACTGTGCAGCCCAGAGATGGAGCAGAATAGTTTCCTCAAAATCTGATTTTGTGTTTTCCCTGTGATTCTTTGGAGGAGAAGAGGGGGTGAATCTGCAAAAGACTGTTGTGACAAGCAACTAATGGAACCACATGAATGTAAAAGTGCACAGCCAGCTATCATCTCACCTCATGTTTTGACTGCAATTAAGTTATAAGTCTGTCAGTCCAAACCCAAGAGAGTTAAAGAATTTAATTATTTTCCAGCAGTATTTCTACCTTTTAAGATCTGGGGCTCATCTAAAACTTTGTAATTACTTAGAGTGTCAAACGCATAAGTGCATGTGTGGATGACAGGCTGATAAAAGCATGATGAAAAGTGGAATAAGTTATTCCCAGGTGTTAGGCATTGGCTAGTCTGCAAATTTGCTGGTACTGTCATTGGGATTTCTAAGAGCAAGAGAAAGCACACCAGCCAATTCTGGTGAAGTTACATTCAAAGAGAGGATTTGAAAGATTCTCAAACTGTAAATCTGAGAAATAAACATTGCTTTTGACTGATTTTTATTTGCATATTTATTTTAATAAATTTATGAAATTATAGCAGTTCCAGTCAGAAGTATTGGGAACAAAAGTAAAGTGACCACTTAACTAACAAACCTGTTTGGCTCCTATATAATATCTGTTCTTTTGCATTGTACAAAGAAAGGTTCCTCCCATAAGCAGAGTGCAGGCAAGTTTTGTATCATTTTGCCTGTGAATATTGCTGATTATTGTACAGATGACTGCATACCAAGTTTGTGGGATTCATCCATAAGCAATCATTACTTTACACTACAGGAGTTTGCAATTACTTTCCTAGCTTCATTCTCTGTTCTGTGGTGTTTTGTTTCTCCCTTATACGGAAAGCTGAAGCATCCTGCTGTAAGCACCAGTATGGACTTAGTCATCCTTATTTATTTACCACTCAGAGTGCTCCTTCTCAGCAGGTCAGGAATTGGAAAATTCATGAATGTGGTCCGTCTAATCTGAGTAGTTTACCCAGTATCATGCTTATCAGATTTTGTGCTATTAGTGAAAATTGGTTCCTATGTTTCCTTTTCAAAATATGAAACATGAAAAGAGCAAAATTGGTTTACACAAATGAGTCTTTTACAACTACAGACTATGTTTCTCAAAGTTTAAGTTGAAATCTGAACTGTCCCAAAGTTCAAATTACTTTTTTGTTGCATTTATTCCTTTTTTCAGAGGGGTCATCTATCAGTGAGAAAGTCGAGGAGGAAAAATAAGGAAATATGTACTTAATGAATAGTATTTTTTACATATGGCTTTAAAATCTTCTTAGGGTTCAAAGAACAAAAACATCATTAGTAATTCAGCATTGCTCTCTCACTGACCAGCTTGTTTTTACAAGCATGGCTGTGTGTTTACATGCATAACTTAGACACACAGTTGCAGATACAACCTGCACAAAATTTTTTGTAATCTAAGTACCACAATGCTAATGCAGTGACATAAACATTGTGATTACTCAGCTAACTGATTAGCACATTGTTAAGAGTGTGTGTTTTTCTTTTCAACTCTAAAAGAACTAGAACACCTTAAAGAATCATGGAAAATATTATATAATAGGCTTGTTACCAAATAAAGTCCTGTGTGTTGTTCTTAATTTGTAGGAAAGACTTTCAATATTCACAACAGATTTATGGCAGCTATACCACAATTACAGAAACTTTACAGTGTATTCACCCTTTCTATGCCAAGAAGTGATACACAGTAGGTGGTTTGAACAAAACCAGATCTACCAGCCTAAGTACAACGTGCTGTCAGCAAAAGTGTTTCTGTGGAGTTCCCATCAGGGTACCGCAGAACAAGAATTCTTTTGCTCTAGAGACACTGCATACTCAACTACTAGTCAGTTAATATTTCAGTGACTGTTTTAACAATCACTGATTATCATTCAGCTGACTACTTTCACCATTGCAAAAAACCCTACCCTAACTCTACTTGGAACATGGCTGACAGGTCTGGAAGCTATGCTGCCAATTAAACTGCTTTGATTGAGTATTTAACCTGCTCAGTAGGAAGTGCAGATGTTTCAGTGCCATGAAACTATAGCCATCCCATTAAATTAAGTGGGAATTTTCATTTGAGGCTGTGTTTCAAGATTTTACCTTTTGTTTTTCACACTTTAAAAAACTGGCATAATGAAACAACAGACTGGACTCTTGAGGAAAAGTGGGAGATTGGATAGGAAATAATGGAGGAATTGAGGTAGTTTATACCTGTTTTCTTTCCATAACCCTCTCAGTGGAATAAAAAAACAGCTACCAAAACGTAAATTGTTCTGAATGCAAAAGTATTTGTCTTTGAGCTACCATGTGAGTGAACACAGTCTGTAACTTACTGTTGGTGGTCTTGTTGCGGCTGGTCAGGAACGTGCTGAATAACTTCATAAACTGTACTTAGCATATCCTGGCCTGTGACAAATTCAGAGCCAGGAACGGATTGACTTGAAACCTAAAAGCAGCAAAGTATATTCCTACTGTAAGTACAAATAGGAAAACATTCAACACAAATTAAACTGATAATGTAACGACATTTTTTAAACTTTTCATCAAAGTTTTGCTTGTGGATTTAACAGGTAATCTCTGCTAGTTTACATTTCATTTTGCGTAAGTATTCATCACATTAACTGAAAGGCAAATAATAGTTTTAAATTCAGTTAGCACCTTAGAAGATTTAGGATGCAGCTTCTGCATTTAATACAGCAAATACTTTATAGTAATGTACCACAAGTCAAGAACATTTAATAAAGAGAAAAGCAGGAGAACAGACAGTAAAAAAGCAGTAAATATTCAGGGCATGGGTTCAGCAAAAAACTCCCACTGGCCTGTCAAAGAGAGAGAAATGGAAGGAATTTCCATAAATCAAGTAAATATTGATTGTTCAGTATGTTAAGTATATTAATTTCCTGGTATGTCAAGACAACAGATTTACCTAGACTCCACATCCATAAGGAATTACCAGCCTTTTTGCCTATACCCAGCCTCCAGTTCTTTATTATCTCCACTTCCTTATTTTCCCTTTCTCTGCTGACCAAAATGAATCAGTGGATCAAATGCTGACTTTATGCACAATGCTATAAATTTGAGCAGTCAAACATAAACTAGTGGAGTTTCTCCTGTTCCTTGAAATTTTACTGGAAATTATAGTAGGTTTCATTGCTTGTACATCCATTCTGTCATCCTTGTCACTGCTCTCTCCCTTCTGACCTACTAAGGCCCTGATCCTGTAATAATGTGATATTGTGATATGATCAGCTCAAGGGATATAGAATCACAGAAGATTCTATAATCTTCTATAATTTCTAGATTCTATAATTCTATAAGGGTTGGAAGAAACCTTAAAGATCATCCAGTTCAGAACCCCCTGCCACAGGTAGGGACATCTTTCACTAGACCAGGTTGCTCGAAGATGAATCTGACTCTGAACACTCCCAGAGATGGGACACATGCAACTGAAACAAAGCTGTTACAGTGCCTCACCACCCTTACCCTCAATAGTAAAGAATCTACTCCTAATATGTAATCCAACTATACTCTCTTCAGTATAATATCACAGTGTACTTAAGGCTGTAATGATTCAGGGCCTGATGTCTACATTTAATAAGCCTCTTACTGGCCCAAACTGTAACAGACACAGTTTGGCCCCTCTGTTTTCTAAAAGCCTTTTATCTCTGGTGCTGTAAAAGTCTGTTCTCTCCACTAACATTTACAGTAGCACTTTAGCCCTATAAATGTACATTTCAAACATCTAACTCTATCAGAGAAGATAACTAATTAATCTATGACTGTTTTTTGACATAATGTATTATGAGTATGAATCATAATAACAAATTAGGTGTAACAATGCAACCCTGTCAACATGCTTTAAGAGCTCGCCCTTACCTGACCATATTGATGCTCTCCAAAGGTACAAGACTGTATTGCTGGCAATTTTCCCTAGCAAAGGGAGAGTCTTTCTTCTAATTCCTCCCAGTTTTACTGTTGTCCCTAAATTTTGTGGCCCCGTTTCTGAATTTTTTGTCCTTTTACACCACATCAGAATGATCTCCAACTACTGTACAGTAATGACAGCAAAGACACAATGCAAAGAAGTAGCAAATGTAGCAGGTTTATTTTGCTAGCAAAATTCTTTCCCTTAAGTCCTCCCCCACAGTACAGGAAGCTAACAAAATAATTTTTGTGAAATATATCTGAGACTCAGCTTACATTTAAACTTTAAATACCACCCTCCTGACACTTTTCTACTCTGTCAGCGTTGAATGTTACGTGAGCAGAAATATTAGGGTCAAGGGAGAAAATGGCATCACATTTTCTGAGATCACTTTCCTGTGCAACACTAACGGTTCAGTGGTACCCAACTACTCAATACTACTAATATTCTTTTAATATAGTGTACTTGAACCGGAGGTTGCTGTCTTTAGAGCTTGGTTATTCCTTACTGCACCATGTTGATACAAAGTACTGAACTAGCAACACAGTAAAGAAAGAGCAAGTACTGGGTAAAGAATAGCCATGAATATGGTGTCATACAGACATCTATAAAAGGCAAAAGAAGCAAACCTACAGAAGGATTCTAGTACATATATTTAGTATACCTAGAGAAACAGAAGAGAAACCGTCAATTTATGATGTAAAATCACATACCCTAGAACCACTGGTAAGATCTGGAAAAGTGATGAACTCATATATCCCAAAATCATCTGAAGCACTTTCATGTCCTAAAGTTAGAATAAAGATTAAGAAACGAGATGTTAAATGAACGTGGAAAATAATGACTGGCAAGGTTATTTTACCCTAATTTTTTCTGACACCCGAATACTGGTTATATGATCTGCTTTAAACCACTTCCCTGCCAAGCTCCTAAACTGATGTGGAGTGAGGCAGGACAGCTGCAGAGCTGGTGTGCACGCGCTTGGCGATGTCCAACACCTTGGACCAAGTGAGGAGCCTGTTGCTAATCTCAGCAACAGTTTTGGTAGAGACACTCATACTCTTTATTCTGGAAGGCTAGAATGACCAATTTACTTTCATTTCCCATAGAAAAGAGGCTGAATTCATAAACTCAGCACATCTACAGTGCAGTGAGGCAGTACCCTTTGAATGTTTTACAATGCTGAGAATAATAAAAGGGAACATGGTACTAATAGGTGGCACATTATTATTTGGGACTTCAGATACCTCTTGTATTTAGGTGTAGTTAGGCTCTTTCTCTACCCTCCCACTGTCCAGGAAATCTGAGTGTCTTTGTTGTCTCCTGAGCATCACTCTACAGCAAAGGTTGCAGCACTAACAATGTGAAGAATCTGTCCTTTTGATATGACTTGCCAACGTGATGGACCCTCTGTGCTCAAGTGAATTTCTTACCTGCCTAAGTTTCACATACTTCCCTATCATTAGGCACATAGTAGTTTGTGTTCTGCTCTGATGCTTTGGCAGAAAGGAATGGGAATAAAAGTGCTATCCTTCCAAAGGACGGCTGGTCTCTAGGATCTCCTGCCTAGGATTATGTGGGAAGGATTGTGGAGGGGAAAGAGGCAGTGAAAAAAAGCATTCTGGGTCCTGATGACACAGAAAGATAGTACAGAATATGGTAGAAGGTTAAATATGTATACTGTAATGTCATTATCTCATGATTTTGATAACAGTTGATGCCATGAACATTTTCAATTGTAATCCTCCCATGGTATATCACCTCTTACTGCTATCCCAGAAAAACACTGATATAAGTCATATTGGTGTCAACAGTGGAACAGAGGTATTCCAAACCCAGAATACTGGGATTAACAGGTAGAATTCAAACCAAACAGTACATACTGCTATGAGCTCCAGCCATGAGCTAAACCCATGCTGACTTCTCATTTAGGTCTTATCTTAATTAAGCTACCACAGAGGTGTGCAACCAAACATAAAAACACACTTTCCTTCCTTTTCTTCTATTTTTTTTTTCCCCTGTATGTGGATATGTTTTTCTTTTCCAGGAATGGATTTTGACCTTATCCTCACACTTAAGTTATTAGCATTACCTGAAAATGCCTGTGCCTTTCTGTAATCAGCCTCTGCCCTAGAAAACATAAACATGTTTCTCAGTTTGACGTCATAAGCCAAGGGAAGAAAATTAATATGATAAAATGCAATTCTCTGGATGGAAAGAACTTTTAGACCTAAGAATGAATTATTTTTGTACCTGCTCTGTAGCTTCTGTTGTATCACTGAAGAGAAGAAAAAAAGAAAAATTATTCTTTTTGCTCCAACGGTCCAAAAGAAGAGATGGACTGTGCTTAACTTTTACATACCTTTATGTGGCTGATATCTTTTCCATAGGAATAAAAAGGCCATAGCTAGGATCAAAAATAGTGAAATTCCTGTTATTACTGCAAGAGAAGACAAAGATTTTCCTTTCTGGGCCAGCTTTTCCAACCCTGTGACAAAGAAGATGAGTACTGTATTTAATTTCTTGTTCTTTACAATACACTACAATGACATTGAAGAATGCATCTTTTTAAACTAATCTGAAGCTAGTAAACCTGCACAGAGACACAAAAGAGATACAAAATTTGGGGTCTTGTGAATGGGTCATATTTATTTTTCCCCACAAATCTCCTGAACAGAAAAAGCAATGATATGCATATCAGAAAAGACTTCAGAGCAGATTAGTACCTAGAGCTCAATTAAAGTCAGTAAATGTGATGCACTAATTACAGCATCACAAAAAGTAGATGCATATTATAACTTGAGGCATAGAGACACTGAACTACCAAAAAATAGGGAGACAGGAGGGCAGCTAGTGCTAGATTGGAGGGAAATCCTCCTAGCAGTAGGAGCTCTAAAGTAGCAGAGGACAAAAGATCCATTAGACTTTTTCTAAAGGTTTTCAGATCACTGACAGTCTGGTTGTTTATCAAACTACATCAGAAACCAATAAATTATCCCAGAATCACAGAATCAATTAGGCTGGAAAAGACCTCTGAGACCATCGACTCCAACCTATGACCAAACACCACCAGGTCATTTAGACAATGGCACTTGGTGCCATGTCCAGTCTTTCCTTAAACACCTCCAAGGATGGTGACTCCACCATGTTATACTTGTTTCTATTGATATCTGAATAGATTCAAAATATTTTTTCCTTTTGCTCAGCCCTTTTGCTGAAATATGTATTAGCAGGAGTTTTCCAGCATGATTTACTGATACAACACAAACACAAACTGCATGTAATTACATTCTCAAAAGCACATGGAAAACATTTGCAGTGAATTTGCAAAGACAAGAAAGTGTAAGTTAGGAAATGCTAGACACAGTTGCTTGTGCACTCCTAATTTCCTCCTTTAGCTCTAAATTGTGCAGAACTCGTGTAATTAAAGGACATGTCACAATCCATACAGGTAAATTAATGCTGCATATTTGCTAGTGCCAGATTTAGTAGTACAATTAAAATTTGCATTATTTAGCTGGATGTGTTTCCAGTACTCAATGAACTCCTGTGCAAAGAGCTAGAACTGCTTACATCTACTTTCACCTCCACATAATTCACTGGCATTGTGCTGGCTACCTGTGCAGTGGCGTTCATGAAGATAAATATGAGGTTTTCTAGCCAAATGTGTCCTAAAGATATGGGAAAATAAATTATTGCAATTTCACCAATTTTTTTATAGTCCTTCAATGTACTGCTTTCCTTAGGAAGAAAGACCCAAATGCTGGAGAATCACATGAGTCCTTAAAATTGTTCTTTAAAGTGAGTAATTTCAAATTTAGACCAAATAAATCACATCTCCATAGATATATCAGAGCAGAAAACAGACATGCTCTTTGCATGCATTTAACACACTCAAGCTGACTAAACTTGAAAACTGAGCAATGACTTGTGTGCATAATGAGATACCTCATCTTATTTTAAAATCTCGGCTAAAAATGGGTAACAACTTAGTGCAATTATTGATATAATTGTCACTTATTAAAATGATTGTTTTCTTGATCATTTTTAGGATTAATTAGGCAGCTGTATACAGCACCACATAGGTGAGTTTCTGGCCCATGGGGAAGTCGTATAAGGTCTTCTGAAACATCAGAGTTCCTGTTGCTACTGAAAATGGGGTTTCTGGTACTTTGAATGCCATAGTCCAGGCTCTGCATCTAGGATTATGGGGATAAGGAAAAAGAATATGGGCAGTTTCATACTCTTTGCTTAGTATGTTTATTCAGTTGCAATCAGAATTTAGCCTGAGTAGCATTGCTGAGAATGAACTGTGAGCGAATTCATACGACTTAGAATCAGTCAGTGCTGCCCTGCAAAATGTAGGCTTGACATCTGGATTTAGTGCTATTTGAATAAACACTCATCAAAAAGAAAATGGCCACAGGGAGGGAAAATTTTCTTTATACATTTTTAAATACACAAGATAAAATGTTTCAATAAGATTTAAGTAAAACATTTGTTATTAGCAAGTCTATTATTTTAACTCTGACTAAACATGAAGCTGTGGAGTCTTCCCTTCTTTTTGGCCTTTGAACAAAAAATCTCAGCTGAATATTATATCTTACATGAACTTCCTGGAGAAATATCATGATTATTTCTATCGACATATAATTTTGGTTGCATTTTCTTTCACTACTAACCACAATATTTAATTTTTGAGTGCAGTATTCTTACTATGAAATTGCAACCCATCTTCCCTCCTGCATACTGAAAGCCATGGATTCATGATGAATCAGTGAGCCTGAATAATGGACATCTCCTCTGCTTGTTTACCTGACTAACAAATTGTTGAGCTCTTTGCTCAGCACAAGTGAAATTGCTTTGTTAAGTTTTCTAATAAGCAATTGAGTCTATTTTGTTGAAGATTAATAGAATACATTCCTTATCTGGAAATACTTGTATCCATCTGTACTGAGATGAGAGAGAGAGTGATATTGAGACTTCCTCAATATCTTGTTCTTCACTGTACACTTCTGGAGATTTTCTGAAAAACTGCTTTGTTGCTATTGAACACAATCTGATACAGGAGTTGAGGTTATAGTGTATAAGAAATAAATGTATATGTTCTTCAGAACCCAGCAATCAATCCACAGATTCATAAATATGACAGGGAAATCATTTACATGAACATTGTAATAAAATCCCACAAAACATCAGGGTCTTATTGAGTTGTTTTCCATGCCATGTCACATTGCAGGTAAAACCTGTATTTCACAGAATGTCCAAAAGCCCCTTTACTACATTGTTAGCAAGACCTCAATTTTGATACATATTCTAAGAATTATTTCCTTTTTCTGAGGATGACACGCCCCTCAGATGTTACACTTACAGCAACAAAGTTATATTCTTACCTACAGAAGTAACTACAACTGTGAAGTGAGTTTCATCTCGTTTTCCAGTCACGTTGTTGAAAGCACAGCACATGTAATCTATTGTCTTCTGGGTCACTTTATCAGATACAACTTCCAGATGGGGTCCATATTTGATTACTTGAGTAGTATTGTCATCCCTTTGAATCCATGAATAAGTATTTGGTGGATTTGAATCTGCTGAGCAGTCAAACAGTACAATTTCCCCCATGTCAACTGTAAACACTGCCCCTACGTTCAGACCTTTATCTGATTTGACTCTAAGTCCATAAGGTCCATCTGCAGTGGGGAAAAAAAAAAGGGAAATACAGTGAGAAAATGAAAATCAAGGTATGTAATTAAACTTTCATCAGAAGTGTATCTTCAAAGTTACAATATTTAAGTTGAACTGGCCTTTGGAATGGCTGGCATTCAGCCATTTCAATTAAAAGGCTTTCAGTTTAATAACTGGATCTGTGCTAGGCTTATCTCAGACTACATCCACTTAATACTGGTCTAACTGTTGCTTAGGGAAAAGCACTATGGGGCTATGTATTTTTAAGTATGGTGAAAAGAAAAAAAAATCAGTTGGATTTCTATGAAGTAAAGGAGCTTATCTTCTTCAGGGGCATATTTGAGTCCTACTTCAATGCCAAACTTACTGGTATAAGTAATTTCCCCGCAAATTCAAAAGTGAACAAATTAGCATTAGAATATTACATTCACTGTAATAATTTACAGTATAATAATTATTTAGGGAACTAACTTACAAGTATAATATTAAGTGGGCTGTGCCTTAGATAAGTTCAGAAAATTTTTTCCATCAATGACTGCTAGATGATTTTTCCATCAATGACTTCCCCCCACTTTAGTAGGCTTGTACTATTTCAACAATTATGCTTTTTTCAAGAGTAAGCCCTTGTGCTGAAAGTTGTTTTCCTAAATATAATTAGAAGAAGCATATGTTGTTCTACAGTCGTGTTCATTACTCAAAAAATTGAGCAGATGAATATTTTTAGTGTAACCTGTATAGGAAAATGAGAAGGAAAACAATATACTTAAATATTAAAAGAATATTTTTCATGCTATTTTTACTAGAACATTTCAGATCATTGGGGCTTTTATGTCTTTACATGTTGAAATTATTTTTACAGTTACCTAAGTATAGAAATTAATGTAGAGAACAAAATAATCAAAGTGTGCCTTTTAAAATAACTTTTTCCACTTAAAAAACCCCCCCAAAAAACTCAGAAAAAAAACCCTAATAATTTTAATGTTGCTAATCCCCTGATGATTTACAAGAATAATCAAAAATTTACAGACCTAATACTGATAGAGCCAAAGAAGAAGATATGGAGAATATCTTTTTGGTAGGATCCCTGAAGATCAGGTGTAGCACAGAACAGGCACATACTGTACCCATTGCAGACAGTGCAATTGAGTAATATTTCCACCTTCTTATGGCTGTCTGGAAGAATTAAGGTAATGTAGCTGGGTTTGAATAGGAAAGTCCCTGCTACATGAAGCTGCACACTGGTACATTTCAGCCTCTATTTCCCACCAGGAAATTCAGGATGATGTTAGAACTTGCTCTATTTACTGTCTGTCTTTTTAAATGAGACTCATTTATTCTTCTGCACTAAGTATTGGTGGTGCTTATTCCACCAGCACGCAGCACAAAACAGGCCCTTTTGGGTGTTCCTCTCTGGTATTTTCTGTTTGTTAACACTTAGACGAAAGACCCCAGTTTAGTTCACTTGTAAGTAAATGTCCATATATCACAACATAAAATTGTCAACCTTTTTATCTTATCTACGTATTTCCTAGTGGTAAGCTTTCGCAGTCTTATTGTAAGGAACAGACAACATCATGCATTATATTTGCTTGAGAAGTGAAATACAAATTCACTTCACCATGACTTAGAGCTGCTCCCACCCATATTGCTGCAGCCACTCTGAAGAATCAAGGCATTTCTTTAAGTTCTAGATGCTGGGCTGCTTCCTCACAGGCTCTCCAGTTCCTGAGTCACTTGCTTTATTGTCTCCAAGAGCCAGCTTACCCTCTACTGACCATTTCTGTGAAGTACAGACCTATACCCCACTAGAAGGGGAGTCTTTCTCAGGGGTTTGCCTCTTACAGGAATTTACTTCCCTTTTTTTTCAGATCAGAAAGGAGAAGAGATGTACTGATCTTTGACATTTTTCATAAATGAAATAAAGCTCCTCACACACTATTTATAGGCAGGAACACACTTTTCTTTTTTTACTTTTCAGAGCAATTCAATGGTTCTTCCAATCCAATTCTCCTTTCTTAGGAGAATTAGCTTTTATTTTCACTGATAATAGCTTTGATAAGTGTTAACAGAGATTAATGGTAAGAATAGCTGACTTGTTTCCATGCCCCCTCATTGTAGTAGGTGGTTTGCCACAGCCTGCAAAAGAATCAGAACTGAGTTCAGCTTTTTAATCAGTGTCATAACAGTGCAGCATAAAGGAATAACACTGACAACAGAACTACATTTTACTAAAAGCTGCAAATTGAAAGAAGTCATTATACAAACACTGACACACAGTGGCTGGGGAAGTAAGTTGGAAAAAACCAGAGAGGTTATCTTAATAAATAGTCAAATTTTGGCAAAATCTGAAACATGGCATTCCTTGTCAACATAGGGATTGGGTAACCTTTCTGCTTTGCCTGCATGAGACTTTTGTGTCTCCTGGGCATCGTGTACATTGAGGTCCCTAAACACTGGGTAACTGACAGGTACACAGAGCTTCAAGGATGATTCTGAAAAGCAGGCAACTAACCATCTCTTCTCTAGTACTAAATATATTCTATTTTTTGAAGACCTAAGGAAGAAAACCCCATTTAGTCTGTTAAATTCAACTCTGTCAACACAGTACAACAGCTTCTGCTGCAGCCTGCAGGACAGCAGCTTCTTCCAGTCTTGAAATAATTTGTTTCTGAGTCACACGACTGCAATAGCCATGTTCTGGGCTGTATTATCATCATAGCTAATGGAGAAGCTGAATAATATCAGTAAGACATTAATTACAAAACACTTTTCGTACTCAATAAAAACCCACAGTGAGAGCCTTCATGGATCCCTCAGCTCTGTTTTTACTTCCCAGTATTGCTCTCTACAGAAAGCTGCCTCTTGTCTCAGTAAAACCAGTTAACTAAATGACTTGTAAAATAATAAATCAATATTCCTGAGTAACAATTTACTGCTCTGTGGGAATATTTCCAATTGCTCCTATCGCTACAAGACTGTTACTGTTTCCAAGCAGATGGCAGGTATTTACCGTGAGTGACCTTTTCTTTATCGCCTCCCGTAACTCCCCCACAGCAATGACATATGGCAGAGAGAGATCCCAGGGCCTGTTCTGGATTGTTATTGACAACTGGGAGCTGGGAGACAAACTACTTCTGCAGGCAGAGGTTCCACCAAATTAGGTGACTTCATATAGCTCTAAAGGTAAGACCCAGTTGCCATCACTGACTTGGATATAGAGAGCACTACACGTATTTGCAGTCTTTCAGCATTGCATTATTTGCTCTTAATACTTTCCCCCAGATTTTACATTATGCACAAAGCAAACCCTCAGTTCTGATGAATTACAAAGGACATTCTGAAAATGCTTATACAATAATATTTGCACACATGGAGAAAAAGTGAATCTCACAGTTTTTGATGGATCTGTATATCACAACCACTCAAACAGCAAACGATTCAAGAAATGTGGACACTTAAGAGACTTTGAGATTTTAAAATTCTGGTAAACAATAGGTAAAAACCAGGTTTCTAGTTTAGAACTTGGAAAGATTTTTCAAATTTGCTGAAAAATGCATGTAATTGAGTGAGGAAGAAGGGAGGAAGCAGTATCAGAGCTGGAACTGAGGGGTGTACACCTTGACAGTGTCCCAGACACCTGTCAGTGCAATCAGTGCTTTGGAGACAATACTATGTGCAACAGGTCAGAAATTCAAACCTCACACGGGCCATGCAACAAACAGAACTGTCTGAAAGGTAGCAAGAGCGGCAGATGTTCTTCTTGCCTGACCCAATTTTATTGCACGGGAAGAAGGCTATCAGACTGGATACAGTGTCGCCAAGTTGAATGCAGGTATTCTTTGGAGGGATACGTGCATAAAGCCGATTCACGGCTCGTTAAAGTGAGAAACACAGTAGAGGAGCTGCGTTCATACAACTTCAGCTCTCATTCTTGGCACTTAAACACATAAGAGAGCTGAGATTGTGACTCTACAAAAGCAGGCATATATGCTACCTTGAGGAAAGAATGTGGCATGTTTTTTTTTTTTTTTTTAAATTACAGTAACGACAAGTTAAAACTCCATCAGTGCTGGTTATTTCCTCGTAGAACAGTTTATCATGATTCCTCTGTCTAATGAGATGGAAGTTCAATTAATATTTGCCCTTTTTAGGACTCTCTGCAATTGTTTCTTCATCTTGAAGTCTGCACTGCTGTCAATTTTACAAGTTACACATAGGGTTATATCAGCTCATATCTAAAAATGTCCTTTTTAATCTTTGCTAATTTAGGCAGTCTTTTCCTCTTTTCCTGGTGCAGTGTAGAGATCCCTCCCATATTTTAGATGCAAGTCACCCCCTTATCCAATTCTTCCAATTTATAATAATAATAATAAAAAAAAGTAGCAGAATAGATAATCAGAGATTAAAGGAGATGAAAGGAGGAGGAAGAGAATACAAGACCTAGAGATGTAAGAGCTGTAGGTTTTGCATATGTTGGTAGTGCAGTCATAGCAAGTTGAGCATGGGCTGCCTACCAGCTGCCAGATGACAGAGCCTGGAGAAAGCAGGAGTGAGCACCAGCTCTTGGCTGGACAGGAATCCAGTTCCAGTCCTTGCACTGTGCCTCCCACACTGGGCCACTGGGTAAACTGGCTATATCTGAATAGGACTGGTGGCAAAGTAAGTCATGACCTGATTTCAGCTCTCCTCTGAGGATAGTTTGACCCCTGAGGACATGAGGATTACAGGGTCATGCAGGGTCATGCATGTGTAGCATGTGCTACTTGAAAATTGAGGAGGCACTGGGAATGCCTGACATGGACCAAAATGAGAATGCCCTAAGATTAATAGTATAGTTGTTGAATGCTGATTAAATCAATCTTTTGTTTCCTCCAACTCAATTAGTTTCTCAGGTGCCTTAATTTCCAGTCAGAATATCTGGCTATCTTATGGTTTATTCTTCTGAAAAAAAATGGTCTTTATGCAACTCCTCTGGCTCCCTCATGCTTCCCATTTGATGTGGAATGCAATGTCTAAATTTGCTAAGCCTGACTGAGGTCTCTGTGTCTCTTCTCCATTCCTTTTGTTTTTCTTTCCACTTAAAGATCTTTTCTGGGATCTGCAGGGACTGTATGCAGTATTGCACATGTGGTCTTATCTTCGTTGTGCCATTAGCATTCCCCTTATTTCCTTGTTGGAAACCCATTGTCCACTACCCTAGAATTAAATGTCTTTCTCATGCCTGAATCATGCTGTCAGTCCGCAGGTATCTTGTGATAGCTCAATCACCCTGGCTCACTGCCTTGCTTATTTTCCAAATCAATCTCAATCTTATCAGCAGAAGTTCATGTTTTTTATTCTCTAAAAGGGCATGCCCATTTATGTTTTTACTAGCAAATTTCATACCAGCTCTATTACTCTGACAAAGTCATTCAGTCCTCCTATTTAATGCCACAAATGAACTTCATTGAGATACTCCCTGTCTTTTTCTCTGGTGCCATTAATGGAAGTATTAAACAGGACTGGACTTGAAATGATCTTGAGGAAACCCACTAATACCAGTCCTTTCTGTGCTTAGCTTTTTGGTGATGTTTGCTGTCTCCACTTTTAACAATATTTTCGTGTATAACCATCTGATTGTTTTTTCCTTTGAGTCACATCTCCTTCAGATTTGAACACATCTGTGGAAATCTTGAAGTTTCTGTTTGAATTCTGCAGTTGAGACTGATCTTCACAACTACATAACACTGAATAATTTTATTATCCTGTTTTAAGTTAGAGCTATTACAAACAAGTCCATTTTGAATGCAAGCTCACATGTAATGTTGACTCAACTCTTTTCTGCCTGTTTTCATAGTTAGAGGCACTCTTTCCAGCCAGATCATTAATACAAAGATAATAATGAATATTTCATATACTCACAATATATGGTTGGTGCAATTATCTCACTTTCCATTGTACTGACAGGGTTAGATACCAGACAGCTGTAATTCCCAATGTCTTCTTTTACAACAGGAACAATAAGAAGTGTAGCATTATTTGATGAAAAGGTATAATTAGGGCCAGCATGGAGACGCTTCCCATTTTTAATCCACTGGTAAGCTACCCTTGTACCTTTATCCACAGTACATTTTAGGGTAATATTCCCTACATATTCCACTACCCCTGAAGATGGTTCAGTATGTACAGTTGGCTTTGTGACTGGAACTGTAAAATAAAGAGATATGAAGAGTTAAAGTGACAAGCCATTAAATTACAGTCTTCATTGTCAAGATGATTCAAGTAGTAATCATCATTCTCTCTGGAAATTACTCATATTTCAAATTTTATCTCTTAAACATAGTTAAAGGTTAAAGGCCATATTCTCAGCTAGTGACAGTAAGAATTACTATGGTACTTAAATAAAACCAGACTGTTTATATTACTGGTAATAGGATAAAGGCTGCAATCAGGTGTACCACAGCCTCTTGCCTCATATACAAATCACTGAGACCACAGAAATGAAAAGAGCACAAAGCATGACATTGCCTACTGTGTGTGACTTCTCAGCATGGCTGCCCACAGCTTTGCCCACACTGGGGACCACTGAAATATGAGTGATCCAGTCATGAGGATGTCTGCAAACTGGGATGGGTTTGGGAGTTACATGGCAGTTACAACTTTGTCACCTCAAAATGTCACTCATCTCCTTCCTTCCAAGCCCAACAGTTACAGGGTTTCCTCTGTATAATCCATAAATTACAGAAGCCTCTTGTTATCCTTTCAGGTAATTCTTTGCCATTTCTATTTACTTTCTGTTTTTTTTTTTTTTTTTTTTTTTTTTTTTTTTTTTTTTTTTTTTTTTTTTTTTTTTTTTTTTAGCCCCCAGTACAAAGAGCAGAGTCTAAAAAGGGAACTTCAGTACTTTAGGAATTCAGATCTGGGCTTCTTTTACAGACACAAGGCTACAGTCACCAGCAAAAGTCAATGACTCCTCTATTACAGGATGTGAAGTTGTTCAGGGAAAGAGACTATTTGAAATCCAATGCATCCTCGTGACAGCACAGCAGAAACTTATGAAATCTTAGTTTTTAGAAGTCTGTCTAACTTCATATTAAATGTTTCTATACCTCTTCAGTTTTTAACTTATAATATAGAAACATCAGTCAATATATTAATTTTGCTTAAAGATGACATATTTTAGTATTCCCTCCAGCAGCAGTAGAAAACAACAGAACTTAATTGTTAGCATTTATTCATGTATGGTTCATTAAATGAGACACTATTGTAACTGGATACTAAGAACCAGTACTTCAAAAGTATTATAATTTTATTTTCAAAATGAAGAGACTATCTTTTACTAACTTACCATCAACAGCTACTTGAATCTTCTGACTTGCAGCTATTGTCCCATTTCCACGGACATTGACTTTTACAATGTAATTGCCCTCATCACTGATATGCAATGGATTAATCCTCAAAGATGCATTCGGTGGTATAAGGGTAAACTTGTGCTGGTATTCCAAGTCTGGAACTACTGTTTGATTTACAGAACCAAGCAAGTATTTTGGATTACTTTGAGACCTCTCAAAAAGCCAAATTATCTGGATTTCAGAAGCTGTAGCATTGAAATTGTAGTCAACAGTAAGATGAAGTGGTTGCCCCTCAATACCATGGATGGTATGAGATGGTACTGTCAATTTTAAGGCAGAACAAATACCTGCATAAAAATGAAAGAACAAACAAATAAACAAACCCAAAACACACATGGAAACCCTGGAAAACTCAAATGAGAAATTCTCACTGTGAAAAAACTCTCAAGGCTAAAACTTAAATGGTTATAACTCAGATTTTAAGATTTTAAGAAAGGGGCAAAAGCTCATTGACTTCAGTGAAGCTGAATCTAGCTACAGAGCTCTAGCCTCAAACTATACAAAAAGCCAAAGGAAGGATCTTTTACTGTTGAAAGTTTGACAAAAATGAGGTAATGTACATTTACCTTAATGTATAAAGAATTTTCTCTTTAAAATATTTCAAATTTCTATGTCTTACACTGTCTAACACTCTTGGATTGCACACTCAGTTTTAAGGATTTTTTCTAGGTTGGTTCAGCTACAGAGGAGCTTCTTAGGTACTCTGCCAGTTATACTTGAGAAACTCACTGAAAATCTGACAAGCAGCACTTTCATGAATGTCTGACTAAAACTACATATAGTTATTATTGCTGACTGCTCTGTACCTGTAAGACTAAATTCAAGAAACAATACTAAGCTTGCAAAAGTATTCCAGTCTTAGGAAATTAGGAGAATTAAGGCTTGCTGCTGATATGGACAAAAGTGAAATTTTCAGCCACATGATTGTTTTCCAAGAATTCTGTCTCTGCTATGGTGCAAAAAGGCCACTCCTCAGTTAATCATTGTCTTTCCCATATATTTTTTTTAATAATTTTTCCTTGTTCTGGTGTAAGATGAATTTATAGAACATTAAAAAGGCTTTAGTCTTGGACTAAGTGATTGATTTTCACATTACCTTTTCCACAGTATTCATGAGAACAGCAATGATGTAAAGCAGTGACATTAATGAACTGATCTCACAACACCATTATAACTGATATGACTTTACAGACAAAGAATTTAAGCCCAGACAAAATTAACAGCAAAAATGCCCACTCATTTTTGGTGATCAACTTGAAATATTAAGGACAGGATTTTTCAATATATATATAAAGACATTTTAGTATGTTCAAGATGCAAATCTAATTGACTCTAGTTGCAGGTTTGCTCAGATCTGAGCGATCAGTATTGCTGAAAAGCTGCTGCAAGTGCTAAGACAAAATCCTAAGAAAAAAGCAACCTCTTGTAAGTAAGAAATGTAAAAACTGTAATTTAACCAATCCATCTGCCACTGCATAAGAACACACTGAAGACTGAGAATGCACTGCCTAGGACAACATGCAATGCTTTCACCATGCACCATCTATTCTATTCCTGCTAATGATCATTTTTGGTTGGACCTGATGATCCTTTAGGTCCCTCCAACCTGAGATTCTGTGATTCTTGACATGCTTCCAAATACTTGTAACCAAAAAACAACTTCCCAGCTGAAGTACATGGAATGCATTTCTACCTGGAAAGAGGTGGGTGGGTAGGGGAGGGCAGAGGGAGCCACGTGTGAAAAAATATGTGACTGTGCTCATTATTATAATGCAGAGATAACTCTGTTTCTTAAATTTCCTACTTTCATATCATATGACAGAAGTCGTTAAAGATTCATATGTGTCTAATTTCCTAGGTTGCATGACAGAAAAAGATAAAAATATCAATTCAGTAGCATCATATGGTATCTGTACATGTCTTTTGGGGTAGAATTGTCCAACTTCAGTGCACTGTTGTTTGCCCCGAGGTAATTGCAAAGAAAACTGTTGTTGGGGATCAGGGTGGGGTCACAAAAAGGGGGGTATGGTTACAGATGCAGCAGTAGTGTCAGCAATTAATGTCAGAAGTACTCTGGAAGGGCATGCAAAGTAGCAGAGCAGAGATGGTGTGTGAGGGGACTGGCTCATGGGTAGCCAGCAATGCCGTACAGAATCTACCCCAAAAAAGTAATTTTGTGGCTGGCTTCACTTTTCATAAAGCTGAGCAATATTACATTCAGCTAAAGGCAGCTCACAGCATTTCTGAGGGCATGGCAGGGAAACCAAAGGAAAATGTTGCAGAATACTAAAGGGGAAATATATAAAAAGATGGTGAAATCCTTTGACAGAAAGTCTGGCAAGCCTCCATTAATGGGGGCTAAAGAGGAAGTGGGCAGAGGGCTTCAGGCTGCATGGACTTTGATTTGCAAAGGACTGGCTGGGGTTCAGCTGAGATAGGAGCAGAACAGGGTTAAAAAAAGAGGAAGAGTGTAGAAAAAATATGGAATGGCTTGAATGGAGGATACACAGGAGAGAGATGTTTACATGCTTAACTTTCTAGATGAAACACCTAAAACGGATGATGCACATCAAATTGAAGCCTGGACCCCAACCACTTTTTAACAGTATTTGTAACCTGCTGTTCTTGCAATTCTCCAACACTGCACAACTCATAGAGACTTGGTAGAATCTGGTTCACAGGAGATTAAGTATTTTGTTGGTTGTTGGAACAATTCTCCAACATTAATATGCTCCCTGACAACCTTACAGTACAAATCAGATTTAAATTGCTGTTGTCCACTTGAAAAAGAGAGAGAGTAACTTCTCAGTAGAATCCTTTACAAAGTATTTAATGCTGGAGATCTATTTCATACAACCCACCAACTACATTTCAATTTTTAGATCAACTGGAATAAAGTCAAAAACATCTCTCAAACACAGAGGGATCTGTAATTAAAAGATCTGTCCATATACTTCTTCATTCTTTACGCATTTAATTCTTCAATGCAATGTTCAATTTTTGGGTTTATTTAGCTGTCAATAAGTGATTGTGCTGCTAGACAAGATGCCAGTAACAGAAGCAGTGCAATCATAAAATACGGAAAAAAAAAAAGTTTCTCGCAGATCTGTTTGTGCAAAAAAAATGAGCAAAACCTAAGCAGGTCTTGTGAGCACCAGGATAACTGGGATCACCAGTATGGAAAGTAATAGAAAAATAGAGTGAAAAAAAGAGAATTGGGGTTGGAAAACTTACTCTATTTGCAGTTAAAAACTGTGAGAATAGAAAGTGCAAAATAACTTTGTTCCACTTGATTCACAGCCTGTTACACAGGCTCCATGTAACAGCTTGGAAAGACATTTTGATCTTCAGTTAAAGAAGTTCTTTTAGATAGCACCAGAAGTGGCGAGGGCAGAAATCTCATTTTGCCCTCAGTCCCTTCAGAAGCAGCTTTGGATAACTCCAGTCTTATTGTTCTCTCCGGCATTGCTGGGGTGATTTTGTGGAGTGCCAGCATCACACAGGAGCTTCTTCATTGCTGGCAGGAAAAGGGACAAGGCAGGCTGAGACTGGGACAAGTTATTAGATAAAGGTATTCTGTCAAAGACAAGGGATTTATAGGAACAGTGACGGAAGAATTCTGGTCTTCGCAGAGATCATGTCTTCTGCAGTCTGGAATATTCTTTATTGAAATGGTTATTTCTTCATCAAAAGTGTTTTCAGGCATTGGAATGGGATGCCCAGAGAAGTGGTAGAGTCATCCTCCCTGGGGGTACTTCAAAGATATGTAGATGTGGCACTCAGGAACATACTTTAATGGTGGAATTGGCAGTGTTAGGTTTATGGCTGGACTTGATGCTCTTAAGGGCCTTCCCCAGCCTAAAAAGTTCTATGATTCACTTGTATTAGACTAATTTTGATTTTTAATTTAAACTGAAAACTGTTATGACTAACCCTTGAATTAATGTTAGCAAAATCAAGCCAACGAGTGAAACTAAATTCATATTTATCCGGCACTAATTCCATAAAATTTCAGCCTATCCTTACAGCTTTGCAAATATAATACACTTTTTTCCAAGACAATGAAATTCCCGAAGCTATTCTTTGTATAATGATCATAAGGGCTGTACCAAAACGACCTCCATTTGGAGTTCAGTGATCTGTGCTTTGCTTCCATCTCACTTAGCTATCACCAGTATTAGCAAGCACAACAGAAATGTTATTGACATAAAACAAGGGCTGCAGTTTTAGTTTAAATAAAAAACTATGACATAACTTTTGAGTTTATGGCATAAACCGAAACCTGCCTAGCGAGGTTTTAGCATTCTCTGAAATTAACATGCATATCTCCTTGTCAAAGTGAGTTTGGATTCTCAACTGCTTTTCACCAGAGTGTTCATTTGGCCTTTCAGCTCTCCTGAACTTGGGGCAAAATGTCACTAGAACAGTGATAATATACTTTTCCCCTTTTTACAAGTATGTTCATTTATGAAAAAAAAAACAAAACCCAAACAAGATGTAATGGTCCAGGGAAGCTGCAATTTCTGTACCTCCATTTATATTATGGAAAACTCAGGCATACTCTTCCCTGGCTTGGGATTTTTGCCCAAGAAAATGTTCCACTGAGCTTTGTTACTGGACTTAATTTTATCTGCTGAGGTCAATGTCTTCAGTGGCCTTTGTGTCATGTCTCCAAAGCACCTGATTCTTGTCATGATATAAAGTATGAGCAGTACATTTCCCTTACCAGAAAATGTGTATATCTGAGTAAGGGTATAAGACTTCCTGGTGAACAAACATGTACTCTAAAGCACTCTGCTTGCATGACAACACCTCTTGTAGGATTTTAATGAAAAATATCCAGTAAAGTGGTAATGTCGATAAAGCACACAGTCATTGTTTTTTATCAACCAAATATTTTTCATTCTTAAAGCAGAGATCCAATTATTTCCATATAAAACATCAATCATTAGGAAGCCAAAAGTCTTGAAAAAGTATTGAGCTCAAAATCAAGAAAACTAGATAACTCTATAGTAAGCTAGAACTGTGAGGTTCACAAAGAATATAAAAGAAAAATTGTTCTTATACATTAATGATTAGAGAATGAACTACATTTGTAATATATATTTCCTCTGTTGACATTTACAAAAACAATTAAATATAGAAAAAGGTAATTGCAGTAGTTTGCAGAAATGAGTTTATCTAACATTTGATCACAGGATATTTCTGTCAAAGTACATAGAACATCATGGATAACAAATGCACACTTATGAAAATTGCACCCAGACACCAAAAAAAGATGCACTATTAACAGGGAGACATTCTTCAGTTGACATAAAAGCTTAATTTAGCTTCAATACCAATTACATTTACATATTACTTATAAACTAATTAATCACAAAGAAGTGAAAAATAATGTATCAGTGCTGCTTCAATAAATTTTTAAAGTGTGTAACAGCTTCTGTATAATCTTTGGTTCAGAACCTGTCCAGCCTTACTTGTTAAAAAGAATCCACAATACATATGTTACTCAATAAAATCTAAAAACATATATTTAATCAATACCTATGTTTTAAATGTAGATTAGATACATTTAATCAATGACCACATTTTACATAGAGATTATGTATAGCATTCATTTTTGTTTAGCTGCTAAAACTTTAGCTCCACTCATAAAACAAGCTGCCACTATGTGATGAAAAGCTTTTAGGTTACCTTCCCAGAATAAAACATCTGACAATACAACAGAAATATCTTTAAATTTATAAAGATAAATCTTACAGAATCAATTCACAAATCCACAATAACAATCAAAATATAATTCATACAGTATCTTACCTACAAGCAGAAAATATATTTTGCACTGTAAGTCCCAAAAGAAGTTGGCTAAAGTGCTCCATGAAAGCATCCTGTCCCACACAAATGCCACCTTCTCAGCACTAAGCCAGGGCTCGGACCTGCAGCTGCTGGTTTATTTGCTAGGGAAATCAGCAATGAGTTAACAGGTCCTATCCTGTCCCCTGCCTTATGTGATTTGAATATGTGTATACAAAGAACAAAGGGAGTGGAGCACCTGTTAGATGAGCACCCATCTTCATTGCCTCTGACTTTATCATAACCCTTCCCTGACAGTCACAGCAAATATGACACAGAATGTAATAAATGGGGCACACAATACAAAGTACATTTAATTAATAGAAGTAAGTAAACGCAACAAGAGAGCAGATTATATAGTTATTAACTTCCTTTAGTTACAGTTTCAAAAAAATACCATGGTGCTACATGCTTCTGCTTATTTCAAACTAAAATTAGTACTCAGAATACTTTTTTCAGATCTTTTCTAATGACAGCCTCTCATTTTCTGTTACAAAATACATTAAACAGCTGTTGAAGAGCTTTACTAATTTTTTCCTAGAACTTTCAAGCCCATGACTTTTTTTGTAATTTTTTTTTATTTAACATAAATATAACTCAGCAAAGAATTAATTCCCTTTCTCTAAACAACATGTGATGTCAAGTGCCTCTGAGACATCTTTGAAATGAAAATCCTATCGCTAGAGTGGACAGCTTACTACAGTTGTTAACTGCTGATTATTGTTTATTTTCCATTAACTTACATCAGTTTAAATTAATATTAATGTAGGGTTTGGATTTTGTCCAAAGCTGTCACTCACTGTACAAACCAGCAGCAAACTGGGCAAACCCTCCCAGAGCTGTGCAGTAAAAGTTTGCAACAGCAAATATTAGCGGTGACAGAGATGGTTTATTCATACAAAACCACACAATATTTTTCACTAAACTGCTCTTAGGCAGACTATTTTGGATTAACAAATATTAGGTTAGACTGTATCCTGCTTTGTGCAGGAGGGACTGGTAGCAAGGAACTGTCTCCCCTTCATTGCATTTTAAGAGCAGGGGGTGCAGCAAGGTGCTAAGCCCCCATCAGAAGGGATGAACACTCAATTTTCACCTTAGTTAAAGGGAAGTGAAAGCACCCAGATGCTTCCAGGCCCAATATAAGAAACACAAGGGTTATTTCAGGTTAATATACTAGAAGTACAGTGGTTGCACCAGAAGTAATATCACCACCCAACATATGTCAGTAGATGAAAAGGATATTTCACATATTCCCAAAGGCTTTCTGGGTCCATTGTCCTGCCCCTCCTGAATGTTGTTGTTTATAACCTGCTTAATTGACTTAACTGTAGGGTAGATATATCAAATTGCAACCAGTTACAAAACCTAGGTTAGAAATTATTTTATATGTGATTTCACCATGTAATAAAACATTGGTCACAGATTCTATGTAAGTTCTAACTGAAATGATGGGAACTTTCACACTGGAATAAAGCCTGTTTTGACACTTTAAATGCCTCATAGGGGCAAAGAAAATAATAATAAAAAAGGAACATATTAGCACAGTTATGTTTTTCAAGTGTGTCCTGTCATTTCCAGTATTTGAATATATTCTCAGTGTCATTAATATGCTGCAAGTTTTTACACTAACGCACACAAATATAATAGATGAAAGAAATGGATTTTTTTTTTCTATGGAATTGTAGCTTGTGCTAGTTGTTAAATGGCATTTAAACTTAATACAAATCAAACTTCCCTCGTTTTGAATAAAAGCAACTACATTAAAGCAACACTGTTTGCAGCACCAACATTCTGAACAGCTGTATTTCTGCAAATTTTTAGTTATTTTATTAATAAGAAGTAGCTTTGTTATGTGCTAAACTTGTTAGAGGTTTTCCACGAAACAATTACACGATATTCCCAACGGTAGCCAGAAGAAATAAGCTCCTGCTAAAGAAAGCAGGGAGGGGCCATCTTCCTGACCCTGCCTTTGTCACCGTTTCGTTTCACAGACACCTGCTCTTACCTGAGCTACCCTGCAACAGCACACCAGCAGCTGCGGCGCTGAGTAACAACAGGATCAGGAAACACGCTGAGCTCACCTACGTGCACTCTAGAAGGAAAAACCCCTTTTTCTACAGGTACTACCATGCCGCAATGGATGTGTTGGTAGTCATATTATTGAATGCTGTCCCCAGTTAAGCAAAGACCGTAGGATAAATTCTTTCTTTTCTTGTGCTGACATAAAGTAGATTAAAAAAAGGTAACTGGTGGGTTTTAGGGTGGGTTTTTTTTTTTTTTTTTCATTCTTTCCGTTTTGGTTGGGTGGTTTTATTTAGTTCCTATCTATACAACTGAATAGAGTGACACTAGCCTGTTTTGGCGACGCAAAACTACATCCATCACCCGTGAACAGGCCAGACGCGCTTCATGCGTACCGCCCGAAATAACCCGAGACAACCGGGAAATGCTCCTTGTGTACGTGTATGTTCTGGTTTGTCTCCGTGGACAGACCCTCCTTTTGTCTTCCCAGGGAACCGCTTACAAAAACCACACAGTCGAAGCCCGATGTTCCAACACCCCACCCACACCCCCACACCGCGGCCAGCCCCGCTCCTCCCCCTGCGGGGCCGCCCCTCAGCCTCCGCTCGGGGCCCCTCTCTTCCGCGCCCTTCCAGCCCCGCTGCCGGGGCTTGTAGTCGGACCGGCCGGCCCGGAACTACCGCTCCCAGGGAGCCGCGGGCGGGTGCGGTCAGGTGGCGCGCAACATGGCTTCGCCGTGCCCCGGCACCCTGCGCGGCCGCTGAGCGCAGTCGGGGCCGCGGCGGGGCCATCATGCAGAAGATCAAATCGCTGATGACCCGCCAGGTGAGCGGCTCTTCTCGGGGGGACGGCGGGGTCCCGCCGCGGCCGTCCCGGGCTCTGCTCGGGGCCGCCGTGCCCGGGCACCCCGGAGAGCCGCCGGGGCGCGGGCATCGCCCTGTGCCCTGCCCGGGGAGGGAAGGCTTGGGGCATGTGAGCTCTGGCTGCACACGCATCCGCCTTGTTTTTCTCTTTACTCCGAGAAATGGAAGCGTGCGCAGGTGCCAACACGTAGCTCGTGTCACAACAGGGAAGTCGCTGTTGAAAGATGACAGGGCCGGCCTGTGTCAGTTTGCTTTTTTTGTCATATAATTTTGAGCGCTGGGCTGTGGTTCTGTAGTATGGTTTTGTCTGGCAGCAAATGCTTATGGTCCAAAGGGAGGCGAGGCTGTGGGGATGCCAGGGACATATTTGGGTGGGCACGTAGTGAATGTGTGCCAGAGCACTCGGTACGTGTCTGTCAGCCCACTGCTGGGTGCCACTTGTACCAGTTGTCTCCAGGATTATGTAGATCTAAGCCTACGTGTAAACCAGTATTTCTAAGTTTGAGAGTTTTTAAAGAAGTGTATCAGCAGAACATTCGAGTCATTCACATATACAAAATACCCCTGAAAAGAAGCCTGTTCATCTGTCTGTCTAATGGTAGAACTTAAAAAATCACTTGTGTCACCCACTGCATCAGATATTCTAAGTAGTTATAGAAAATCACGGGAAAGTCAGAAACTTTTTTTTTCTAAAACCGTGCTCAGATTTGTGATGCTTATGCAGGAGGCATGGAAGTGAAATTGCCAAAATAATATTCTGTTCCCCTTCAGTAGATGAGTACATGATTCGTTTTCAACTTGACTGAGAGGAGGGCTGGGAAACCTGCCCAGTGTGGAGATGATGTTGTCTGCAAATGATACAACTTGGGCAATTTTCAGTCCTCGGGAAGGATTAGGTTCCATTTACCATTTGATAAGTGAAACCTTTTATTTCTTCTGGAGATAAACCACTAGTATTGCATATTTTTAAGAGGACTTGGGGAGGATTTTGTGTGAAGTAAGAGAAGCTGCAGCAGTTGCTTTGCTTGTTCCTTGCCTTGAATTTCTGATACGTAGAGGTGAGTCACCTTTGATGGTGGCAACTGCAAAGGGAGGATATTTTGAAATTAAGTGCAACAAAATCTGAGAATCAAAACCAAAATGGAGAGGTCTTGCACCTTGGGAAGATGAAACAATTGTAAAATGTAGTAGTTACCACCAAAGTGATGTAAAACACTTTGTAAGTTTCAAAGACCAAATACAAGCTTTCTCACCATAAACTAACAGTACTTGCATAGGTCCTTCTAGAAATATAGGTACACAGGGCCTGAAAGGGGCGTGGAAAAAATACTGTTAGCATCAATCACAAGAGCAGGACGGAAATCTGCCTGAAATTTGTGGCTCACAGGAACACCCTGAAGT
This sequence comes from Dasyornis broadbenti, assembly GCA_013397935.1. Taxonomy (NCBI): domain Eukaryota; kingdom Metazoa; phylum Chordata; class Aves; order Passeriformes; family Dasyornithidae; genus Dasyornis; species Dasyornis broadbenti. The sequence continues at coordinate 2,215,841 of VZRN01005751.1, read as the reverse complement.
CTCAAGGGAAAATAGAGACAGAACCAAATCTGAAACCTGAATTGTTTAATTTCTGCCTAGCGAGCTGGCAGAAAATATACTATGCAGTATGTTCTGTTGTATTGCTTCATGAAATAGTGAGATGCTGGATCAGGTTGTCAAGAGAAGTTGTGGATGCCCCCATCCCTGGAAGTGTTCAAGGTTGGATGGGGCCCTGGGCAACCTGATCTAGTGGAAGGTGTCCGTGCCCCTGGCAGGGCTTGGAACTAGATGATCCTTCTAACCCACACTTTTCTATGAAAATTGTGAATGTGTTTGGTATTCAGCAAACAGACATGCTATTTATGTGGCTATATGTGTTTTAAAGATTAATAATTATATAAAGCAGCTAATGTGGATTGTGCAACTTTTTCAGTTTAGTTATACATAAGGAAAGCCAGTCCTAATAGTGGAATATGGTAAGTAGAAAAATACACCATCAAGCAAAAATTACCTTGCTACAGAGAAGTGGCAACTAGCTTGAATTCAATTATTTGATTCCATTAAACCATTAAGTTAGTGAAACAAAGTATGCTATGTTTTTCGGACACATGCTTATTCTAAAATTTAAAATGACATCTGGACATTGAAGGGATCATGTGAGTGAATTTTATAAAAAAAAGTTAGTGAACTGTACTGAAAAGGTACATATTGCAGTATAAAGATGGAAATGCTTAGATGTTTGAGGAGCATAATTTATATACCAATGCTTAAATGTTTCTAGAATGAGGTCTTAGCCTTCCACCTAAGGGAAGGGACCTGTAGATATCTATTCAACATCAGGATAAGAACTGGTTGTAAGATACATAAAGGAATCAAACAACTGATTATTAAAATTCTTTTAAAGGGTCTAAGAAGTCCTCAGGAGAGTGTTAATGACCTCAGTCCTATTGAAAACTTTCGGATTCCTACTAAGGTATGATACAGCTTCCCTCCCCTTCCACTCTCTTTGCTTTTAGTTTTTCATATTATCGTTAACTGACACTTAGTTATGTCTTTTTTGTCTGTCCTTAACAGCAGGTTTGCTGTTGTTCTTTTTTTCAGAGTTTTATTTCTTGCTGAAAATGTTTTAGAGTATTTTAATGAAAGAATTAAGAGCTGTGAAACAAATCAGTTGACCAACTCCAAATGAACTTGCATGAAAATTTCTTCCTTGAAACTTTTCAGTTGTTACTGGATGCTGATCATAATATTATTTAGGCTTCTTGCTGGAGTGAATTAGAAAAAAAGAAGGAAAAATAAAAATGCCTTCTTTAGTTTTACTTTGGAAACAAGACGCTGTATGGGTAGCCTGTATAATTCTTGTCTTAAAATTTAGTCTCTTCATAGTTTTGGTGTTATCTTTTGTAATTTCATGGTTTTCATCTTCAGCATGTATAATTAACTTCATGTTCTATGTTAAAAGTTATATCATTGTAATAACAATAGTTTTTGGCATTTTTTGGGTCTCACTATGTAAATGATGCCAGCTCATGTCATCTCACAAATCGTGCTGAATAATCTGTGTGTGAAGAAACAATTGTCACAATATTTGACTGTTCCTTATACCCTGTTGATCTGAATGAAGGATTCACATGACTTCTGTGATTGTTGTCACTTACTTTCTACAAATTTGGACTTTGCCTTTAACCAATAAGATATTTAAATTACTGACTTTAATTTAGATGACCTATTTTACAGTAGTTAAAAAATTAAACTGGAAGACCCCTTGTGTTTCTTTGCCTTTATATAAGTACTGTGTAATATGTTGCTTGTGTTGAGACAGATCAGAAAATTAGCATTACTGTATATTGAAAAAAATCAAGTAAGAGTCTCTGGATTGGTACATGATACTTTGTTAAACAGTGGCCAATATACTGATATCAAAGAGCAAGAGTATTCAGTTCCAGCAATGTTGAAAAAACTGTCACATGTCCCTGGCTTAGATTTCACATTTGCAGATTCCTGCCACTCCCTGAGCATCCAGTTTCAAACTGTCTTGTTTGCCAAGTTGGCTCTCCAGGTAAAAGTAGATATAAGATGTCTTGGCTGGATTTCAGTTCTGTAATGGTTTGATGTTATATGTCTGGTAAGCCTACACTGTGTATCAATACCTGTTTTTATTTATATCTTGAATCATGAAAGTCTCAAGCTGTTTTGATGACAGAATGGTTATGATGCTGCACTTTCATCATCACACTTCCACATTCAAGTTGGTATCTCCAGATTGATTTAGGGCAAGTGTTACTGAAAGCTTCAAAAGCTGCATTAAAGCTACACAGAAGCATACAGAATGAAAGGCTGCAGGGTTAGCATGAATTAGGGCCAGCATGAATTACTGGTAAAAACACAAGCCATTGGTTAGCCAGTGCTAACACTAGGTACAAACCCATGTTTTTTGATATGAGGAACTGTCACACTAGTTTGGAGATCAAATGGGAAATATGGAGGACAGGAAGAAGAAGAATATGCTGACATTGCATCCCCTGAGGGCAAAACCAGCAAAATTCTTTTGGGTCTTGATATTTGAAGGTCGTTGATTTGCTGACTGTTTGCTGACTGGCCAGCATGTTGAAGTGATGACTGTACTCCTCAGTTTTTTTTTTTAGGCAATGAAATTACTTGGCATTTGGATATTTTAGTGAGTCCCTGAGTGTATGCACTCACGCTAACTGGTACTACAATAAGTTCTGCAACTATCTTGAAAAATTTCAATTTGCTATCGTCATATGAAGGCAAATCACCAGCAAACTTGCTTTACTGATTGTAATACAGACTCATGCAGCCAACTTACTCACATAGGGAAGTATCACAGTAGGAAGTAAGTGTGTAATAGTTTGAGTCTGTGATAAAGTCTGTAGAGAAGCCAAAACTGAATTACAAGGCTGGATATAACAGGTTTCCCAGAGAAGTTGTGGATGCCCCATCCCTGGCACTGTTCAAGGCCAGGTTGGATGGAGCTCTGAGCAACCTGGTCTAGTGAAAGGTGTCTGTGACAGGGCAGTTGGAACTAGATGATCTTTAAGGTTCCTTCCAAACCTTATGATGATTCTAAGATGATTCTATTATATCTAGAAGAGAAGGTTTTCTGTAGAGGGACATAGTATCTTTTTTGACTGAGATACCTTACTTCGTCGGTGTACTCTGATTGCCTGGGGAAACTGTAATTCTTTTTGAACCATTTTCTTATTGTCAACTTTGTTGTTTCCAAAGCTGATAACAGTTTTGTTTAGCATATTCTGTCACAATTTTAGTTTTGTAATGTTTTTCCTATAGATATAGAAGTGTGACTTTGTTAGTTTGTGTGGGTTTCTATTTCCCTAGCAGTAGCTGAGTGCTTTCCAGGAGTGCATTAAATGGTAGTATGGCTGTGTTCTGTGGATGAGCTTTGTTGTTCTCTCCATCAGGAGAGCTGTTTTCAAAGTATGATGTTTGTTTTGGGAGAGTGAGGGCTTTTTAATAAGTACTCTCTATACATATTGAAGAAGGAAAGATCGAAAGAAGGTTCTGGGCATTTTGTACGAAAGATAGGGAATACCACAAACTTCTCTGTAGTACTGCCTTCCCTAGCTGGGGAAGGGGGAGAGAGAGGCAGGGGAGAAAAGCAAAGTAAGTTTATAGATATAGTTATACGTTATAGACATTAATAGTTATATTAATATATATATATTTTATATAAAATATGTATATATAGAATATCTATTGTTATATGAAATCTATATTGTTATATCATAGTGTAATAATTACAATATATTATAGTAGATACATTAGGTGGGATGTTAGAAAAAGGTTCTTTACCCAAAGGGTGGTTGGGCACTGGAACAGGCTCCTCAGAGAAGTGGTCACAGCACCACGCCTGAAGAGTTCAAGGACCTTTTGGACAATGCTCTCAGGCACATGGTGTGACTTTTGGGGATGGTCCTGTGCAGTGCCAGGAGTTGGACTTGATCTCTTTGTGGGTCCCTTCGAACTCATATATTCTGCTTCAGGGGAAATTTCTGCTAGAGATTAGAAAAAAGTTCTTCACAGATAGAGTGGTTCAGCATTGGAATGGGCTGCCCAGGGAGGTGGTGGAGTCACTATCCCCAGAGGTGTTTAAAAAAAGACTCAATGACGCACTCAGTGCCACGGTTTAGCTGATAAGGTATTGTTAAGTCACAGGTTGGACTCAATGATCTCAAAGGTCTCAACCTAGTTTTTTCTGTGATTCTGTATGATTCTGTGATTTTAAGAGATAAATAATCTATAAATATATCTTTGTATATAGATAAAATTAAAAGATTGTATTTGCATGTATGTATATAGATACGTATATAAATACTTTAATACTTCTTTTCTTTCACAGTGGTACAATGTTGCAGTATACCTGTTGATTGAATCTCTTGGCCACGGCCCTCATCCTGGAATTTAGGATTAGCTTTTAACACAGGTGTTATCCATGTTCAGAATGGACGGATATAAATCAGTGGCATATTCATTGGCGTGTTTTTGGCTTATGTCAGAGAGGGAGGCTGTGTTCAAATGAGTATAGCACAGACTTGGCTCCGGCACTCTCTGGGTAGAAGTGCCTAGGTTGTTGCTGAATTTCAGCTTTTAACTAGGTTAGAAACTGTTTAGAATTTTTTTTAACTCTGAGTAGTATCAGTTAACTTTTTTCAATGTCTTCACTTCCCAGTCTTTTAGGTAATAGTGACTGGAATGCAGAAGATATTTGCTTCCACTCCTTACTAGTAATGCTTCATTCAACAGAGCATTATTGGTTTTGCTGCTACAGGCAACATAGCATACAAGGAGAGTGGGAGCGTGACGCACTGGGAAATAGCTGGGCAGACATCTAAAAGTTGCTGGACTGCATTTCAGATGAGTCTGCAGTAAGATGACTCTTCTGAAATATATTCCAAGGAATTGCCACAGGCTTCTAGGCTGCAAACTCCTATTTCCATAGGACAGGAAGACAAAATTATGTGAGAAGTGTGTCGATGCAAGCACTGTGTTTTATTTAGCAATGGCTTCTTCGAGTACGCAAAGCTGTCAGGCTTCTTTTTCCTGCTTTCTTTTCCTTCCCAGAAGCTGTCTTTCACTGGTCTGTTTAGGTGGCATTATGCGAGAGACCTGCTGCTGAGGGTTGCACTAATGGTAACCTGACAGGATAAATTGTTTTTCCATGAAAGTATGATCCCAAAGTTAAATTAAAAAAAAAAAGGTACAATTGGCACCGTAAGTGATACAAGTTTTAGGTAGGAGGTGAAGCCTCTTGTTGAATAAAACTGGAAAAATGAGTAGCCTGTGAAATGCTGTCTTAGAAGGCTGTGTTGGCCCATTATTGCTTGGAGAGTTCCTACTGCTGAATGTGTGTATTAACCTCGACAAGTGGATTGAAGTGTATACTGTGGGATCCACCTTGCCAATATATGGCTCTTCCTGACCTTTTGTGTATCTAATTGATTCAGTTTAGCAAAGGAAAAATTCTCTGAAAGTTTATTATCGTGAGATGCCTTCTGTAACAATTTTTATAGGTTTTTCTATTCAGAATAACACTTGGAGTTGCTGAATTAACGTAAAGTGTAAAATGGTAAGGGTGTTCTAGTGCTGACTTTTTTATTTACGACAGATACTTAGATGGGTTTTGAGGTAGAAAAATACCTTGAGGGATTTAATAGAGCTTCTCTTTTTCCTTCTGCAAAGTGTGTGAGCACAAACTCTGCAGAGCTAAACTGGGCCTTTGCCAAGACCCCTGAAACTGTAGGCGCATTTGTACATAGTAAAATTGTTTTTATGTATCTAATTGAGAGGATGAGGAAAGTGAAATATCTACAAATAAACTTTAGCTAGGGATGGTTGCCTCCTTTAGTGGTGAGTGAATAAATTTGCCTTCACCATGTTGGTTACTTGAAACTTACTGGAATGTGATGTGCTGAAAGCTGCAGGTTAACATGACAAAAAGTCTGGTGTCAGATAATACAATTTATATGGAAGCTAAAGTTTATCCTGGAGAGTTGTTATAACTAGACTGCTTTTCTAGAAAAAATGAACAAGATAAAGAAAAACCTTGTCATTTAATAAATATTTTGCTGGGTAGTGTTTTGGTAAGAAACACTGAGATGAGTGATCTTTCTGAGACAGGATAAAATGGTTTCTTAGCAATTTTCTTCGTGACTTCAACATCAAATCCAGAATATCTGTCCATGATGGCTTTCTTAATGCATCTTTAGCACATATAAATCACTGCTGACCTATGGTATTGAGATATTATTTCACCAATATGACAAGATGTCAGTAGCCCAAAATTTCAAATGATCCAAACTATTTTTTCTTTGGTTAGTTTTTTGTCTCTTTTTCTTTTAGGAAACAGCCATGCAGGAACTTGTAGGCAAATATCAGATGATAAATTCAGTTATTCCATTTGCAATGGTTCAGTGGACACTGTTGCCTGTCTTGGATAATTTTTAATTTTAGTTTCATGTAGGTAAAACTCAATGTACTGTAAGATATGAAGCTGATTTATAGAGGGATGTACAGTATAAAGCTACCATTTGTTAAGCACTCCAGAGGGAAATATTTTTTTTCTGTTTTAAAGGACAGGAATGCATATGGTTAGTTAATAACTTCGTTGCTTTTTAAATTAAATAAATGCAAGAGCAGTGTGCCATTGAATCTGAATGTGTGCATCCTCTGCCAATCCATGCACCCTCATGTGATGGAAACTGCTAACCCATAGATTGAAAAATTGAAACGGACTCTAAGGGGACTATTTTTCGAAAATCTTTTTTCTCTCATCCCTAACCAGCCCTCCTCTCCTCTATTTCTCATGATCACACTGAAATGTGAGGTGGGAAGGTGTCACTGCTGGGGAGCTGAGTGGCTGGGGCTGAGGGGACAGTCCTGCCTGCCTGCAGTCCTGTCTGCCTCTCTGATGTGGAGCTGCACGCTCTGCCCTGCCAGCTTCTGCAAACTTGTGTTGGCGCCTTCAGCGGCGCGGAGCTGACCCAGCCTTTGCCTCTGTCTCCGCAAGGCCGTGTTGATGCTCTGGCGCTGGGGACGTGGACTCGCTGAGAGCGGGACCACATCCAAACGCGCCTTTGAAGAGTTTGGCTAAAGAACGACATCAGTTCCTTTTAATATTTTTATTTATTGTTGTTATATATCTAGTTATACAGATATGTAACGATATAACAATATTATTTCCTTGTTTCTCTCTGTCTGTCGGTGCCCTCCCTCTGGCTGGGGAGTGGGTTGCTGCGTTCACCTGCGCTGGTGGCAGTGACTGCATCAGGCGTTTCAGACAGACATCGGAGGCGCCTGGGGCCTTACGGGGCGGGAGAAGGTGGCTGCTCGATGGCTTTTCTCCTGTTCCGCGCTGCCTCCTCGATGGCTTTTCTCCTGTTCCGCGCTGCCTCCTCGATGGCTTTTCTCCTGTTCCGCGCTGCCTCCTCGATGGCTTTTCTCNTGGCCGGGGCCCGGCCGCCCCTCCGTCCGCCTCGCTTGTGGCCGCTCGGGGACGCGAAATACGCTTGAAATCCGTTTTTCTCTGTATCAGAGTTATTGCTTTGTATTTCCCCAGCGCCCCACCTTTTTCGATTTTTTTTTTTTTTTTTTTTTTTTTTCGGGGGGGGGTTTTACACGTGACCCGGGATCTGT
>VZRN01005751.1:2171305-2208195 GCA_013397935.1 Dasyornis broadbenti | reverse complement strand
CAGAGGAGCAGCGGCTCCTTCTGATGCTCTTCCAAACCCTCCACTTGTGACCTCTTGGCTGCCTCTAACTGCGTAGAGAAACAGCACCTTGCTGTGTATTGTAAGTGTCACTTTGCCTCGGAACATGTACACATTGACTTTATCTCAGTTGACCTGCAAAATAAGCAAGTTAGTGGTTGTTCAGTCAATTGATCTAAAATCTGATACCACTAGCTGGTGAAATAAGCCCTTGAGCTCTTTGTGATGAAAATACCAGTGCCTTGCCCTACTGTAACAATTCAGGGAGGCTCAGGGTCATTATGGGACTCTTCAGTCTGCTGGATCACTTCACCAGGATTTAATTTCATTATCAACCAATTTGATCCATTTAATCTTTATTTTTGATGAAAGAATATTCTAACACTTCTCCCTTTTGAGTCTCTGATAAAGGATTTTTCATTCTTTTTGAGGGAACAACATCCAGGAGAGGGCCAGTATTAGTTGCAATTTCCAGGGCAGCAGGGGAAGAGGAGGTTCAGGCTGAATCCTTGGTTTGCTTCAACCACCTGAAGCATCTGGGTTGTAGGGGAGACCTTCCAGAGGAGATCATGACAGCAAGGAGAGGGATACTTATCTCCTGAATATTAGCTTTCAGAAAGCCTACAGCACATCTCTGCTTAGACCACTGTGCTAAAATCTGAGAGTGGTTAATCTTGTGTGAAGAAGGTAGATGTGTTCTGGTTTTACCTGTAGATATTCAAGTGTTTAATGGCATGACTTTTATTTCAGTGAATTATGAGGGCTGAATTGAAAAGTTACACATTTGTAGTGACACTGTCTACCTGACACTTACAAAGACTGCTCTTCTGATTTTGAAAATTCAGGTTTTATTCATTTTGTTTTTGCAATTTTTTTTTCTCCTTCTGGGAGTAGCCTACCAGTTTATTGTTAGTTTATTATGAGAGGAGGAAAAAACTGTGGACTCAATGTGCACTTGGTGCTGTAAATGTATGAATGAAGGAGTGTTTAAGTGGGCTACAATGTTGAAGTTTATGCTATGTTTTTTGAAAAGTTTTAATTGTCTTGCTCTCCCTAATGAGAAGTACAAGCCACAGTGTACTGATCTTTCTGTTTTATGCCACTGCTTCTTGTGCTAATGTTGTAAGTGACTTTTGAAAGATGTTTGTTTTATTAAAACATTTTTCTTGCTAGGATGTGTTATTGCATTATGGAAATTCTTTTTTGTTTTGTGCAGGAAGAGCTCAGAGAACTACATGAAGAACCAACTGATCCTCAGGCACAACAGGAAATAATTAACAGCATTGAAGAAGTTTATTTTTCCAATGACTCCTTTGATATTGTGAAGTATGAGTTAGAGGTAAGCTGTCGTCTTAAAAGAAAAAACGGTAGCATAACAAAAACTGAAGACCAAAAGTATGCTTGTTTCAATGAGCTATTTTTTGTTTTGTTTCTTAGATCTTGCATTAATACAACGTTATATTCTCCTACATCTTCTTGCAGTTGTGTGGGGCTTCTAGCATAAAGTATTAGTATAAATATATATAGCATATAGTGTCTTCTTTTAATGTGTTAGAATTAATATCAGATGTGCCAATAGGCACTTCATAATTTAAACTACAGTGAAAAAGTTAAGATAGCTGAGGAAAAAGAATCTGTTCTATATTTTGTGTATTTTTTTAGCAAACTGACTGAGACAATAATTTGTCATTGTGTGGTTGTGTGTGTACATATATGGCGTAAAATAAAGTAATTTTGACGTAATTGTAATATTATATGATGCAATTACGATTGTAAGTTGTATATCTTAACACTAATTGATTTCAGTATCCATCATTTGAAAAAATTAATTAATTCTGCAAATTAGATTGCAGAAGCCATAAGAATGTTTCTTTAATGAAACTGCCTAGCTAATACTATGTGTGAGTCAACATTCTTTAATTTCTCACTGATTATAATTTTTTGTTTAAATGCAGAGGCTTCCTCCAGTACTTAGTCTTCAAGAACTGGAAGAGTACAGAGACAAACTAAAACAACAGCAAGCTGCTGTAAGTAAAGTTTTTTTTTCTCTGTACCCTCACACAATTTTGTGTCTTGTCTATAAGTCTAGCAAGAGGTGTAACTGAAAAAGTTGTGATTTCTTAAATGCATTAGATACTAAGTATTTTTTTTTAATATTATGTTGTGTGCCTTTATCGTGGAAAGTCATCACTAAATCATATGAAATCATGGAAGTAAATCTTAGTAATAGGTATTGTAACAAGGAGCAAACATGCTAGCTATTCCTTTAGAAACTTGACTTTTTGAGTGTTTAACTTGTAATGTTCAACATGGTGCTGAATAGTGCTGTAGTATCTCTTTGAGGGATTTCTGGCAATGTAAGACATAAAATGTTTTAAGAACTCTCTCCTTGAAGGTGCTCTTTTCTCTTTTCATTTGCCAATGTGTTAATTATTCACAAGGATTTTTAGTGAACACTGATACTCAGTTATTAGGTAATAAACCAAATGAAATGTAATGAATAGTAACTGTGAGGAATGAGGAGAAATCGGAGTTGCAGCTTTTGAAAGATGCTTGTTAAGTTGCAGACTTTTAAATTTTCTGTTAATGTATTAATTGTTCTTCCATTGCTCTTCTGAGATAAATATTATGGTACAGAAAACAAATCTATTAAGTGTGGCATTTGGAGAGTATCTGCAAGCAAAACAGAAGTAATAATCCTAATTTATGTCTTTAAATGAAATGTATAAGAGAATATTGCATTGTTAATAATACATAGAGAACAAGTACCTTCTGCCTTAGACTACTTTCCTCATAATACACCTATGAAATCTTGTGAAAGATTAGTGAGAAGTTGAGGAAATGAATATTCAGTGTTTCTCACCAAGATGTATAAGGAAAGAAGTTGGAAGTGAGTGAGAGGTAGTTGTTTTATTGTATATTTGTGTGGTGGTGGTGTTTTTTTAAGTTTAAGAAGACATCTGGTGGTGACCTTGTTTTGCAAAGTAGTGCTCTCAAGACTGGGAAATCTTCACTGAGATTTGCTGCATAATCCTAATACGTGTTATCAATTCTTTGGCCATTCTGCTTGCAGGATGGGAACTGGCTGCAGGTGGGGGAGTAGTTTCAGGGCATGGCTGCTGCTGAAACATTTGAACTGGAAAGTGCATGCGCTAATAATTAATAGGGGAGAGAACTGAGCACAAGTTTTCCGGTAAATGTGACCCAGATGTGTCTTTCTTTCAGAATACAAACAGGTAAAAACTCTCAAAGCCAAAACTTGTGACAAGAAACAGGTGCCCAGTTCTTCCCCCACCAACCCCTCCAGTCAGGATTGGTCCTTTCTTGTTTCTTTCTCGATCTCGTCAGAATATGTTTCTGGTATGGGAAGGAGTTGTTGTTTGGGTTTGTTTTCCTCCTTTGGCATGTGCCAAGGTGCTGCAATTTCTTATATGCTGTGTTTCATGTCCTTATGTCATATTTCCAGGTGGAGTGTGAGACGATTGCATGTTTTCTTCTGTCTCAGTTATTGTCCATTTATCTTGTGATGGGTCATTTATAGTATTGTCTGCCTTAAGGGATGTTAGTGTCTTGGAAAACATGGGAGACAGAACTGCAGAATGTTGTGTGTTGTTAGTTCAGTCCTAAAAATACTTTAATGGTAAATAGATTATTAGAGAGAAGGTTCAAGAAGCCTATTGATATATCACACAATACCTCTGTTTTTGCAAAAAAACTAAATACTGCCTTTTTCACTTCAGTGTCTGTGTCTATAGCTGCCATAGGAATTTACAACAGTAGTTTGGCGGTAACAGCACCTTCTAAATTTCTGTAATGCAAGGCACTTATATGAGTGTGAATTACAGGTACTAGAGCGCTGATCTTCCACTTCTCACTGTTACCATCTGCTTTTGCAGATTTCTTCTTCTAAAAGCTGTGCTTTTGCACAGCTGATCTTGGTCATCCCTTTGTTTTCAGGGTCACTATAGAATTCACATTTTCTGTAGTTTGCTGATTAGTTTTCCATTCCACTGGATGGATCTCAACTTGCTCAAACTTTTTTTAATGTATGTATCATGACAACCTTAATTTGTAATACTCTTGGTACAGACAATTTGGATTAGAAAAGCTTTTTAGCTGTATGTCTGCTAGACTTCATTTTAATTAGTAGTCTAATATCCCTAACTGTATTGTTTTTTCTTCAGGAAATGAAATAATTTTTACTGATGTGATTAGGAAAGAGAAAATTGTTCGTCCCTTCAGCAAATGTTGTTGGCAGGCATTGATAAGCACGGTCACATTCAGTGCTAACACTTGCAATTCAGGCTTCCAAGACTTAGCACAGCACCATTGCATGGAAAGATGCCAAAAGTGGTGCGACAATTTGGAAATGAATGAAGTAATTTGGGATAATATTGCTCATCTGAAGGAATATCTGAGAGAATAGCTTGGAACCTCAGAAATAAAAGTAGTATCACCAAGTTCTGGGAAAGACAAAAAAAGTGCCTGTGGCAAGTGCTTGATAGTGTTGAGGTTGTTATAAGTCAAGGGTAACTGAGGACTTGCAAAACAAAAAGACTGTAAAAACTGAAAATGAAATGTATCTTTTATTCATATGTACTACTTGAACACTGCTTAACAATGAAGACTCAAACTGTTAGGTTTGTACTAGAGCAATGAAAAACTAGCAGATATATCCATTCCTAAAGCTTTTTTACAGGTACAGGACTAAATGAAGAGCACGTTGACAAAAAGGAAGTGAAAATTTCACAGTGCATAGACTGCGTAGTGAACAAAATTTCTTAAGAGCCCCAAGGTCATATAGGCTTGTGTAGCATTTGGCCTGATAACATCTTACCCTGACCCTACCTTGCTTTGGAGGGGTTCTTTTGCAGGCCTGCAGAGGAAAGCTTTATCAGTTATAGAACGACTAAGAGATTAAGAACAACTGCAAAGTCTTAAAATTGCTTTGTGGTTCTAACCTACTTTTGATATTGAAAGAGGAAGTGTAGCTGGGTATATGCCCCTCGTCCAGATTGCCAGCTGATGACATTGGAATACTTTGAAGACCATTTATGTACAAGTGCTGTTCCAGAGGATGGGACTTGAGTTGGTGGAGCCAATATAAGTTTGTTACAAGAATGCTGACCGAAGATCCCAACTTTGTACTATGTTTGACTAAGTAGTCAAGTTTAGACAAACCTCTTTGTTTTTCTTTGCTGATAGTGCATTGTAGACTGTCTGTCATAGCCAGATTTATTTTATTTTCATTTCTGGGAGTATTGTTCCCCCAAAAGAATGTAGAGCAATACCAGTAATTCCTTTGTCATGTTCGAAACTGTTCTTTCTAAAATATTTTTAGTCCTTGCTGAAAAACAAACCTAAATACACTATTCTCAAGCTTGCATTTATAACACTGTTAGTGCTGGATTTCTTTTCAAGATTCTGTGTTTGCACACAAGAGATTGATTAAGGTAGCAATATCCATTTTTAAAATTCAATACAGACAGCAGCTCTCAGGAGCATTCTACTTAGAATTCTACTCAGAGCAATGGAGAAAATTTTAAAATACACATATCCTGTGTGCTAAAGAAAGGGTATAATGTGTAGAGGGTGAATATTCATTTTGACATTATTTTAATTTAATACAATATCAGTCTGAAAGGTAGGTGTCCTTATGGATTTCTTAGATATCCATGTGTCATGGTTTAACTCTAGATGGCAATGAAGTATCATGCAGCCTCTCACTCACTTCCCCACCAGTGGGGTGCAGGGGAGAGTGGGAAGAGTAAAAGTGAAAAAGCTCATAAGTTGAGATAAAGGTAGATAATGCAAAAGAAATAGCTAAAAAGCAGGTAAAACAAAAGCAAGTGAAGCAAAACAAGGAATTAATTCACTGCTTCCCATAGGTAGGCAGGTGTTCAGCCATCTCCTGGAAAGCAGGGCTCTATCATGTAGCAGTTATTTGTGAAGACAAATATCATCACTCTGAGCATCCATCCTTCTACTCTCCCCAGCTGTATATGCTGAGCATGGCACCATAGGGTTGGGATATCCCTTGGGTCACTTGGGGTCAGCTGTCTCAGTTTTGTCCCCTCTCAACAGTTTGTGCACCCCCAGCCCACTTGCTGTGAGGTGGTTCGAGTAGAAAAGGCCTTGATTCTTTGCAGGCACTGCTCAACTGAAACACCTCTGTGTTATCAAAACTGGTTTCAGCCCAAGTCCAAAACAGCCCCATGCCAGCTACTGTGGAGAAAATTAATTACCCCAGCCCAAGCCAGCACACCATGCTATATGGTTAACTTAAATTTGTACTCTAGCAATAGCATGAGCAGAATGTAAACACTTGCAGTGTTCCTAATTAGTTCTATTTGCTGTTCTAGCACGTTCCTTAACAAGCAGAGAGTTAAGTAAGTAGTCTAAAAATGCCCACTAATCCCTAGATGGAATTGCGAACATTTTTCTTACCTTGGTTCTAAGGAAAGCTGATCATCGTTTTCATGATTTTGCTTTTGTGTTGTTGTGAAATATTTATTAATAAATTTGAAAAATGCAGAACTTAGTGATAGAAAATCACAAGCTTGTAGAAATTTTGTATGGGGATGGCCTGCTTAATTGAGATTGCTGTGTATCACATGGAGTGTTCTTCTTTTTAAGGTGTCTAAGAAAGTTGCAGATTTAATCCTTGAAAAACAGCCTGCATATGTTGAGGTAAGACAACTAACAGTTACTTTTTAAGAAGAAACTGCTCAATTTTGTGCTGTTATAATGCTGCAGTTGTTACAGTAATTTGTAGTGGGGGTGCTAGCTGGTTGAAACCAGCTATTTATGTATACTAAACCTCTGTCTCTATAATGAAAACCAAGGGTGTATTGAGTTGAAAGTCCTTAAGATAATAAAGAGTTTGGTGTATGGTCATTTTGAGAAGGCTTTCTGAAGACATGGATTCACAGGCTTGGCTAATACCTGTAATGGACTTCCAACAGGAGCTGCTTTAGTGCCTGTGTTTAGGAGTAGTTTCATACCTTATTCCATAAGAGAAAGCAGCAGTGACCTTTCTTAAGATCGCTTAACTACCACTAACATCAGGCAGTTGTGAGAATCACAGAATCACGTAATATGTTGTATTGGAGACCCACTAGGATCATTGAGTCCAACTTCTGGCCCTGCACAGAACTGTCCCCAAGAGTTACACCATGCGCCTGAGAGTATTGTCCAAATTCTTCTTGAACTCCGTCAGGTTTGGTGCTATGACCACTTCTCTGGGGAGCCTGTTCCGGTGCCCAACCACCCTCTGGGTGAAGAATATTTTTATAATATCCAACCTTAACCTCCCCTGACACAGTTTCAAGCCATTCCCTTGGGTCCTGTCACTGGTCACCACAGAGAAGAGATCAGTGTCTGCCATTCCTCTTCCCCTCATGATGAAGTTGTAACTGCAGTGAGGTGTCTCCTCAGTCTCCTCCAGGCTGAACAGACCAAGTGACCTCAGCCGCTCCTCATACAGCTTCCCCTTAAGGCCCTCCACAATCTTTGTTGCTCTCCTTTGGACACTCTCTAATAGCTTAATGTGTTTTTTATATTGTGGTGCCCTAAACTGCACGCAGCGCTCAAGGTGAGGCTGCCCCAGTGCAGAGCAGAGCGGGACAATCCCCTCCCTTGCCTGGCTGGCGATGCTGTGCCTGATGCGCCCCAGGTCATGGTTGGCCCTCCTGGCTGCCAGGGCACTGCTGACTCATCTTCAACCTTCTGTCGGCCAGGACCCTCAGGTCCCTTTCCATAGTGCAGCATCTCATTCCCCAGTCTGTCCATACATCCAGGGTTACCCCATCCCAAGTGTAGAATCTGATACTTCCCTTGTTGAACTTTATACCATTTGTGGTTGCCCAGTCCTCTAAGGTCTCTCTGCAGGGTCTCCTTGCCTTCAAGTGAGTCAACAGTTCCTCTCAATTTTATATTGTCTGTGAACTTGCTGAGTATCCCTTCTAGTCCTATGTCCAAGTCATTAATGGAGATGCGGAAGAACTGGGGGCTGAAGAGAGCACTGTGGAACCCCACTAGTGACAGGTCACCGGCCTGATGTCACCCTATTCACTGTAACCCTTTGTGCCTGAACTGTGAGCCAGTTGCTCACCTATCACATGATGCGTTTATCCAGCTGCATGTTGGACATTTTGTCTGGAAGGATACTGTAAGAGTATTGAAAGCTTTGCTGAAATCCATAAAGGTTACATCAACTGCCTTCCCTTGATCGACTGATTCCCTTGGGTTACCTTGCCATAAAAGAGAATAATCAGGTTTGACAAGCAGGATTTTGCCCTCATAAAGCTATTCTGGCTGTGACCAATGACTGTGTTATCTTTCAGGTGGTTTTCAAGACCTCCCAGAATAATTTTCTCCATAACTTTACCAGGCACTGAAGTGAGACTGACAGGCCTGCAGTTTTTGGGGTTCTCTTTCTTGTCCTTCTTGAAAATTGGCATGACATTTGTCAGCTTCCAGTCAGCTGGGTCCTCTCTGCGTTCCCAAGGCTCAAAAATCACCGAGAGAGGTTTTGCAATGACATCAGCCACCTCTTTGAGGATTCTTGAATGAATCCCATCAGGCCCAGTGGATTT
Source organism: Dasyornis broadbenti (assembly GCA_013397935.1). NCBI lineage: Eukaryota > Metazoa > Chordata > Aves > Passeriformes > Dasyornithidae > Dasyornis > Dasyornis broadbenti. The sequence continues at coordinate 2,199,580 of VZRN01005751.1, read as the reverse complement.
GTAGGGATCCAGCTGGAACAGCAGATCCCACCCAATTTCAGGATTGATTGTAATCCTCCAACTCAGACCCCCTTGGTCTGTCATCCGTGTTGAAGGTGAAAACAAATAGAGTCTCAACATGTCAAAGCTCTCCAAGAGCAAAACAAAGCAAAACTGCTTTAGCTACTTGATGTGGACTATTGGCATGTCTTCTCTTCTTTCTCCCAAAGCATATTTGCAATAGGTGTCATAATGGTTCTCTAAAATAAGATGTTATTTTTCTACTAGTTTATGCTTAATACTGTCCCTGTAACATTTGGTCAGTTCTTCCTGATTTTATCTCATCATTACATGAAATGACATGGAGAATTCTGCAAAGTGAAAATGGTGATTGTTATTAAGTTAGTCTGAGAATGATCATGTGGTGAATACTTCTGTTTGTGTACAGCATCTTGTATCACCATGGTTATACTGGTGATTATGGGAATTCTCATTTTGGGCAAGAAGCTGGAGAGAGTGTGGAAGAACAAAGATGGCCTCCTGTGTATTAACCTGTGGTAGATGTCATGGAGCTTGAATTATTTTCCTATTTCATCCAGAGGACATAACATCCTCTTCTGTTCACTTGTTCTTATGGCCAGTTCATCCAGCCTTAGTGAGGTTGCCGTCTGTGCTCTGGCACATTGCCTGATGAAAGGAGGAGTGCTGCTGTTTAAAGAAAAATGGAGGGGGGAGAAGTGACCATCACTTGCGCCATCTCCTGCAGTGGCAGGTGGAAGAAAAAGGCGGTAACAGTAATGTTATTTCAGTTTTAGTTACAGGAGTCAGGTGGGAGGCTATTACAGAAGGAGGCTGGTAAGTGCTGCTGTGGTTGAGCCTTCACAAGATTGTGTAGAAGGGGGAGAAAGGGTAATTGTATGGTATAAAAATCTTCTGGTATAATTTCACTGTTGCGTGGGTTTGAAATTGATGTTTTTAAGTAAGTGCTTCTTTTTCTGAATCCAGCAGCTTCACTTTGGAAACCTCTCACTGCATAATAGAATTGCAGCAAATGTTCTTCTTGCATTTTGGTGTGTAATGTTAATGTTCTTATTGCAGCAACATCTTAGTGACGTGCACCTGTTTTATACCTAGAAGTACTTTCAGATGTTCCAAAGGGACAGTTAAAAATCCATTGTGCAGTAAAAATCTTTTAAAAACTTTCCTAAATGTATTTGTGCCTGATTAAGTCAATAATCCTTCAGTGTTACTCATGGGCACAGGCCTGCACAGAGTTATTCTTGTCAGTAGACTAATCGGAGATTTCTTGTGGACATTGTAGGACTTACTTTCCCACTGATTAATGAAATGAACCTCCTGGTGTGCTATGTGAACTTGTAATGGTGGCTCCAGTTCAGTGTTCAATTACAGTAACAGATCATTAGAAGAATCAAAACCACAGTTGAACTCATTTCCTGGACCCATTTTCACTGTACAAAGTGTAATTTAGAGATATCATGGTTTGAACCCCATTCCTAGTATGAAGCCTGGTCTAACAGGCACTCCTGTGGCCAGAAGAGGCATGGCACAGACACAGGTTAAGGGATTTACAGTTTTCTCTTCTTGGAAGAAAGGCATGCTTTAGGAACAACCAGTGGGTGAATGATTGTTTTTGAGAAGAGAAAAATTGTATTCAGCCCTAAATGCTGGCCAGAAGACTCTCTCTTTGGGGATCATTAGACTGCACTCTCTCCCCATTCCTCTCCATCCAGCCGTGTTCAAAGGGGAGATTTTACAGTATCTTTGCAAGAGGCAAGACTGGAGTGGAGTTGCTCCTGATTGTATGCATTTCCTCATGAACAAAGGAACAATGGCTTTTTGAATAGCTCTGATATTTGCAAAGTACATTTTAAGAGAAAAGTAGGTATTGAGAAAAGTAATCTTTGAATTTGGTTTCTTAAGATATTTTGCGTATCAGCAACTAAGCTGTCCTTTTTACAAAAGCAACATTGGTAGCATAAAGGAACAGGTTTTGGTGGAAGATGCAGCTTAGTGATTTGGAGACTGACCAGGAGCTGATCAGAAACTGAACTGAACTTTGAACTTGTTTTTGCTTGTCATATCTTTAGAATTAGATTAATTTTTCAGAGTGAAAGTCTCCCTTCTCATTGAAAGCACTTGATACGTTTTGAAATGATGAACAGAATTTAAAACAAACAGGAAAAAAAAAAAATCTCTTTTTCTATGGCCTGGGGAAAGAATGCACTTTTCCGCAGTACTGTTCCTAACAAAAGAAACCTAATAGTTATAACATTTATTCTTTTCAAGGAGTTGAGATTATGCTAGGCACTTCACTAAGTCAAAATCAAGCTAAATTCAGGTCACTTCCACTGAAGAGTTTTCAGCTGAAAGTCAACAGGATACAATTAACATTCATTATTATGTGACATCTATTAAATTGGTAGAACACAAGTGCTTCTAAACAAGAAAATGCTGTGTGAAACATAATTTTTTTTTTTTGTTTGTTTTACGGCTCTCTCACATATTAATGCAAATTAAATACTGTGCCTCTATCCCTGAAGCTTTGATCATTCTGTTGTAATGCATTAATGGTATAGAAATTCTTAGGCTAAATGCACAATATATAAATGTAGAGGGTCCCACTGCAATGAAAATGGATTTCAAATATCTATCTTCAAAAGAAAATTGTATTTTAAAATATAGTTTATGCTAATGTTACATTGCAGTGCTTAGTATATATAAAATCATGAACAAATAACATATAAAGTAACTCTACCAAGTCATTATAATATCTCAAGAGAAATCTACTAATCAGTAGTCTTCACTGGTGTGTAGCATGACTTTAAATTTTATATTTGTTTAACTTCTTGTCTCTCTGTAGGAACTTGAACGTGTTACATCGTTGCAGACTGGCCTTCAATTAGCAGCAGTTATTTGCACAAATGGAAGAAGGTATCTTGCTTAAGCAACTGCAGAGATTGAAAGTGGGGAAGTATTTAAGAAGAAATCTGTAAACCCAGGAAGTTTGCTTGTTGATGATATATCCTGTTTATGTGCTGAATGCTATTAGCAGTAGTAGCTAGAGATAATGAAACTATTGCTAACTCTTGCAGCTCTTATTTTTGAAGTTCTCTTTGAAACAGAAAGCTTTTGAAATACACTGTTGCTCCACAGACAAGTGCAGAAGGAAGGATGTACCTTCTTAGTAGTCTGTTGGTATAATCTCGTTTTCTAAGTTTCTGTAACAATGTTGACAATCTTATTTTCTACCATGTATTTTGTTGGACTTGTTAGAATTGATTAGAAGTAAGTTTTATTTTATGAATCGTTGAAGATTATATTAATTTTTAACTTTTGCAGACACCTGAATATAGCAAAGGAAGGCTTCACGCAAACTAGTCTGGGGCTACTTGCAAATCAGAGGAAACGACAGCTTCTTATTGGACTGCTAAAGTCTCTGAGAACAATAAAAACACTGGTGTGTGCAATTGTGTTTGTTCAGTGACAAATATTTTTCTTTATTTCTGTGTAGTAATGACTGAATTTTTAAAATTTTTTGTTTGGTTTTGTTTTTTAGCAAAGAACTGATGTGCGTTTGAGTGAGATGTTGGAGGTAAGTCCCTACCAGACTAAAATTTGAAGCTATTCTAAATCTACATTTGTCAGACGTCTTAATTTTGCCCCTTTCCTCTTGCAGACAGGGTGTGTGCATGAGATGAAATTATATTTTTATTCTTCTTTTAAATTTATTTAGAAAAACTTCATATCAAATTAGATAGCCACTCTGCCAGGGGAGAGTATTTTCTATCAAAACCTTGTTCCCGCTTTTAGATTTGGGCACTGAAGCTTGAGTTAATTCAGTAAAACTGCTATGGAGTCTTCAGTTGTCCCTGCTCTCAGCTTATACCTCTTTTCTTAAGCTTGATATTTGTTGGGGGGGGCTGGAAAGAAAAGGTGAGATTTAGCTGATTGTTGATATGCTGGGTCTGGATAAAGAATTTCTATTGGTATATTACTATACAAATTTTTTAGATGGGCTCCCTGCTTAATATTTTATTTTTGAATGTAGTAGCCATCTCTCCTTATTCATTGGGTTGACTTTTTAGTTCAGTTGTAGAAAACATTGCAGCATGTAGGCCATGACACTGAAAATTCTGATACCATTATGTGTACTGCCTAAAAATGCAGTAGATACTGCACAGAGCAAAATAAGGTCTTGTCTTAGGGTGATTAATTGTATGAAAGACATCCTCAGGGTTTTATTGACAGTTATAGTACATGTAACAATTTCTACTTGCTAGTTTGCCACATATTTACAGCTAATACTGGATGGAATGTCATAATGACAATACCCAGTTACTAAATTTGGAAATTGAATATTAATAGTTTTAACCTTTAAGATTCTGTGAATTTAATTCCATCTTCAGTAAGTCACCTTGTGTCAGCAAACTTTCTTATTCTTTACCAAGCAAAACTGCACTCATTTTCAGGTGGCATGAATGCTGCTTTCTACTCAGTAAGCCCTGTATAATGATTAGCTTTTAATTTCTGTGCTGTGTTTTGCTACACAGGAAATTAACACTTCACTGTCTACCTGGCAGGAGTTCTCTTGAGGAGGTGTGGGTGTTTCATTGACACACAGACCCTAAAGACCTGATTATCGTAATTGGTCAGTGATTTTTAAAGGCTGGAACTGCTGTTTTTGGCTGAGTGCAGTTTTAGAGCTGTGCTCAGTTGTGTGCTCCCAATGAGTTATCCCAGATACTGGTTCATTTATTTTCTGTACTCCAAGAAGTTAATAGGTTGGAATATGCATGAGAGCTATTAGTAGCCACTCACAGAACAACATTTTGAAAGGGCTCCCAAATAAAAAAAGAGCAGGAATGAAGCTACAGTAGCTTACAGGGCTGAGCTGCATCTGCAATATATTAGTAACATACTTTATGTAAGCAGGCTTTCTTATTGAGCTCTGTTAGACTTAATGGAGGAAGTACCAGGTTTCCAGTGGAGAAAGATGGAAAGAGTTACAAATGCAGCAGTCATTTTAGACCAGTGTACTGTTCTGTTTTCATCTAATGGATAATGTATTTGGGTTTTTTTGGTGTTTTTTAGTTAAATTTGATCTGCATTAGAACATTGCTGTTAAAACCAATTTCATTTAAGAAACTCCTCTATAATAATAGCTGAGTATAAATTACCCTTGCGTTTTTACTCTTCAGTAAATGACTGAAATTGCACTTACAGCTTTGCATTTGAGCTGTCTAAATCACGTAATATAACAGATGTAATTATGACAAAAAACAGAAACTCTTAGCTTTTAAAGAGGGCTTTCCTGCCTCCAAGATTCTTTCTGGTCTCATGTCTAATAGAATACAAAAATAATAGGTATATCCGAGGCAATGCACATGTTTTGTTGGTAAGATCCTTGGATTTTGAATTTTTGTGAATATGTTTTGGTTTTGTCCTGGCATCCTTATATATACTTCCAGATTGAACTGTGTACTGTTGGATATTCTTCTTACATATTAGGACAATGTATTCATAGTATGTTCTTGGTTTCCTGAGGCTTTGTGTGAGTCAGTTGTAAATAAGTTCATTTCTAATAAGCTATAGAATGTGTCAATGGTGTTATACAGTGTTTATTTGGGCTTGATGTTGGGAGTGTCTTAGGTTTTATAAACTACGGCAACGCTCTGCCAGTGCCTGAACTAACCTCTTTCCATGCTCATGAATAGATAAATGGGAAGATGTTAGTTGTTCTGTAACAGAAAGTTTGTGATGTATTTTATATGTATGCATAAGGAAACAATCCAGCAAGTTGTTTGTATAAGCTAATGTAATACATAGTGTTTTCAGATGTTGTTAGCATCTTTTTCTAATTCTAAACTACTTGCACATTAAGTGCTGCAGTGCACCCTCACTCTTTAACTTTACTGTATAGACAGAAGAGGCAAACTGTTTTGTCCTTAATGTTTATACATAAGCATGCAAGCAAAAATAGGTGTTGCACTATTGATTCAGACGAACTTTCAATTGTATTTTATCCTAAGGAGGAGGATTATCCAGGAGCTATTCAGCTGTGCTTGGAATGCCAGAAAGCTGCCAGCACTTTCAAACACTACAGTTGTATAAGGTAGGGTGACATTGTGCAGATTTCAGCTTCTTTATGATTTTATTTGTAAATGGTATAAAATAGTGATCATTAATTCTCATTCTCTAAAGAAAGTTTAATTGATAAGTAATTTTTAGCTTAGGAAAGTAAAATTGAGGCAGTTATAAAAGCATAAGTATCCTCTGTAGTTTCCCACCTCCCTCCACCACTACTAACCAGTCTTCACAGTCATAACAGTATATAATCAATGCTTGAACTATATAATTTTTTGTGACTGTTGTAATATGTTGGCAGGTAAAGTTTCAGCTTAGTCTGAATTATAACTGTGCTACAATTTCCAGCCTAGAAATATCTGAGCTGAGTTTTTAATAAGTTTTTATTCTGGAATTAATTTACCTATAGCAAGATGGCATCTGGAGGATAACTTACCCTGATTCTTGTCAATGAAACTAGCAAGTGCAGAGTTTCATGCTGACATGAAGAAATTGCTTTCAGAACTGAAACTAATGAAAATATCTGCGGTTTCTAACTTGGTGTTTTCATTGCTTTAAAAAAAAAAATGGAAATAGCAGGAAATGCTCATAAACTCCAGGAGGAGATGTAGTACCATCAGATTATTTTGGAGGTCTTTCTGTTTGAAGGCTCATTGCATGTGGAGAAACAATAAGGAAATAATGGCTATTCTCTTTAGTGTTTAATGGCAGTTCTTTTTGATGCAGTTTTTTTTCTATTTCATCTTTTCTTTGGAGGTTGTTGTACCCAATTTATGTGATGGATACAGAAGCGGAGGGTGATGGGCATATCATTTAAGCATAGAGAACTAAGTAGAGAAGCTAGAATCTCTTTTGATAATTAATGTAGGCCCCTTAGGAGAAGATTCCAAGCACAGGAAGTTGTCTAAAATCAGATATGGTGATTATTTAATGAAAACTGTGCTTTCTGTGCTTCAAGAGAATATCCTGCCTATTTCTTTGTAGCTTTGACCCTTCCAAAAAAAACCACAGTAGGAATATATTTTGTCTTTTTTTTATTGCTGCTGTTCTGAAATTTTTAAAACTGGTTGTTGCAAAGGTGCAGTGCTGCCTTTCTTTGTCTCAAATAGTTTCTCTTATGGTAGCTATTTTTGTTAATCTTTTATACCAACTTTAAAGATTCTTCTGAGAAAGCGTAAGTTCCCTTTTTCCTATAGCACTTCTGTAAGGGATTCTGGAACAACAAACTAAAGTTACTGTAGTTTGCAAACACTTGACAGCCCTGACCCTCCTGGGTATGTTCTGCTGTAAACCATAGAGCCAAACCAAAACATTTAAAGCAAGTTTCTTGGGGACTGGGAATGTCTTTGAATACTAGGTTAAATCCTAGAAGGATAGGGTCTTGTCTAGACCTTCTTAACACTTTTGCATTATATACCTAGAATAATGTGCTTTTCCACATGGCAGTGGTGCTAGTCTGACACAGCAACAGCAGCTTAATGGTTTATGATAAATTATTATATTGTGGCTCAGTAGCAGGGTTTTTGGAAATAAGAAATGGTCTGAAACGTTTATATAACCAGTGATTTTATTCGAAACATTTCTTTTCTTTCATCAATAGCGAGTTAAGTTCAAAACTGCAAGACACCTTGGAACAAATAGAGGTAAGACTTAATATACTGATGTTTAGTATATGTTAATATTTTACCTCTAAGTATGTGTTAGTATTTAATCTCTAAGTACTAGAGCTTTTTAATACAATGTTAGCAAGTACAGAATGTGTACATTTCTTTCAAATACTCTCTTTGGATGCTGTAGCCATTGCTGCTCATGTAGACTTGAGTGCTGTAATCAATTTAAATGCTCTGTAATGTGTTATCATATTACAAGCCCAGTTCACTAGTTATGCCCACAATAAGTGGTAGAGCAGTCAAATTTTAAAAGTCACATAATGTTTGAAGTACTAAACTTCTGTGAATTCTTTAGACTACTTCTAAATAGTTGTAAAAAGTAAATTAACAGCAAGCCAGTAGGTTTGGATGAGCTATACAAGAGATCACAGTTTCGCAGGAAATTTTAGAGGTCAGCAAACTGGAAACTGCTGGATAGGGCCAGTTCTAAACTGTAGCACATAAGACTTGAATAGCTGTGAAGGATGCAACTCAGTTTAAGTTGGTAGATAGTATCACAAAAGCAAATGAATATAAAATGTGAAGTGTCATGCTGGAAATTGGTGGCGAAAAAAGGAATTCTTTGAACTCTACTACTAGGTAATTTTGAGCTGGAACTTGGCAAGCTTTTTGTAAGAAGTCTAGCAATGGAGGTATGTATAATGTATGTGATGCATGTAATGCATACACATGTAAGGTTTAGCAGGAATCTGAATTAACTTTTTGAACAACTGTCTACACCTGTTGTCCCATGCTCTTAGAAGGTCAGACTAGCATGTTTATCATACCTTGTTATTTAATTCCCTGTAAAATTAGAACTTGGTTAATTTCCTTCAGTTATGTCTTTGTACTTCAGCTTTTATGCAAAGCTTTTTTTGTTCCTTTAGTCTTTCTCTGGTAGTGCTTTATTGAGAGCATCTCTAGTTCAAAAGAACTGATGGAATGACTGTTCTCTCCCCACTCTCACACAGGCCTTGTGAGAGTGAGCACGCTCATTTATTCCTTGCAAATAGTGATGTGGCTTAAAAGGAGACACACATCTTTACTTCCCTCCAGTAACAGCTTTGAAGAACGAATTCTTGTCTTATCAAAATATGATAAACTGTGCCATGTTGGTTGGTGAAAGCAATTCACAGCTAGCTAAATAATCACATACAGGATTTTTATTTATTACTTGTGAATTTAGAAAAATACCTTATTATCTTCCTGTGAAAGTAGCATATTTTCTGCTGGAATTATGCCTGTGCATATGGGAGAAGTATAAGTCATCCTGGGGTCTGTGGAGTATTGCTGAGAAATACATGGTCTAATTAATATAGAATAATATTCCAATTGTTAGGATTTCAAGAATGAGTTTTTTCAATTGTTGAGTGCCTCTACTTAAGTCCATTCCTTGTTCCTCTTTTAGTCTTATTTTAGTTTAGGTTTTAACATAGAAAAATAAAATTTTCTCACTTTTATACTGTGTTACAAATAAAATGCAAGATGGCTATAGTGGAAAGAACTATTGAATAATTTCAGTGAAAAGATTAATGTTGTCTGTGAGCTCTTTGAGAGCTCTCTTCATGGGCAGTTTGATACCCCAGTTTTTCTCTTTGTACAGCTGTTCTGCAAGAAACAAGAGAAGGAATTTTTAAAAAAAATCAGTATATGGCTGAAATTCAAATTGCTGAGTAATGTTTTAGAGAAGTTCTGAATCTTTAGGTTACTTTTACCATTTGGCTTAGGGAAGAAAGTTCAACAAACAACACACCCTAAATCTCTAGGATTAAAACCAAAAATACTTTGTGGCTAATGATGTAATTCATGAAAATTTTCCAATAGAGTAAGTAAAAGTACATAAGGGACTAAACACTCATCTACTGTAGTTTCAATTTGTAAGAGCAAGACTGTATTGCAAGATCATTAAATAATAAGAATCAAAATGGCTTTATTATCTAACAAGGAAAGAAAATAATTGCTAACTGTGTATGTTATTATATGTTATTGGTTTGTCTTGCTTTTATTTTTTGCATTTTTGGTTGAAAATAACTAGAGTTAGGCTGTATATCTGAATATATTACAGCATCTAAGTGAGAATTATGTTATTAAGGTACACAGTCAAATTCTTGAAAGCTTTATTAGTCATTAAATACATGATCCTATTGTTTTTTTTTTTTCCTGCTTAGTTTACATAATAGGTGAACTTCATTTATTGCAGAGCTGTTCAGTATGCTTAGACAAAGCTCTGCTGACAGAACCAGTATTTGTGTGTGTACTTTCTGTTTTTACTCTCAGGTACTGATTGTTGTGCTGATGTAGTGTTCTATAAATGGCTGTCTTCCCAAGGAATTTTTAATTCAGATAGTGTTAGTTCCATTTAACAGATGCAGTCAGAGGATTAAGAAGTCTGTAATTGGATTGCTTGAGCTGAAACCCCTAAATCTGGGTTTTTCTTGGGATGGAAGTAGACCAACTTAGAAATTACAGCTCTCCCACATTGAGTTGCTAGGCCTTCTCAAGGTAAACATCACTTCGAATTTGACTTCAGTAAAATAATGTCCTTTTTCTTGCTTCCTGGAAGTGGTGGAACTCTTTGGCTGACACTGAAGTACTTACACTTCAAGAAGTAATATTTAAGTACCTCAAAACGATCCAGTCATATACAGTCTTGGTTACTTTATAACCATAATTATCAGTGTTTACATTTCCTCGTTTCATCTTCCTTGCTTGCTGTTGTTTAAGTAATGTATTACTTGGCCTGTTTTTATTTAGTGTTTAACACACTTTTTCTTCCATCTTTGTAGGAGCAATTAGACGTAGCGCTTTCCAAAATATGCAAGAATTTTGATATCAATCATTATACAAAAGTTCAACAGGCTTACAGGCTGCTTGGAAAAACACAGGTTAGTACTTATCTTCGGAGGACGTCACAAAGAATAATCACATCACAGCATGAAGCTTTGAGTACTGTGTTGGAAATCTATTTTCCTAATTGTTGTGGTTTAATCCCAGATGGCAGCTAAGCCCCACACAGCTGCTCACTTCCTCCCCCTTGGTGGGATGGCAAAGTCAGAGGGCAGACAGATGTTCAGCCATGCCCAAGACTCTATCATGTGTAACAGTGACTTGTGAAGACAACCTTCATCACTCCATTCCCCTGTTCTGTCTTCTTCCCCCAGCTTTTATTACTAAGTGTGACACCACATGTTATGGAATATCCCTTTGGTCAGCTGGGGTCAGCTGTCCTGTCTGTGTCTCCTTCCAGCTCCTTGTGCACCCCTAGCCCACTCTGGAGGGTTGGGGTGAGAAGCACAAAAGGCCTTGACCCTATGTGAGCCCTGCTCAGCAATGGCTAAAACATCCCTGAATTATCACCACTGTTTCCAGCACAAATAAAAACACAGCCCCATACCAGCTACTCTGAAGAAAATGAACTCTATCCCAGCCAAAGCCAGCACACTAATGCTGATAGATCTTACTGAGTATACAAAGGTTTTCATAATGGTCAAATAATTTAACAGTACTTGCTAAAGGTGAGCTGTGTGTTACTGCAACATGTGGATTTTTGGACAGATTATAACTGTAACAGTTGCATATTTCAGCTCTGTTTATGCTGCTCTTTGCACTATCCATTACATTTGGTCATATGAATACTATTTTTTAATAACTAGGTCTGTGTTTCTGGGTTGCACAACCTCTACCTTGAGTATTTCCATTTTATGTTGTACTCTTAACATGATGGGAATGGAACATGTGAGGTGATAGGTTTTTTTTTTTTTTTGCAGTAAAATACATCTCATGGCATGTCAAACACGTACTGTGGACATGTTGTGAAAGTTACACTTCTGTGTGCCTAGAGCATTTTCTATGTCATTAAGACTAGACCTAAGTTCTCCCAGAGGAGGTAGCTCTCTTCTGTTTGGTGCCCTGGCCTGAGGTTTCATGTTGGTTTGTCTCTCTGGGAAGACAATCAACCAGTTTCCTTCTGCAGCAGGTATGAAGTATGGGAGCTAATACCAAGGTACTGCGAAGTAAAGGGGATAAGGAGACGAATCTTGGAGGCATGTTTTGTCAGTGATCAGTGTTCATAGCACAGTGAGGCTGCACATGGTGGAGCCAAGGTAACAGTGATGATTTACTTAGGGAAGAGATTCCCCCAGAAAGCTTTAATTCCTAAAGATCAAGTCAAAACACCTGTTCCCTGAGAACACAGGAAAATAACCCCATTTGTTTTTTACTATGCTTGGGTTTTTTAATGGTATTTTCAGATTTCAGAAGCATGTCTGATATAAGATTGCCTTTCTTGGGGTTATTTTAAATTTTTGTTTGTTTGTTTTGCTTCTTTCTAATCAGAACCTTTCTAGCAAAGTTGAGTTCTTTTTTTCCTGACTTGACTGTGATAAAATATAGCTCTGCAATAGAATAGAAATGTATTTATCTTCCCATGCTTTGTTAATGTGCAGAACTTTTGGTATGTCAAAGACTGAAACTTAAAATCAGGGGAGAAGATTGATTAGACTATTTCTTTGTTAGTGCATTGTATGCAATTTCTTTCTTTACTGGACTAAAATATATACAATGCCTTCCCTGCTTCAAGTCAAGTGCATGGCATGTTGAGAAAGGCAGATATTTTGTTGGAGAGGAAGGAAGTTTCTGACAAAATGAAAGTGTTATTTGTTACTGCATGGTTTTGCCATTGTTCCATTATAGAGTGACTTGGTTTTGACATTCTTTTTTTACTATTAAAGTACATATTTTGAACTTGTCCTGAAAATAATTTAGCTGCATTGTTATTGAAATATCTCCTATTTTGACCTCTTCTCAGTAGACAAAATGTCAAGATCCTTCAGTATCTTCAGTACTTTTTATTATTTAATTTCTCATTCTGTTTTCTGAGGCTAGTTCAAGTTAGGACTAGCTGAAGAAAATGGATTGTTTTCAATAGGATTTAAGCAGAATTGCTTCTTCATTTCTTACAGAGTGATTGAGTTCTCAGCTTTTGTCAGTAGCTAAAAATGTCAAATAGGAAGTAGTGAAACTGAATATTTTCAAATCTGCAGGATCGGATAACTTTATTCTTGCATATGAAAGATTATTTTTATCAGTTCCTATATACCATATGCTGATTATATGTATATCCTGAAACAGTGAGAAAATTCAGTTTCTGAAATGCAGTAATGTTATGTACAGTTTTTTAACAACAGGAACGCTTGGGAAATATCCTGAGCTGAAACTCAGACATGATTATGGCAAAACTAATGTGTTATATTGTCATTAGTCCTTAGTACATGTATGTAACTTCTTCCTGGAAAAAGTAGGGTTTCTTTTTAAACAAATGTCTTTTTTTTCCTATCAAAAAGAGGAGTTTTATAGGAAATTTATTTATATGATGCGCATGCCTTTCTGTATCACTTAATTCTACTTTAGGTTCTTCGCTTTGGCGAGTGGATGAAGACTTTGTAATTGTGCTTTTAATTTTAATGATTGCAAAGGAAATATTTTTGTTTTAGTTGGAAGTGTTTCCACTGGGAGAAAGAGCATGAATCTCAGCTAATTTCATTTTGACATGTTGTTAGTGACTGGGAGGGTAAATAAATAAGTGAGTAAATTCTATAATTTGCTATATCATGTGGGTGTAAAATTAATATTTAGTAGTGACAATGTAAAGAAAAAAAGGTAAAGTATAGAGGGCAGATTACAGAGGAAACTGATTTTACTTGTAATACCTGAACTCTTTTATGTGACCATATTGTGGTATTGCCAAGACCTATGTTAGGTATTTTTGAGACAGAGATTGGAGGACATACTTACAAGTGTTCAGTGCTGAAAACGACTTATGTAAAAAGATGATGGCATATGACAAACTGAATTTTACTATTTGATTTAATGTTACTTCATTTCTTTCAGACAGCGATGGACCAGTTACATATGCACTTCACTCAAGCCATTCACAATACGGTGTTTCAAGTAGTGCTTGGATATGTGGAGCTGTGTGCAGGAAACACAGACACCAAATTTCAGAAGTTACAGTATAAAGACCTCTGTACAGTATGTAATTCTTGCATATATGCGTAGGTTTTAATCTGAATTTTTTCACTGTTGTAAGTGTACCTTATGTGAGTAGGGACTCAGTTGTTAAAATAACCCTGCAGCTACTCTAGTTTCTTAATATAACTTATGACTATTTGAGATATCTGTTACTTACCTACTTAATGTTGATTTTGATTGCACTGAATCTTAGCACTTTGGAGTTACTGTGCCCTCTATCTAACAAAGACCAGCACTTCAAAACATGTGCGTCTTCAGTATGATATGCTAGCTATTGGAATAACTATTATCTTTGAACTTTATTCCAGTGCATTTAGGTAGTATTCACAATTTTTCTGATACTGCGTTTCAGTAAGGATTCTTGTAAAGATGCTAATTTAATTAGAGACTTTCCATTACTCCTGACTTTGTGTCACTCATATTTCATTTTTGCATTTGATTTCACACTTTTGGTATCAGGATAAGGGACAGCTGTAATACTGAAATGCAAAAGCCTGATGATAGGCAGATCATGAACTGTGACTATCCATGTATTTCCCTCTAGTATAAATTTTAAGTGCAGTTTCTTGCATATTTTATAATATTGTTAGAATGAATTATTGTAGTTTGAGTTTTTAGTTCACTCTTTAATTTTTTCACTTGTGATTTTTACTGTTATACCCTGAAAAATTTTCTAAAACTTCAGTGATGGAGAAGAAGAATGTGAGATATTTTAGGTGGTTCTAACATTGATTTACAATTCAAAATTATGTTTCCATCTTGAATGTTCTTTAGGATGTTTGTTTCAGTCACAGACTAAGCCCTCATCATACTTCATCAACTTAAGGACCCACCCCATCAGTTGCAATTTATTAAATTAAAATACAGTTACAGGGAGATTAAAGTTCATATTCTGATCCATTTTCTGTTCTTTCACTTCTCATATCTCCTGGGATCATGTAGCTTCGACTAGTAAACAACACATCTGCATTGGAAACCATTTCATTTTAAAGAGGTGCCTCTTTGGCTTAAAAAGCTTACATAATCTAAGAGCCTTCATAGAAATGAAAGTGTGATATGCAAAATAAATTTATTGACTTAAGTATTCATGAACATAATGAGTAAGATTCTGGGTTGGTGGTATTTCCACCTCACTGAGATAGATTCTAGCTGCAGAAAGCCAGCAAACCCCAATCTTTGTTCTCTGGACTACAGTCCTTTCATCTTTCTGCTATAAGCCTTCCGAGTGTGGTTTTATTTTCATTTCTGAGTTTCTAATGAACTTTTCTTCTAAGTTTTTCTCTTTTATTTGCTGTATACTTCTGTATGCCGTTCAGTTTATTTCTCATTCCTTGCTAATACTAATGATATTAAGCCCATTTATTTACACTTACAAACTACTACTGAGCTGCCTCTGACCACTTCTAAAATACAGGTTGTGTGTTGCTGTTTATCCTTACACTTGAGCGTGTGGAGGGATATTCCACGTACTTGGAAATACCACATTTTGTAATGCATAGAAAGAGGATGCCTTTAACTGCATGGTTACAAAATTATTACCACATTATTTCTATTTGGTTTTGCTTATGCAAAACCTTAATGAGATGATGCTTAAGTTATGTGACCCTGCAATAGCTGGCAGTCTGGATAAAGGAAGGTACTTTAATATACTATGAATATTGCTGTAATTGCATTGAAATGTACTTTTAAAAGTTTTCATTAATATCTTGGTATTCATTTCGTATTTAAGGGAAGGCTACAGATGGTAAATTTTGGTCCCTTACAAACCATACTGTTCAGTGTTGTTTGTTACCTGTTGCAATGCATTTGTGAAATCAGGGTGCTGAATAAGATGAACTATTATAGCACTTCAATTTCTAACTTTCTGTAGAAAAAATACCAGAAGATTTTTCATCTCATTCATTCAGTTGTTGGGGAATAAATTGTTTCAGACTGAAATATGAGCCTTCTTTCTCTTTGTTTAGTTCTAGTGAGAGCCCTCTTCAGGCTGTCTATGCTGTTGAGCTAAGATTCCCTTAACATATAAAGGGTTATGGTGTACTTACTCTAATTAAACAAGGGAAGTCATAAAATTGAGGGAGATACTCTGCTGTGTGTTTCTAAAAATCTGTTAAAATGAACTCAGTTAGCTTATTTCTGTTGTATATGGGTAGTAGGGGACTATTTTCTGGATTTTTTCTTTGTTTTGTTTATATCTTTTTAGAAGTCAGATACTGGATATTATAATGATGTGAGTTTTTAGAAAAAGAATAATGTCTTCAGAAATTCTTAAGCATTTATGACAGTTAGTGCCTCTGTATTCAGAGTCACTGTTTCCTTGTTGAGTGTTTCTTTCCTTAGCACATACTTTTACATCTTTTGGTTTTTTGAATGTTACTGGAGCAGGGCAAAGCTTGGCTGCTTCACTCTCAAGTTTTGATTTTCTTTGTTCTAGTATAAGCTCAAAGAAATTCAGCTGTTTGTTTCCTTAGTCTAAATTGAATTATCTTGGTATTTAGTAGGTAATCCTGTCTTCCTGACCACCTGAAAGCTAGTATGTCTTCAAGTTTAGTGATCTGCACAAGCAAAGTTCAGATTTTAGATACTAAAAGCCCTGAAATACAATAAGAGTAACATTTCCTGATGCGTTGGTAGAAAAAATTGCTGAATCAACAAGTTTGTTTGTTTTTAAACTACTTCTTTATACATCATTCAACCCAATGGGATACTCACCAGGAAGGCTTCTATGTAGTACTGAAGTACAAAAGTCTGTGTCACTGAACTGATGTGACATGTCTGCATGTCACAGGCATGGATGGTCCGTCTGATAGCGAGATGTGCTGACCATTAGACATTATGGCATTACTGCTGTATCTGTGTCACTGTGAAATAAATGTAAGAGGTAGTTAACATACAGGCCAGTTGAGAAAAGGAAAAAAAAAGATGCTAACAAAAGTACTTTGCACTTTTGGTTAGTTGATTAGTTGACCAAAATCAGGAATCTGTCTCAAAATACATTTGAAAATAAAACTGATGTATGTCAGCTCAGCTGTATTAATGTGGAGAGTTTTGTATGGTTTGTGTTGCTGCAGCAAAAAATGAACATAGTATTGAAGTTTCACAATGCTGTTTTGTTTTTCCGTAGCACATTACATCAGACAGCTACATTCCATGCCTGGCTGATCTCTGCAAAGCCCTCTGGGAGGTCATGCTCAGTTACTACCGAACGATGCAGTGGCATGACAACCATGACCAAGATGAGGCAGCAGTTGTGTCTTCTGGTAAGAAACTTCTGGAAGCAAAGCTTCTGATAGCTGGATAACTTTACTGATAACTTTCCTTATGCTCAAGTTACTAATTTGAGTGTTGGTACCTTTGTTGTCTTGACTCAGTGCCTTCAGCACTTTTGCTTATAGTGTGCAGTAAGGACTGAAATACTCAATGGATTTTGTTACTCTTCAGTATAACGTTAATTTTTAAATGAATATTAGTGTGTCCCAGTCTTGCAGATATAAAGTATTTCATTTTAAACAGTGCTTAAGGAAGTGTCCTTTCCCTATTGTGTGGAATCTTAAAAAAATTATAATAAAAAATTTTAAAATGTGGATTTGCTGAAGCTATTTCTTGAGTTGAAGCCATTGTTTCAGATAAAAGTTTTTAAACTATATCAGATAAAATTGAGAGTTGAAATATTTACTTTTGGGATGCATTATATGAAGACAGATTCTAAAGTTTTGGTTGAATTGCCCATTCTCAGTAGTACTTACATTTACATTTAAAATAAGATAATTACATTTTCTTCCCTTGTTCCCATTTTGCTGTGGTTTTTGCAAACGTAAAATCAAGCAGGTACCATAAACACTAATTACTACTAATCTTCTGTCAGTCAGTTTTGAAGTTTCTAGAAATGTGGCTTAGCAATAATGTACAACAGTAGGTGATCACAGCAGGTGATTTACTGAATCACTTCTTCAAATACCTCAACAGTGATAAAGCACCTAGAAGGGAATTTTATAAGTACAGTTTAATTTCAGAGGGACTATAAATATCTACTGGTTGTTTTTTTTTTCTGAAACTCATTGTTCATTCGGCAGTAATTCTTAAACCTGTACATGGAATTCTCATTTCATACTTCTTGATTTAATGACTGTGATATGTGCTTAAAGCCAAAGAGTAAGATTCCTGTAGAAAGGGCATGTATGTCAGAAGGAACCCGGGAGGCAGTTCAGGATATTATGCTGAAGTTGTTCCTCAAAGAAGCCCCATAGACTGGAGCAATAGATGGGCCACTATGTCTGGCTTTTATAATTTTGAGAACTCAAGGCTGGTGCAGCATTGTCCCAGTTAACAGCAACACTCTTGGTACCTGAATGTGTCAAGGCGTTCTTGATCTTAGGGCACAAACACAACTGTAGAAGTGAGAACCTGGACTTAAAAGACAGTATTTAAATAGCTCTTCGTATTTTAGTAGTGAAACTTACCCAAAAGAAGTTCTTGGAAAGACAGAAGTAAGTATTTATATGTAGAACTTGTTTAATTCTACTGAAGATAAAATTAATGAACTAAAATTATCAACATAACATGAAATGAGTTCTGTGTCATATTTAATGAGCAAATTGCTGTAATGTGGGGTTTCATCCCTGAAAATAAACTACTTACTGGAAAATTTTCCGTTTCACTGTTTGTTGTGGTCAGAGCATTGTTTATGTTTTTAGTAAAGAATCAAACAGGAAATGAGTTTTAAAGGGACCTATGCAGGTAATTTTTGTCTTGCCTGCTCAAAGCCAAGTGACTTTCGAAGTCACATTGGTTTGTGTGAGAGTTTGCCTGTTTCAGTTGGATTTTCACATACCATAAAATTTACTATGATGTTGTTGTAATTTACATGTATTCATGAGACAATGATTTAACAGAAGACCTGAAAGTGAGTGGTAAAATGATTACCATAGCATTTAAACTCCTGATTTCACAAGTGTAATCCTAGTGGCAGAAGTTGGTAACAACTCTAGTATCTGTAAAAGATTCAAAGAAAAGCAAGAAGAAAATGATGTAGGATGTAAATGGAATTTCAACCATTTTAGTTTTCAAAATACTTCATTTATAATACTGTGTAAATTCTGTGCAAGACCTGGTTAGTATTCAAAGAGTGAAGCTAGAGGACAGAGATTTGATTGATTGGTTGTTTTTTTTTTTTTTTTTTTTTTTTTTTTCCCTCCCTAGCAAGGGTTAAAAAAAAAACTTTTTTTTTTTTTTGCTTCCCCTACCTAGCAAGGGTTAAACAAAAACCTTTTTTTATGGCTGAAAGCTGCCTTTATGAATTTTGAAGAAATACTGAAAAACCCGAAGAATCACTGTATTTAAATCAGGCATCTAGAATAATAACTCCTGGGTGGTTTTGATCCTTATTTTTATGTGTAATTCCAAATATTTATGTGTTCTGCTACCTGTTCCAAATTTCTCAATGCAAAATGTGTAAATGCTTGTCCAGTCCTTGATTTTCAAGGAAGTTATCTTAAATTAATGTGTTTGCATGTATGAAATTAGCTCCAGTACAGTTCATTAAAAAACTGAAAACAAGATCTCTTAGCAAACTGTCTGTAAACCAGGAGCATTGGGAGACTGACAGAGAGAGAATATTCCACTGATTTTTCTTTTTTTTAGTGAACAGTAACATCTATATTGCAGTGTCTGTCCAACCATTCCTTCATGAATGGAAGTTTGTGAGTACAAGGACTATAGTCTTAATCTAGAGAACAGGTCAAAGACACTGACTTGTTTAGATTGGCTTCAGTATGCAGAAGTTTAAAAGAGAAGAGGTTGCAGAAACATACAAAGAGTGTGCAGTGGCTAAGTTTGCTGGGTTATTCTTACGTTTTGTTTAATTTTCCATGGAAGGTTAGGAAAATGCATTTTTCAGAATTACTGCTTTCAGAAGATGAGCATGTTTAGATACAGTTACTAAATTATAATTTACGTAGGCAGTGGGTAATATTTATTTTATGATTCTTTCTTTCATAAGAAAAAATTTTTTTGCATGGCCTGCAACAGTAGATATAATATGGAATTGTGTTTGAATCTTGTTTGCACATCAAACAGCCTTTTATCATCTCATTTTGAGTTATTAGGGTAAATTCTCAGTTAACCCACAAAAAGCAGTCTCAATGTCTTTACATGGGAAAAAGTATGCAGCCTTGGAAGAAATGACCATCCCTTGGAAGAAATGAATAATAAACCCAAATTCTGGATTTTTATTTTATGTTTTATTATGTTTTTAATTTTGATGAGGAGTTACTCAATTAACACTACTGGAGCATTTACATTCTAGCTGGTTATTATGCTGATTCTGTGTCCAGCCTAGTGGGCAGACTTAACTCAACTGGCTTGCCAGTTATTCTTGGTAGTGTTCGTATGTTCACTACTATAATCCCTAGCTTGCAGATAAAGCATTCGCAGTGTTTCATAAAGTTCATAATTTAATAACGTGCCCAGACACATCTTATGGGTCCATCTGAAAGAAATCAAACAAGACCGACATCCTGCTCACTATTCGTATTCCCTACATTTGTTTTTTAAAATTTAAATGGAGGTACAAATGTAGATGATGTCGTATTTTTGATGTTCCTATTATATGTTATATAAACATTCTTATAATAGGCAATAGTTCTTGTTCTGAGAAACATTCTCTGGCAAGGTTCAAAGCAGAAACCAGATGGTTGATGGTGAGAAGGAAGATGTATACTATGCTCTTCTGCTTAGAAAGAGTCTGGCCTAGGACTAGGAGAATGAGTCATTGCTAACTGACAATTAGTGATTGTTACAGAAGGAAACTGCTCACTTGACAGTGAGCACTGGCTGATCTGAAGAACATACAATCAAAACATAGTCAGACTGCTATGTTCTGTTGTTATTTTGGTTTAATTGAATTAAATAGTCAGTGTCTGATACAAGCCAGAACAATTCCTGTTAGTGAATGTTTTTTCTTTCCTTCTCTTAAATATGTGGTAGTCCCGACAATGCTGCAGGGCCTGTTCTGCACACATCTGAAAAAGTTGATCAAAGTCTTGTGTCCAGTCTCCTGTTCCTTACTGGTCTCATTAGAAAGGTGCTCACAGTATGTACATGATACTCATCTAGACTGCAAGGTCCGGATTCAGGGCAAGACACGACAAGGAAAGAGCTCTTACCTTGTTGATAAAAGTTTCTTAGTGCTGACAAATGGAGGACAGATGTACATTCTTTATGTTTCTGGACACTTCTTCAGTAGACAACAGAGTCAGACATGAAAAATTGCTCTTTTCTCTGAGGAAGGTGAAACTAAGCCAGGAGTTTTTCTGGAAAAAGCTGTGAAGCCTCGTAATGAAGAACTGCAAAGTTTAGATAAGATTAGCTCTCACTGCGATCCTTGTAGCACGTTACTACCTAAGGAAAACTATTGTGACAGGTATGTGGTATGCAGGTGATGAAACTATCCCGGTCTGCATTAGCATATATTGCTTATATGTGCGTTACTCATTTCCATTCAGAAGTTTTGAGCAAAGTAGCTCTTCTGGAGTTTGCATAATCAATAATATGGCAATAGCTAAGGAAATTTAATCCTGTGTAGGATAACTTTCAGAGGTTTTGGAAATATTTACAATGCCTTTAACCTTAAGTTTCAGATAGCAACAATGTGATTGGAACTGAAGAGAACTGTTTTGACCGCAACTATGTAAAAAAGAAATTGGAACACGGGCTTTCACGAATATGGCAGGTATGGTTTTTGAATTTTGTTTCCCCCTAAATATTTATTCCCCCTCTCTTCCACCTCTCTAGTATTAATTACAATTATATTTTTACTAATGTTCTTAAAGAAATGTCTGCAGTTTGTATTTTAAAGTGATATGTTTTGGTTTGAATATATCAAGACTATGGGAATATAATTTCTATGACTGAGTGGTTTCAATGCTTCCAAACTCAGTCAAGATACCAAAACATGGTAACAGGACTTCCAGTTTGATTCCATTTCTTTCAACCTGTATGCTGCCACACAATCTATTTTCTTCTCATGTGTTTTTCTCTGTGTACTGCTTTCTATTTCTTGTGTAACCATAGCTGTGGAGAATCTGGAGCCTTGTGAACCTGCCTGGTTTCACAGTATTCCTGATGTGACTGGTGGAGCAGTTTGCTGTATAGTGTCACCCAAAATCTGTGATGAAAAAGCTGAGTTCTGTTTTTGCATTGACAACAAAGAGTCTAGGATTGACTCCATCTGTGTTATAGAAAAACTGATTATAAAAGTATTTTGGAAAAATTATCCGTGTTACAGAAAATGGAATTCTATTCTAAATCTCAAAAAAAGAATTTGTAAGTGCAAGCAACCAAACAGTGTTAATGAACCAGTCATCCAAGCCTTCACTTTTTGTCTTCAGTGTATTAAATACACCAAAACTTGCTTGTGTTTTGTAGGATGTCCAACTGAAAGTGAAAACCTACCTTCTGGGAACAGATCTGTCTAACTTCAAATACGATGACTTCATATTTGTACTTGATATTATTAGCAGGTACACTGGTGTGGTTGTAAGACCTTTTAGTGCATGTCCGCAAACTTGAACTCTGATAAAATAGTACTGTTGGTTAAGGCTGGTATTTGCATTTTGATGCCAATTTCATTCAAATGTGCTGATAGCTTGAAGAGCAATTCTTCTTTATATGGAAGTTGAAGAGGATGTGTTTGGGAGAGGTAGCATGAACTGCTTTGCTGCTCAAGTAGTGCTTAAGTGTGATATGTTTCACTATTGTCTCACTTTAAGATTCGAGATGTGCAGGTCTAACAATCTTTTTTTTTTTAAGAACTTTTAAAGGGAATCCCAGTCAAGCAGAAAAGTACTGTGGTGCTGTCAACCTGTACAATATTATGTCCTTCTGTTTTGGTAATAAAATGACAGATTGAGACTGTGAACTGACAACTTGCCCTGTGTGGTGGGCTCTCAAAAATACATTTATTTTGCTTATGGCTCTTTGTCTCTGTCTGTTTTGGACATAATGATAGGATTTGGAGGGAAATGAGACATGGACTTTGGTAGAATGCAACCTTAACATCGCAATGTAACATTGCTGCTCTGCATTTATGAAGACATATATACGCTTATGGTTGGACAGCAATATTAAGAAATCAATACATATTTCTAAACTTTGTTTTATTACTATAGGCTCATGCAGGTTGGAGAAGAATTTTGTGGCAGCAAGTCTGAAGTTTTGCAAGAGTCTATCAGAAAACAAAGTGTTAACTATTTCAAAACATACCACAGGTGAGACTACTATATGTGCAGTGGATGATTCTAATGACATTTATTTTTATTGGGTAAATACTTTCTAAAGGAATTCCACTGCATAGTGTTCCTGCATTAAGGCTGACAATAGAGTATGTTTTCATGATGAGAAGAAGACTCTGAACCCTGGAGAAAGGGAGAGGATAGAGAAGTCTTTGCTTCCACTGTGGTTGTGGAAAACCCTAGTTCTGCCACAGGCAAGCCGGATAAAGACGAAAAACTTTTTTAATGTAGAATTTCAGTAGATTTTTAGATTGCCTCTTAAGTTGTTTTGTGGCATCCTGAGGAGGAATGCCTCTGAAGTGCATACTTTGTAGCAAAACTGTACTTCTTTTTCTATGCCATTGCTTAAGAAGAGTGATCATGTATGAAATAGTTTTTTTCAATATGCCATCAAATAAGATATTTAGAACTGAGTCCATCCTTTTGAATCATGTTTTCATGGCTTTTTCACTGGCAGGATCTCATTACATTTCAGTCAGCACTATTGTCATATCCAAGGCCAGTCATACGCATTGTCACGGACAGGCATTCTCTGGACTCAGATATGATATATGGCTATGACAGCTTCAAGACTTGTCTTTCTGTTCGTTTGTTTTAGTTGCCTTGGTTTTCCAAATGTTTCGTTTTGGATGATGGACAACTATCATCGTATTCTATCTGTCTGGCATTATTCTAGTTGTCTGGCATTATATTCTTTATCGGTGTAAAAAGCTAGGAAGGTATGAGAAGAAATACAGTGTTATATGCTCTAAGAAACTCTTAACTTTCTAATCTTCATCTGTAGTCCTCTGTTTTTGGGGAGGAGTATGACTAATGCATCTAGATCCATTTGAAAAGTCTGAGACTTTCTGCCTAAAATCTATAAAGTATGAAAATTAGGGCAGAAGAACATGAAGCTGTGTCTAAATTCAGAAGATGAGAGTGTGGTTTTATAATTTCTTCCAGCTTTAGTAGTTTGTTGCTGGGAATTCTTTCTGGACATATGAGGAAGACCTCTGTTCCAGTTGTCTGAAAAACTTGAGCCTTAATCATATCCACGTTATGCCTTGTCAGGGGATACCACCTATTTTTATTTCTTGATTTCTTTCTGAATCCTGAACTGAATGTCAAGAACTAATTTTGCTCTCCTTAACCATCTTTTACTACTGACATACCATATAGTGCCTTATTTGGTTAAATATAATTTTCGCTGTTATGAGTTTGCCTATGTTTAACAGCTTAAGGAATCATAGACTAATTTTCTGAATTATCTTTGAGTAAAATAAAGGTTAAGGAACATTGATGGAATATGTATAGAAATAATTTTTGAAATAACTTGTGTTTTTTATTAAGGTAAAATTTTTTATTAAGGTGTGAAAA
Source organism: Dasyornis broadbenti (assembly GCA_013397935.1). NCBI lineage: Eukaryota > Metazoa > Chordata > Aves > Passeriformes > Dasyornithidae > Dasyornis > Dasyornis broadbenti. The sequence continues at coordinate 2,175,168 of VZRN01005751.1, read as the reverse complement.
TAAAATGAAGTATTTATTGACATGACTCAAATTGTGCGAAGTCTTTTAATACTTTCTACATGTTTTATGCTGCGTGGGTATTGTGAAGATTAATTGGCTGATGTTTTCATCCTCAGAAGGAAAAATATAAAAACTCCCTGTCTCAGAGCTATATCCCTTAGGTTGTTTTATATAAAAGCTTTAAGCATCTTGTGTTTTCAGATCAAGCTAACGTGGCTTTCACTCCTCTTGGGTGTTTAATTGGAGGGGAAAAAAAAAAAAAGCAGTAATGCTTTTAAAGATTCATTAGTACATGAACGCTGAAATGCTTAGAGTCCAGGAGTAATCAGTTCTTTGTTTGTGTAATTTGACATATGTGGCCTCCTGGGCAGTGCAGTGTTACAGAAAACTGCCAACATAGAGAAAACGTTGAAAGGAATTTGCCTTGTGATTCAAAAAACATAGAAAAGAATATAGTACTAGAGCACACATGAATCCTTTTTTTTGGGTGAAAGTTGATTATTTTGAAAAATTAGAATGCGCATTTGGCAAAGAGTAAGGTGATTTTTGGAATGCAATTTGCTCTTTGTACTGGTACACTTGTCAAAAGGTGTGTCTGATCACTAAAACTTTTCAGAGAATGAATACACCAGGTCTTCATGTGCTCTGCTTTCTAGACTTATATTCTGATAAAAATCAAGAGCATTCATTCAAGTACTCTGTCAGAGCCTTGTTTTCAGATTTGAAAGGCTACAAAACCTGTTGTTATGTGGCTTTTAAATATTTACTTTTCTATGACTCTTTCACCTTAGTCTCCCTCAGAAAGAATTTTAATCTGTAATGCTGGATTTCACAGTATCTCTATCTGTTGTTTCTGTTGGCTTTACTGCGAGATGATTTGCAAGCTATGGGTACTCAATGCCCTGAAAATAGCACTTGAAGTCTATTTGTATTTAACTGGTGAATTTAAATAGACACAGCAAACTGTAGTCACAATTCAACACATTGCGTATCTCATTGTGGCAAGCAAATTTTAATTGTAGTGGTGTTTGTAGCTCATTATTGAAGTTGTGGTATTCCTAGAATATTGCCTAATTAGAAACCCAGTGCATAATTTACTCACTGTCCCTTGTTAAACAAAACAATATGCTCTATATTAAGAAGAAAAGATAGAGCACTGTGACCCCAAAAACACTCATTGCTGTCTTTTCCTATATGTGTTCCACTTATGTGGCAAGATTTTTTTCTTTATTCAAGATATTCTTATGACAAAGAGGAGGCTTTTGTAGTGATTTAAAACAGAACAGAAAACATGCAGAGATGTAATGGCTTGATTACTTTTCCTTATTACTGTGTTGATACCAAAGTAAAATTAGGCTGTGAAGAAAATTAGAGTTTAATAGACATTTAACTTTTCTCTTCTCTGAAAAGTTGAGATGTCTGTAGAATATTAGTTCTTTCCACTTCCTTTTGCTCTCCATTGGCTTCAGTGTGTTTGAAAGAAGCATCTGTCTTGTGTGGGCTGTCAGAAGCTGTTGTGCTGCTAATAGAGTGTTTGTATAGATTGCTTTCTACAGTTTACAGAGGAAAAAAGGTCCAGTATTTCTGCATAATTGTAGGTGTCCCTCTATATTTTTAATGGTTTTGACTAGAAAAATTTCTTTACAAATTTTGAAGATAGTCTTAAAGAATATCTTTCTTCAGAGGTGTCATAAAAAATACACTGTTTTAGTTGCACAGCTTTTGGGTGGTTTATCAGTTGAAAGAATTACTTAAATACTTGTTTTGAAGTGTAACTTTTTGTACAGTTTTAGAAGGAGTTTTTCACTGCAGAAGTGAAGTAATTGACAGTTTTGTGATTTACTCTTTCTGCCAATTAAGAGTTTTCATTTGTGTTTCAGAACCCGTCTTGAGGAACTAAGGATGTTTTTGGAGAATGAGACCTGGGAACTTTGTCCTGTTAAATCAAGCTTTAGTATTTTGCAGCTTCACGTATGTTCTATGAATAAAACATATAAATGTATTAATACTTTAATAACTAAGAGTCCAGGTGTTCTAAGAAGTAGTAAGATCCACGAATTATTGTAGAAATGTTTTTAATGGCGTCTAAAAGCTCCTCAATTTTACGACACTATATTAGAAACTTAGGAGTCAAATGGTTTTAAAACATGAATCTTTCTGTTTCAGGCAGGCAGAGGTTTTTATGGAAGATGCTAAAGTTGTATGCATAGTGTTAGCCTTTATTTTTCATGTTTCAATGTACTGTTAATATGTCTGTATTTAGTTTCTAAATTATTTATCTGACAGTAAGATGCTAAAAGATGAGTGCCTAAAATTAGTTGCATGAGCACTCACTAGTTCGTACCAATTTGGCCTCTGTTTCTGCAAACATAGGTCATATGGGCTCATTTGGAAAGGAAAAAAAGTATTCTTCTGTGGTGAAGTCCAGCTGAAAGCAAGTAATTAGTATACTCATCTTCTAATCACCTGAAGAGATTTTTTTGATTTTTAGCATGTGGTGGATGAAATTAACTTGTTTTGCCAAATGAAACATGGTGCCTGTGATTAAAGCTATGACTAAAGTGAAAAAATGTTTTAGCTGAGCAATGTTAAGCAAGATCATTTTGCAGCTTCTGTGGAGTTGACTGTAGAAGTAAGCAATAGGCTACTGGGTCATGAAAAGTACAGAGGCAAAGGAAAGGAGGACCCTCAATAGCAAAAGAAATAATACTTTTAATTAAAAAATGGGATTATAAATCCATACATACTGCTCAGGGGACTGGAGCAGGAGAAAATGGCAGAAAGTTACTGATTTGTTTAAGCAAACAGAAATCTAACGTGGTCCTTTTAGCTGCATGTGTTTTGATCTTTAAACCTTTAGTTAAATGAACATGTAAATTTTGCCATTGATGAATATCAATAGCTAGAGTTTAATAGATAGAAATGGTATGTCAACTGAGATAAGTTATATTTTTAGAAAAAAAAAGTCAAAAATCATGCCTTATGGGTCCTACTTGGTCCATATACTTGCAAAAGTTTGTGCAGTCACCCAGTGATCAGAAACTGTGCAGTGGGTTTGAGAAGTAAAAAATTTTGAGAACTTAAAAATAAAATATCAACAAGAAAATATCAGCTTTAGTAAGTTACTAGGTAACTTGTGTAAAGAAAACTACATTTTTGGATAGAATTTCAGTCTTTTTTTTATCTCCTATTTCTTTGAAATAAAAAACCCAATTAGTTTTCACCTAGTCTTAGACAGCGATTACTTTCAGAATGCAGATGTATCGCATGTCATAGCAGAAAACTGCTAAAATGACCGACAAGCAGTGTAAGGTTGCCACTGTTGAGGTTAACTTGAGTCAGTGTGAAAAGCATGTTTAAATAAGCAGCAAACTTTGGCTAAAAGTTAATTGTCCAATTAATTATTAAGTTAATTAAGTTTGTTGTTATCCTTTGTTTTTATGGAGCTGGAGTCATAATAATATTGGAAATGCCTGATTTAAATTGTAATTTATTTCTATTGATAGGAATTTAAGTTCATGGAGCAGTCGCGTTCCCCATCCGTGTCACCGAGTAAGCAGCCTGCCTCAGCGATTTCAGCAACGGTAACGTTGTTTGAGCAGTACTGTAGTGGAGGAAACCCCTTTGAAATCCAGGCTGACAGCAAAGATGATGAGACTGAAGACGTCTTAGCTTCCAATGGGGTATGGAGTGTTTCAGGAAAAAAAAAAAAATGAAGCAAGTAGTGCTTTCAGTAAATGATGGTTTATTTGATGGCAAAATGTTGTTTTAGTGCAAGAATCTGTTGCCTGCAGTACTGTGCTGCTTCACTTCTAAAAGTGCCAGACAGCCTGGTATCCTGTTGAAAATCCCTTTTTTTTTTT
>VZRN01005751.1:2160815-2171300 GCA_013397935.1 Dasyornis broadbenti | reverse complement strand
ACCGCGTGTTTTCCTTTTTAAAACCCTTTTTTTTTTTTTTTTTTTTTTTTTTTGCATTGGATCAGTACTTTTTTCCACTAAAGTCAAGCATTCCTGAAGACATGTTCCACCTAAATTAGTATTTTTCCAGGGGTTTAAGTTAGCTTTCTTTGTGGAGGTAGTTTTATCATTTTAGGTCTAGCTTTCTGGCTTCATAGGAGAGAATCGTTGTGGGTTGCTCCTTTTGTTGTATCACACCTAGATGATTTGCCATGGATTTTCTGCTATTTGGTACATCATTTTTAATTGTAATTTAAATACTCATGACACTCTCTTTATGGTGGGCTCTTCTATAAAACTGAACAATAACTGTGTGGGTTTTTTCAGAAGTCTGTCAAAATCTAGCAGTGATCAAATGTGTTTTAATGTAAAACTTCGTACCATTCTCCTAAATGCTACGTTAGAAAGTTTTTGTTAAAGCTTTTGTTCTTGTTTATCCTTTTGACAAATAATTTTTTCTTTGGGCTTAACTTGTTCTACTGAGACTGGATAATATCTCAAGAATAAAAAAGAATAATTGCTGATTAGTGATTTTAAACTCCTCTGATACCTTGCAGGTTGCTGCTAGTGAATGAGAACCTACACTGTTCCCGTATTTTTTGTTTAGTGACTTGTAAGCAGCATACTTACACTTGTTTAAGGCTAGAATTGTGTTCAGTTTTTGACTGTGGATATGTTGAGGTATTTTTATTTCTATCTGCACATTCGTGTAAGATATGAAAACTTTGCAAGCTAGTTAGGAGAGACCTTCGTCAGTCTTTCCAGTTTCAACATTTTTCCTTTCAGGATCTGTTTCTCCTAGCTCGAAGAAAAATTTAAAAGATGTTTTCTTACTCTGCACTGAGCTTTTGCTTTTACCAGCATGAAATAATTTGATGAAAAAAACTAGGTAGCAAATGCTAAGGAACATGTTGGAGACACTGTTTTGTTGGCTGTGCCAGCAAGTAGTGTCACGCTGCTGCCAAGGAGACTTCTGTCAGTAAGACAGAATCACAGAATCAGTGAATTGTTAGTGTTGGAAGGGACCTCTGGAGATCATCTAGTCCAACCTCCTTGCCAAGGCAGGGTCACCTGGAACAGGCTACACAGGAATGTGTCTGGGTGGGTTTTGAATGTCCCCAGAGAGGGAGACTCGACAACTTCCCTGGGGAACCTGTTCCAGTTCTCTGCCACTTCCTTATGTTGGCATGAAACTTTTTGTGTTTTAGTTTATGGCTGTTGCTCCTTGTCCTGTTTCTGGGCACCACTGAAAAGAGTCTGGCACCATCCTCTTGGCACCTGCTTTTGAGATACTTATGTGCATTAATGAGATCCCCTCTCAGTCTTCTCCAGACTAAACGGGCCCAGTTCCCACATTCTCTCCTCATAAGAGAGACCCCTAATCATGTTTGTGGCCCTCCACTAGACTCTCTCCAGTAGCTCCTTGTATATTAGTTATATTATCTTTTATAGTTGTATATTATCTTTTTCTCTCTTTCCTCCAAAGATGAACATTTTTTGAGAAGTAATAGAGCTTGAAGTCTCTTACAGTATCCCACTTCTGGTACCATCTGGCACAGACACTGCAGGCTTGTGAGAGGCAGAGGTCCTGCAGGTCTTACTGGCACTCTTTGTAACCTACGTGAGTTACAAAACATAAATATAAAACAGACAGAAATTTGTCTCTCTGGAGGCACAGGACAGATTAATGAACTTGTCGCTAGTTGTACAGGACATCTACCAGGGCTGGTATTGGAATGAAGGTGTTTTGTGGCTGAAGTGACTGTAGTCTACAGATGACCATCCTACTATGCCCTTTGACATTTTTAATCTCCTGTCCCAGAGGCAGGGTAACTGAAGTTCTTGTTAATAGATCCCTTGTGATAGATTAGATTGAAATGACACTGAATGATTGGTGTTTATACATATATATAAATGGCAGGTTCATTTTAGAACAATATGGTTTCAGTGGAAATGAGGTATGTAGCTGTTTTCCCTAGCGCGTTATCTGTAGTAATATAATAATATAAAAGTACCAAGATAAAACTTACAGTTTCACTGGGTTAATAGACATTCACGCTCAGGTGGGAGCACCCAGATACCTCCCGTGGTGGGGTGTTTTACACTGTCTGGTGCAACACAGTGGATCATGTGTAGTCCTTTGGAAAGCCCCAGAAATGAGTCGGGGGGGATTTTGGGGACCATTGATGGTTTGTGGCCCCTTCTTAAATGATGTGACTTGTTTCATCCTGCTTAGTTGAGCCAGTTATGCCTTATCAGAAAGGGTGAATACCTTAAGGCTTATGTGATACCTCCTTGTGGAAAGGACATTGGCATGATAAAAAACGCTATCCCATCTCGCAGGATCTGCTTCTTATTGGCCTTTTCCCTTATCTGGCTTGGCTTGTTGCTAAACAAAGGCTGGTTTATCGTTGTCATCCTCTGCTGGTAGGTGTGCATCCCCTCTGTCTTGTGTAGATCAGATTCACCACCACATGATTGGGGGGTGCAAACCTGGCCTCAGCAGAGCACCTGCTGCTCTTGCAAGTGGCTGATTGTTCAAGCTATTAACCTTTAACGTTTCAGTCTCTCACAACTGTCTTTTCCAAAGTGCTGACACAGAAAGAATGTCTGTTGAAAAAGTAGAAGCTACACCTGTTTTGTTATCCTTTAATGGAAAGATAAATAACCTGCTTAGGCAATGCAGGATAAAATTTTTACTGAGGTTTTATGTTTCAGTTTCTTGACTGACCGGTTAAGGTGCAGGCACGTTTTAGCACTGAAATTTGGAATTATTTCAGACAGAGGCTGCAAAATTTTCTTTCCAGAGAACGCAGGCACGTTTCCAAATATTTCAAGAAATAGCACGTTAAGGACATAAGCAGTTGATTCACTTGTCAAGTTATCTGTAGGATGGGAAGAACTGTCAGGATTTCTTTTGAGGATTCTAGTCTTTGTAACTGCTTAGTTGTTGCAAAATGGGCCCCTGGACTCAGTCTCCTCAGCTCTGTGTCTTGAGCTTCAGTGAAATGCTTTATGTCCCTTTTATGTAGCTTCTTGAAATGACTTTGTTGCTATACAGTTAACTTCCAGTATTGTAACACTCTTCAACTTTGATGAATCTTACCGCTGCCTATGGGTTCATTTGGATCAATTGCCTAAACATCTGTGAACTGATTATTGCTACAAGATATCTAATTAATTTTAGCACTTCAAAATTTTACTGCAGACTGTGCATGGTCAAAATAGATTTATAAGGTCTCTTCAGGTTGAGGTCACTATTTAATAGTTGTGAGTTAATGCATACTTTAAAATGCAGATGCATTTATCTCATGAAATAGCTTTTCCAGCTCATTAATAGCATTAGATTGAGGAGACTTAATAAAGTATTTTTCCATGTTAAAAAAAAATTCTCAAAATCCCTCTTATTCTATGATATTAAGACAGTTAATGAATGTCAAGTGTCAGATTCTTATATCAATATTAATTGTAGTTAATTGTTTGTAGTCAATTTATGATTTTACTGTCACTGGATTTTAATAGAATCAGCATGTCATTTATTATATATTAATGCGTAATAAGTGGTGGTAATTCTCCATGCTAATGTTCCAGCCAAGTTAGTTAAATTGTGGTTCTTTTTGTACTGTCAAGGCTGACGTCAGCTCATTTTTGAAATAACTTGAGCTGCTTTCATTACAACTTTCCTCTGTCTAAAATGTTCATAAGGCAGAAATTTTGCCTGTGAATACTAATGGTCTGAATATTTCTTTTTAGAATGTCTCATACTACATTCTTTTTTTTTCCTCCTGAGCTGTTTTTGTTTTGAATTTGTTTGTACTGTGGGATTCTCACTTTTAGAACATAGTGTTTTCACAGTGCTAGCCTTTAAAAGTCTCAGCAACTTGGGGCATGCATGACTCAAAAAATGTATTTCTTAGTGTGTTTTGGATGCCATTTCTTAAGGATCTTGGAACCAGAGTGTGTGTCATCTGTGTCACTGTTGAGTGTGTGTATAAAGTTGCTTCAAAGCAATGTATGCATTAAGGAAAACTCTCTCTTCAAGTCTCTGTTGAAGTACAGGTGCTTTCTGGAGTTGTGCAAACAACTGCAAGTTATTTTTTTGGTTTTGGTTTCAGTTTCTTTTTTCAATTAAATATGTGCAATATAAGCAAGTATTATTGTGAAGCAATAGTTTAGCCCTTCTTGCAGTAATAATTATGTGGTGCCAAGTTTTTTTGTTTTTTTGCTTTATTGCCACTGTGTCGATGATTTTTGAGGATTTATTACCTTTTTTTTCAGATTATAAAGCAAATAATAAAAGCTCAAATATATAGGTATGTGATACAGCTACTAGAAAGCAAAAAAAGTTATCGGTAGCTAGGAGAACTAGAATGATGTAAATATTTACTTGATCAATATAATATAATTTGCCTGCTGCATTTTTAAAGAACATTGTCAGCAGCCTTTCAACTTTTCAGCGAAGTTATTTGTACCCAATGAAGGTAAAAGCCAGGAAGTGACCAAAGTGTAATGTTAAATGAGTGACAATATTATAAGAAAAATAATGGTAGTCAATCTATTATTTCCTTTTTTTTTTAACAGTATGAATCAGATGAACAAGAAAAAAGTGCATATCAAGAATATGATAGTGACAGTGATGTTCCTGAAGAGTTGAAAAGAGATTATGTGGATGAGCAGACAGGAGATGCCCCAATAAAAAGGTCAGTAGGCTGTGTGTGTCCTTGGTCTAATTTACATGCTTTTTGTCTCAGTATTCTAATTAGTTCAGTTTCTATAATCTGTAACAAGGGAATAATAATCAAATAATCATTATGCTGCCTGCAAAGTTAGAAGGGCTCAGCACTTAGATCTCTAGAATGGGGAGGAACATTAAACTGCTCATCATTATTGCAGACAAAAGCTGCAGAAAGGAACATTTCGAAAGAGGATGAAGGCTCCCTGAAGCAGGTAGTGGAAAACTGATTAACAAGGACTAGATGTGGAGGGAAGGTTCTTCTATAGCAGCTGTTGTATATATGTATAATTTCTGTTGTCAAAAGCAGCTGTTTGCAGACAAATGTTTCAGTTTTGGATTTCTGCTTCTGCAGAACAGTAAACTTCTACAGAGTCAGAAGGAAAAAATTAGATTCTTCCATAGCTTGAAGACAGTAATTTTGAATTTTAAATTCTCTTTTCTTTAAGAGTATATACACACATAGATACATAAATGAATATACATATTCTAATTTGAGGAATATATAAAAATACTTTATATATTCATATAAACAAAGCTAACTCTGTATATTTTAAAAGGATCTGAAACATGATCTGAAACATAAGTTTCTGTCTAAGACACTATACAACTTAGATGTCCGTTCAGCGTTTATGAAGCAGGCTAACATTTTTCTGTAGAGTTTGCAGGAGAACTAGAATGCCATCGCTTGGGTCAAAGCAGAGTACTGGTTTTTTTACAAGGTAACTCTTTAGACTAAAATGTTGTTAGCATGATTCTATAAGGTATAACATGTAAACTACCTCCTTTTAAAGAAGTGGTGGAGATATACTTAAAAATTCTTTGATTGGCACAAACAAGAGTTACTGTCCATGGATTTGTGCTGTGAAATTGAAATTTTTGGAAGAATGTATCTTTGAGGTATGGCAGCTGGCAGAAGGTTTCTCATATAGGAAATTAAAATGTCTCTAGTTAGATAAATATCATGGAGTCCAACTTCCTGCCTCTTTTGAGACTAAAATTTATGAAAATATTAACGACTTTTTAGTTTCATCTTCCTCAAAATTGCTTCTATTTCTAGATAGTAACTTTCAGCTGTAGCTGACTAATCTGCCTCTGTTTTGTTGTGACTTGTATTGTTTTTATTCTCTTTACTTCATAAAATATGGATTTGAGACAGAATTATTAAAATGACTGTTGGGACAAGACAGAGACCTACAGAACTCCAGCGTTAGACTAAAAGTCAGAAATTCCTGTCTCTATGTAAATTAGGTCAAGCTCCTGTCTGAAGTGTTAGAATCCTAACCCAGCTGTGTTTTGGCATAAATAAAATACTGCACTGGAAGACATACTGTCATGTGAAAGAAAAGGGGAGGAATAATATATTTGCCACTAAATTTCACTTGTGTGTCTTTGAATATTTTCACATTTGATGTATTTTGTGTTGTTTTCTTTCAAGTGTTTCTCGAGAAACTCTGAGGAGCAGAAAGAAATCAGATTATAACCTCAATAAAGTGAATGCACCTATTCTAACAAACACTACCCTGAATGTAATAAGGCTTGTTGGTATGTAGAATAACTGTAGATTTTATAAATGTTTTTGATTTTTGTGCAAGCTTACGGATTATAGCAAATATGTTAAATGATATTTAAGGCCCTGGAAAATATACCTAGTTGGGCTCTATTTCTACTCTTTGAAAATGTTAATAGTAGTTCTGGTTTTCCAATTTTGTATAAGGAGTCTTTCTAATTGTGGATTATGTTCATAACCCCAAAATTAAACATTACTTTAAAAGCTCATATATGTACTTTTTTCTCCTTCTGGAATTATTACTAATTTTCAATTTTTCTGCTGTTTGGGGTGTTTTATGTTGTTTTTGTAATGCGTGATAGTAGTGCTGTTTGAAACATGGCATTGGAAAGGGACGTCCTGCAGGAGGAAGACATCAGTTAACTACTGACTGCACACAGCTCTAATTCCTCCTGTTTGTTCCCTACACTGCATGCATTGGTGTACAGGCACTTTATAGAGGTATTTGAGTGTGTCAATATCCCAGTGGAAGTGCAAGGGGATGCCCCATAGTCCTGTCTTGCAGTCATGTCTTTGGCTGCTTGTACTTGCTGGAGGTATCCCCACTTAAACCTCATTTTGCTGCATGTGTGGTCACTGTAATTCTCCTCTTCCCCCGTCTTTCCTAGTTTAAAGCTCACTTTACCAGGTTGGCCTGGTAAAGTTTTATTGGCAAAGATTTGTGTGTGCTGATTTGTGAGGTGCATCAGTTTTATATAGATTAGTCTGATAAAGAATACTCTCTACTCACTATCCTTAAGGACAGAAGGGGTTCTGCAAGCAACACTTCAAAAGAGATGAAGTGGCAGATGTTCAGCAGTTTTAGCGTTCTAGAGGCTCTAGAAGTTCAAGCTACCTTTAGTTGCTGAAACTTTCTGTTGTTTTCAAGTATTTCTGGAAGTTTCTATTGTGATATGGTTTTGGACTGTATTTGTGCTGTTTGGAAATGTTCATATATATCCTTTTCTAACCCAAGATAGGAACTTAGTGCAAGTAGGTAACAATGTGTAGACATTAAAAGCTGATGTCCTGTTAGAGAGAGGAACGAGGAGTAAATGTTCTTGGAACACTTGGTTGTGTCAAGATGCTGAGTGATGTAGTAATAGAGAAATGTTCTTGGCATTGGAAGATTTTTATAGGGACAATACTTGGGCAGTGTACAGTATGCAGCCCTTTTGAAAAGCACAAGACACTGCTCAAGAGATTACCTTCAATATTCATGCCAGCTACACAGATACTTGGAAGTCTTAACTGTCCAGAATGTGACTCATCACTCTTATGTTGTGTTTGGGTTGCAGACAAGTTTAAAAATGTGTTTATCACAGAGTAAGTGGAAAAGTCAGCCTGTGGCAATATAGAATATTCAGATAGCACAGCTGAAGGTGACACTTGCTTTGAATAGGGTACCAGAACCATCCTTTCACAAACATACAAAAATTTCCACCTTGAATTGTGTATTTGGTATTCCCTTTTAGAAGACAAATAGAATTTTTTAAGCCTTGCTTTTCAGTTTGTTCATAATACTATGAGTTAAAACATTAATAATTAAGTATAGGGTTAACAAATGGCCTAAACTGACAAATATTAATTATTACAACCTGTGTCAAATCTCCAAAAATAACAAAGTATATTCTTGCATGTCTTAGTAACCAGGGGCATAGTCACATAGTGTTCAATAAGGAGTCTAAATTAGATGGAAACCTGGAAGGTGGCAATGTCAGGCTATTGCTTGGTTCTTAGTCTAGTGCTCTACCATTTTATCAGGTATGTAGCTGTATCATTTATTTTTCAACTTAGTTATCGTTGCTGACCTACACAATTACTTGCTTGAAAAATTCAAATAACTGCCCCATTACTAAAAGATAGCTTTTGTTTCTTTGTTACCCAGTTTGTCTGATTAAACCAGTATTTTCTTTATCTATTAGCAAATTACTTTTCTGGGCACAGTATTAACTTGAAAAACAGTGTTGCTGACTACAGGAAAAAGAAATTGTTTTAGCACCTTCCTGTAATTCTTCTAACCTGTCACATTAAAGCATGTCTGGAATATGACAATCTGTTAAATGACCTGCTGTATCCTATGTGGTGGGTGGACTGTGTTTGTGTTTTGGTTCAAAAATTGCTGTCTCTTACTACAATAACCAAAAGCTTGTTACATGTTTTTATGTTTTTAAAAGAATAAAATGGCAAGCAGGATGTCATTTTTGAGGTAACCAGCAGGAAATGTGGGGTCTCTGCAATATCAGGATTTTCATTAAGTATGTTTCTTTTATGATCCAGTGAAGAGCCATGGCCTATGCTAGAAAACAAAAATAACTGAAAACTATAGGCCCTGCAAAATAAGTCCATAGGGAAAAATCCCTTTCTGATTCCAAATCCTATGATCAGTTTGATTCAAATCACATATAGATGAAAGTCCTGAGGTTAGGGGTTTTTTATTATTTTAAAAAAAATTTACTTTCCTAAGCCAAATGTGTTACAACAGAGAACAGGAAGGAATAGAAGGAATTGTTCTTCTACCTGGATGTGCCTGGGTACTGACACCCTCCTTTATTGATAGTCTGTCCCCCTGGAAACATTTCAAACTTAAATCTTAAAACTACTTGGGATTCATACCAGAGGATAAAAAGGAAGGAGAGCAGAAAATGCTGTATCAGTGATGTGAAACACATAATTCCTGGAGTTGCTGGGTAAAATCCAATCTTGGACATATAATTTTTATACTGGGCTTTTCTATTGCTTGAAAAATATCCATATGTGCATATATAAACACATTAATGCATAAAATCTTCAGTGGCTCTATATAGTATTTGCCAGAGACTACTTTAGTGGATTATAATTTTTTAGCTAAACAAAGCTGAAAGGATTTTTTTAAGAATTCAGAAAGTTGTATGTTTGAATTTGGTACCAGAAGGCCAAGAATGATTGAAGACATTTTGGTGTGGATTGACATCTACGTTTTGAGAAGTCTTGAGACAATTGTGGTGTCTAAGCCATCATTTTAGCTTTCTATTTAAACCTCCCAAACCGTAAACTATTATTAAGTTGTTGTTAATCAACACTGAAGGCTAAGTAACACACTTTCTAAAGCTGGTTTTGAGTTTGTCAAAACTGGCACTGTCTTTGTAGCACTTGTGATGAGGAAACTGATCTTCTGTATTTAATTTTTAAGGGAAATACATGCAGATGATGAATATTCTGAAACCGATTGCATTTGATGTGATCCACTTCATGTCCCAGCTCTTTGATTACTATCTGTATGCAGTCTATACATTTTTTGGCCGAAATGACACGGTAGGTAGAAGCATTTTTCATCTTCACGTATCACTGTACACACAGAATGAAAATACAGAGGAGATGTCTGCTGAAAATACTAACTAATGTGTAATCCCCAGAAAAATCTGGCAACAGAATGGATTTGAATGTAGGAGTAAGAAAAGGCTGATTAGATCAGCAATGAGGGAAGGAAGTACTGGGAGCATTATTGTCAGTGAGACATTAATCATATTGTGTTTTGAATAGATAGGTTCTCTATTCTCTTTTCCAGCACTATTGAAAAGGAGGAAAGACAATGTGAAATACCTAGAAGTAGTGGCAGAAAGTGGGTAGCAAAGGAGCAGTCTGCAAAAGGAGGGTGGTTTGAGCCTAGACAGTATGAGGTGATTGAATTTTCCTGTACATATTTCTCTAGCTTACATAAGAATAGCTAAAGTAGGAGAAGGGGGCCATGAAAGTTAAGTAGTAACTCAAATTTAAAAGATTTGAAGGACACTTTTTCAGATCTAGTATTCTTCTGTCAAACTACTTGCATTAATGAAAACTATTTTTTTGAGTGGTCTTGTAGTTGAAATAAATGCTTGTTGGCAATGTCTTTACATAACATAGATCAACTTTCAATAGAATTGTCTTAATAGCTGTGTGTAAAAACAATTTTCTCCTTTCTTGGCCCCTAAATTACTCCACAAGTAATAACGTTAAGGGGTTCCAAATCCATCATCGTGTGTTGGCAAATTGTAAGATTTTCAGACTCAGCATGTGGTTCTAAATGCTTTTGAACTGTTCTATTTGGCAGGACAAATGTATTTGCATTATGTTTACAAAATGGGCGGGGCTTTTTTTTTTTTGTTTTGTATTTTGTTTGTTAGTTTGTGGTTTGGTTCGGGGT
>VZRN01005751.1:2099983-2160796 GCA_013397935.1 Dasyornis broadbenti | reverse complement strand
TTTTTTTTTTTTTTTTTGCTAGGGTATATGATTTCCATTGAGTTGGTTGCTGTGGCATTCACACTGTGTTGCATTTATTGTTGTTTTTTTTTGCACCTCCTGTTATGTGTTTCTAAAGCCCATACTGACTTCCTCACTCTGTGCTTCTAACAGAGAACTACTCAATGCTAGGCAGGTAAACATTGCAACAGATGGGTGGTAAAATTGTGATGTTTTTGTAGTGTGGCTAGTATTTGTTTTGACAGCTTGTTTTCCATGGGAAACACAATGCTTACAAGGGTTTATGACTGTAATAAACCCACTTGTAATGCTGCTTAAATGTCCTCACTCCCCACAATGTTTCTAAACCTTTAGAAAGTAGAGATGGGTGATGGTATGTGATTTAGACCACTCAGAGTGTTCCTGTTTTATTTTTAGTTAGAAAATAATTTCAAATGGGATTCTCAGAGTATGCTGGTATAACTTCCTTAAATGTTTAAAATTATTTGTGAATATTGTGGTTATGTTGTATATGTGGGTTAGTACACACATAAGGAGAGTGATTGATTTTACAGAGTTCATTGCCAGTTCAGTGAAAACCAGGGATTTAAAATGTACGTGTTGAATTCTGTGTCCATTGATGATACTATCATTGCTCTTTCCAGACTTCTTTAGAATCATTATTTTATGTGGTCAGTATTTAGCTTTCTTCACTGCCAAAAATTAAATATGGTTGTAATCAGAATTGTTCTTTCAAAACTTTTTTATTTGTGGAATGCAAATTAAGTCTGCCTTATCTCAAATTATGGAACAACACAAACTCAAATTAAAAGGAATTGCCTGTATTTAACATCTACTCACTAAAGTGTAAGACATTAATGAACATGCCACAAAATAGTCTTCCTTAGCAGGAAAAAATTGAGGTGAGTTTTCTTGTTTTTTGGCAGAACATTACACTAATTTGTAAACTTAATTTCTTCAATAACTACAAGGGATTATGTAAAATTGGTGATGAATAGAATTATTCTGCAAAATATTTAATGCTTTGCATACTAGCCTTATAGGTCATCAATTTATGGAATTTAGAAACCTATAGTTTTGTATATAGAAATAGCAAAAACTTGTATGAAGCAAATCGGATGTACTGATGAGGGACATGTTCATCATGAAGCCATGAGGTTTTATCCTTGTGGAAAAATTCTGAGCAACAATTAATTTTTTTTTTTTTTTGTTTGTTTGTTTGTTTTTTTTTTGTTTGTCTTCCTTCCTCATACATATGGATACACGATTCTGACTTCAGGGTGTAGCTCGTTGCCTGGTAAATCTGGAGTCATGTAAACATGCAATATTTCATGGAAATTTGTTTTTACTTTTGTTTTCATTCAGATATGTTTCCAATATGAAATTATCATTTTTAGAAAGAAATACATCATTATAGAATAAATAAATAGAAGCTACTGATGGCTATTGAAAGTTAGCAATTGAAAGGCAAAAGGGGAAAAAATTAATGGTAGATTTGATTGTGCAAATTCCTTAAAATTAAATGGCTGAAACTTGCAAATATATTTTTAATATATGTGGGGTTTTTTCCTCTAAGGAGGTTTTTTTTTTCCTGTTTGTTCTCACCTGAGCAGAGGGAGTAGTCAGTCTTGAATTGGTACTCCTTAGGTCCATGTCTTGAGAAAATACTATATGATCTTAAGAAGGGTAAAAAGATAATATGGAGAATTAAAGATGTGTTTCGTAAAGGAAAAAAGTTACTTTCTTTTTCACCCATACTCCTGTAAAATCAAAGGCAGTTTAAAACTGATGTTCCTACAGTAAGTATTTGAAGAAAAATACAAATTATTTTTGTGAAAATGGCTACTTCAGTTGCAATAAAATAAAGGCATAAACATTTCTGTTTATCAAATGTAGACATGTCTCCTCGATCAGGTTTTAGATTTCATCAGAGTGTACTTCCAGTGGGAATTCAACTCAGATGTAAATTGTCATTTAGTATATAGAAGGATTGAGTCAGATGGACATCTTAAGTCAAAATCTTTAGATGCAGTACGTGGGGACCTAAATTATACCTGTTTGTATTCAAAAGGAGAGGAGGAGATTGCATGAACTCAAATGCTGCCTTCCCTGATACAGCCCACTGAAAGGAAGTCTAATAATGCAATGTGCAACAGTGCTCTAAATATTGTTCAGAAAATTGCCTTTAGGTGTGAATCACATACCAGAACTGTATTCAAATCCTTCCAGGTCGTTGACTTAAATGTGTGTTTCTTACATGCCCCGTTTCCACTTTGTTGTGTTAGTTTGTTGGATTTTTTTATTAAAACTAGATAAGTAGTTACAATAATTATGCATGTCAAATCAGACCCTCAGCTGGTATAATCCATTGCACTTAGCAGGAAATTAGTGTAGCTGTATATTTGTGTGTGTGTATATACATATATATAAATAAATATATATATATAGTGTAGGTATATATATAACTATATATTCCAGCTGAGCATCTGGCACACACACTTCTGAGCTGTGAACATGAAGATGGCACATTTCTGAGGTAGATCTTTATAGACATTAAGTAATAATGACTGTTTTATAAAGATCAGTGGTTATAATTTTTACATATGCAAGATATATATTTGATAATTACAAGAGATTTTATAGCTAGAAAGGTTGGTGAAAACCATTTCTCTTGGGTGTGGTGGGAATGCAAGGCTTGGAAGGGGATATCGTGGTGCACCCTTCTGGGCTCATCACCCAAATGTGCAAATCTAGAGTCCTGCAGCCAAATACAGAATTACAACAATAAAAGATACTGATTGTTTTATTAGTATGAATGTTACTCTGTCATCTTCATGAAAGATACTTAAGTTATTCTTCACACCAGTGCAGTGCTGAGTGCTGTGCCCTCTGATTTTCATTTCATTTTGTATGGTTGTGATTCTGTGGTAAAATGTTAATGTAAGTAAGCTGTAGATAGTCTTTACAAACTTGTGTTTTGGTCTGTAGCTTTAAAGTTTAAACCAATGAGATTTGCTTTCCCAATATAAGTAGAATGTATTTCTTTCAGTTTGAATCAACAGGACTGGGCCTCAGTAGCAGCAGATTACGCACCACACTGAACAGAATCCAGGAGAGTCTGATTGATCTGGTAAGTACCTGGATTTTGTTAATGCTCGGTGGGATAGAGGTCAGTGTACGAAATTCAGGAATTATATTTCATCGTGGCTTTTTGATTTTTTTCTTTCTCTTTTCACATTCAGTGTCTGTAATAAAAAAGGCTTAGTTTCATGAAGTAGAGGTCATTATTGTATGAAATCACTTGTTTCTAATGTACAACAAAACTAATTAAATAGATTTTGCTAAATGTAACAATGAGATTCTTTATTTAAATCTACTATGGTTCATGTAATAAAGAGAGACATTCAGTGTTATCCTTACTAAGAGACATTTTATAAGAAGAATTAGATGACTCACTTTTCTTCAGTTAAAGAATAGCAAAACAGTAAGCTATCCTAAAGATTATTCGTCTTTCAAGATAATAGACGTAGTATACCAAGTCCTTCCTTAATTTTGGGGAACTTCCCCTGCTGTGTTTTTTACATTATATCCCATTGGTCGTGTCATGAATTATTTTCAAGATGTGAAAAGTAAATATGGTGCTTGTGTCACACTGGCAGTAGATTACTGTCTTTCATGGGAGGATAGTAAAGGACACTGTAGGTAGGTTTTGTGGATTCAACTGAATAGCAGAGTTCATAAAGAAATATTGCTAAAAACTATACCAGAAATGGAAATTTGAAGTTCTCATTTTCCCCCTAAATATAAAACCCTTGAAACGTTATGAAGAAATTTCCCAAGGGTATCATAAATGGCTTGTATAGTAGTTAATACCGTGGAGGCTACAGGAAGATTTTGTTTTCTGAGGCTTCTATCTTAGAAGAAAAAGATGTTCTGCTCTGACTTTCACAAGGATTTGACACTCCACAGAAATGTACTTTATGCCTTTTTAATTCCTTGAAGCATTTTATTGAATCCTAAACTGTTCTCTCAGAGAAGCATCATAAAGGGTTTTGGGGCCATTTCTTATCTAGTCAGTAGAGGGAGCATAAGATAACTAATAACCCTAGGTGTCTATAAAACAGAAAAAGGCTAGTCTTCTTGATACTCTTCTCAAAGGCAGTGTATTCAAAAAGAAAATTAATTCTAGGAAGAATTTGCGTATGAAACCATTAAAGATTACGGAAAAATGGCAAGTTACGGAATTTTTAAAATTTACTCTGTAGTGATGGTTCCTGACTGCTTTGCAGACTTCATTTTTTAGCAGTTAAAATAATTAAATAACAAAAAAAACATTTCTAGGAGTAAAGTGGATAAATAACAGCAGTTTGTGTGCTTCCTCAGTCATTAATAGTACTGTAACAGATAATGTTATTGCCAATTGAAATTAATAGCTATGTTCGGGGTAAGATTTGAAGGAAGAACGATATCTTAGCTAACTGCTATTGACTTTAAGACATTACATGAGATTTATTAGTATCTTAGGAACTTATGCTGATCTTGTACTATGAATGGAAATTTTTCACTTTTTGATTTATGAGGAAGCAAAAGTCTTCTGGGTATTTTTGTTTATTGTTTGCTTATTTTTAAGAGTTTGTGAAAGTCAAGGTTCATTTTTACTGTGTTATAAAAAGGGTATTTCTCAAGACTGTATGGATGGTTCTGAACCACTCAAGGGATTCTCCTGTCTTATTTTAGGTTTTTGTAATTTGCTTTCTGAAAATATTCATGTTTGTGTTGTGGTGTTCGGTCCCTTGGCCTGGTGGGGATTTAAGGTTTTTGCCTTATCTTCTATTCATGGTAGCTTTATTAAGGGCTTTATTTCTGACACATTTCAGTTCCTGATGGCAGCATCAATATTTTATTTTCATAAAGATAGTCTGAATCTGACAGTTCTAAGTCTGTGACCAAAGCTCAGCCAGATTTGCATGTAGATCGGAATAATTTCACAAAACTGTCGGTGTCTGTGCAGGTTGAGCTACATGATCTATATCAAGACACCTCAGTAAATTTAGACTGGATCATTCCTAGCTTTCCTCTTGGACTTTGTGCATTCCGTTTTTTGAGACATCAGTGGATAAAGGCCTCTTTACTCAATATTTATTGTCATGAATTAGAGGAATAGTTGGAGGATTTAGTGGCCACCCCCTCCAGCTTTGTGTAGAATTCTGGTAGTTGCTGTTTGGGATTGAATTAATGCTATCTAGTTTAAAACAGATACCTTTTTTTAGAATACTACTTTGATTGTTATTCAGCTGAATTTTAAGCTTCCTTTGTGACGGAAAAAGCAATGTGGAGTGGGAGTTCCCCTTCTGGCAAGGTAAACCACTAAGTGTTCTTTCTTTCATTTATGTAGCATGTGAAGTATGATTAATATGGAGGTCGATTGGAGGCATTTCCTGGAACTCCTTATGGAGCGGCTCTATTTTCCTATTATTACTCTGCAAGAAGTTTCTGTCCTTTAATATATACTGTACTTACAGTATACTAACCATACTTTAGAAAAGAAATACCATCCTGGTTTTTATTTGGTCCACTGAGAGACTGTCACATTTCTGGCTTGTGGCCAGTGAGCAAAAGGCTGTAGCAGTTTGAAGTGCTTCCTGTAGTCTTCCCTCCACCCTTCTCATACATCACATGCCTTCTGCTTCTGCTGGAGGTCCTTGTCACCTCTGAGCAGTATTCAATAGCTGAATCACTTCTCCACTATTTTGCAGTCTAATACTTCATAGCAAAACCAACTGTACTTTATAAATTGCACCAAGTCCTCCTGAATTTTAGATTAGTGCTTTAGACAGTGAACAGGAAATAGCTGAGATGTGAAGATGTGTTTAGTCCCATTAACTCCTTTGCAAGGCAATAATGTGACACCTGAGCTGTGATACATATTATTCACTGTCAGTATGCCACTCGTACACTGATAAATGATAAACCACATTATAGTAAACAAAACCCCCAAACAATAAACAATGACAAACCTCTCCACTTCACTTGGTAGTAAACATGCCCCTGCTGGTTGTAATTGTGGTACAAAAGCATTTTTAATTGGGGATTTTTGAAAAATTTAGATATTCTGTCTGGTGTAGTCAAAATGACACTGATAAAGGACTTTATGATAACAATGATGAAAGGACTTTTTACAATTTAGCAAGCATGTTCTTAGAGCAGCACTGCTTTAGATATGCTTCCAATTTCAAACTGTTACAAATATAATACTGAAGTCCAATTATGGCTCTTTTTAATCTCTGCGCTTCTAATAGAAATACTGGTTTAAGTATGAACTGAATTGAATTTTTTTTTCATAAATAAATAGGTTTAGTCAAATAAAAGGGAATTAGCAAAGCTTTATTTGCTTTCTTACAGTAAGTTACGTGGAAATGTGCTGGCAGCTTATAGTGGTTGAGTCAGCAGTTTTCTGTGTATAACCTACTAGTCTTTGCTTAAAGAAATACCTTTAGGCTACATCAAAAGTATGAAAAATAAAAGCACTTTGAGGGTTTGTTTTAAAGTAGTTTGGGGTCCAGTTTCATTTCTGAGAGTTAAGAAAACAGTATGACTTTCAAAGATTTATTTGGTTACACTATATTGAACTTCATATTTTTAACTGAACTTCATAGTCAGGTCCTTGCACAGCTGGCACAAAATAGGTTTCATATAGATTTCTGCTATGCAGCAGCTTCAGAGTTAATAATTTGGATCCTCCAGAAGTAGCACTCTATAAACACTACTCATTCATATAAGCAGATTATATTAAGAAGAAAACACAGAAAGAGAGGAGTGAAAAGGGGTTGAAGAAGTACTATTCTTTCAGCCTCACTCAGATGTGGTTTAGATTAGGCTAAATACATCAAAACAAGTTTTGAGTTGCTTATATCTCTTCACTGGCAGATTTGGAGTCAGGTATGTAGAAGTACCTACATGCATTTTGTCGTCATGTTTGTAATTTCTAACAGGAATGTGTTTTTACACAGTAATGGTGTCCCTATTAGTTCACCGAGAACTGTAAGCGCCCAGGTACAAGGCATCAGTCAGTTTGTTATGTGATCTATGGTAACTGGTGCTTTGGAAGGAAAATGCCTGCTTCTGATTCCTTGCTTTTTCTGGTTTTAAGCAGCTTCTTATCTTCACAAAATGTAATGTGGTCGTGATACTGCCATTGCCTAGATGTTGTTTGTGTATGTCCTGTGTATGTAAATAGCTGTTCTGAGTGATATTGCTGCATTCAAAAGAGATTTGGGGGGCAAATAACCATGGAATATTCATAAATAATTCATTGCAAACAGGTTTTCTCAAGCAAAACTGAAATTTAGAATGAAATTTCTGAGAGTTACTGTGTCTTACAGCAGTAGAAAATAAATCACTGTAGTAAAATATCTAAGCATTGAAATGCAATGCATAGAAGACTAGATGGAAGGAATTACTAATATAAATGAGTCTCGGTCAATGTAATTTAGAATCTGCTTTACTTTGGCTTCCCTAGAAAGTATATGTCTTTTGGCAGAGTCAAGTTAGAGATTGATGGTGCAGATATGGAAAATATAGATTTTTCAGCTGTACAAATAAGATAAGGATTGGTAGGAACAATTTTTTTCTCTTTGTGCCTGACTTCCCATCCCATTTTGGCTGTGACCCTTTGATCCTGTGGAATGGTACCATTCAGCTACGTTAGTCCCAATGCTGGAAACAAACAGTTTGGTTTTACTTAAAATGTCACATCACAGTCCTGCAAGGTGCCCTGTTATATATGGTTTGGCAAAATACTATTGGCAGGCTCTGGAGAGTCTTGGCTGTGTAATTGTTTGCCTGACATTGCTGTGCCTAGCACAAGATACAGCTCCTAATGGGCATAGCTAAGGTCCTCAATGAAATGGTAGCTGCGATTCTTGGTGAGGTTTTGTTTGGCTGAAGGTAACTTCTGCAACATTTCTAATCCATGCTTGGTCTCCTGCTGTTTAAAAGGGAAAAAAAACCTGAAGAAAAAAAGAAGAAAACATAGTATGTAGGTTTTCTCTTTCCTCTCTTTAAAAGATATTTCTAAATGTACATAATCACAATGTTTAAGGTGGTGTATGAATTTCTCGTCAAGGGAGGAGAACACTGTATACAAAGTTCTGACATGACAGCACTTTGAAATTATGCTGGGACTTTTGCAGGGGTTATCCTTCCTCACATTATTCATTTAGAGTTTTTCATACAGCTTTTTTTGTTTACTTCACTGTATTACCAAGTAAACTGGAATAATTTACTGAAGTTTTTGAACTTATATAATTGGATACATTTTCTGAGTTTTGGCAACTGCTTGGTCTCTCTTTAAGGAGTCTCTGGGACATCTCATTTTAGTCACTTCAGATTCTTCTCTCTGGGCGCCCAAAATTGTCTGGTTCCAGAGGAGTGCAGGTGGCCACAGAGTCACAGCTGAGCACCTGGAAACCAGCAGCAGCTCTTCCTGAGAAACTTTCTTTGTATGAGAAAGTTCTGCAGGAAAAATGTATATAAGCAGACCAGACTGGCTTATGTGGGTTTTTTGTAAGGTAGTGATTCATGTTTCTAAGGCTGCCTGTGCATGTGCTTTTCTGTGAAGTCTCATTTGACTTTGATTTTCTTTTAGAGTTTAGCTGGTGGCTCATTTTCTCAGTTGTCCATCAGCAGACAGTGGTTCCTGATAGAGGCATTGGTTGAGACAAGATAGTAAATAAACTTTGCGACTTCTTGTGTAATTTTTTTATGCAAGCAGTCTGCCATTTAACTTTGAACACTGAAAAATAAAAGAAATGCATATATCCCACAAATTTCAGTGCAAACTATATTGAACTCTTTTACTGAAGAGTTTGGGATATGAGGTTTGGGATATGCTTGTTTTGTGACAAAGAGCACGGAGGATCCACACTCCTGAAATCAGAACCTCATGCCTGCTGTGAGGCAGTGCTGATCAGTTCAACCCTGGGGACAATGTGAAATGTGTGCGCTGTAAGTGATGGGAAGCTTGGGGATCCCTTGCATTGCTCTTCAGTAATGCTATAATGATACTACTTGCATGCAAAGGATTGTAAATAACAGAAAATTAATAGCATGGTTTCTCAAGATGGTTTGTTGTTTGGTTTTTAAAGATCTACTTTCTTAAAAGTCTGTAGAGTGGTGATCATTGTAGTAGCTTACATTTTTAATGTTTGATTTGCTTTCCTGAGGGTTGAGGCAAGATTACCTGCTTGGTAAGTTTTGTGCCCCTCAGCAAGAAAATACTAATCTTGCAACTTAAAATGTAGTAGGAGTATTGTAAAGTACCATTTTTAAACCTTAACATGTTTGCATCATATTCAAAAAGTACTTTTAACTTGAAAACAATGTGCTTTTGCAGTTGGCCCTACCTATCATTTTCAGCATCAAGTTTCAAGAACAGTTAGGGATGTGTAAACTCAAGGGGAGGAAAAAAAGCCTGATTTGTTGCTTTCAGTACATTTCTTGTGTTAAAAAATTCTTGTATATTAAGCATCTACTCGAAGTTAGTTGAACTATTTTCAGACAGCTTTTGAATACAATAAGGAGTTATGCTTTCTTTGATCGGTTTGTTTTCATGTAATCTATGCTCATGATATTACAGAAACTATTAATTACAGTTTTATAAACAGATGATAGAGCTATCCTGTTTTATGTAAACATTTGGGGTTAGTCTGCTTTTACTCATCCATCAGTACACATCAAGTTCTCAGTAACAGTGTTGGTATGTCACAGCTGCTGTAGACTGTTCTAGTGCCAGAACCTTCTCACATAGTACCATTTTGTCCATGCCTTTTGATCCCCACTTACTCCTTTAAGATCAGGATTTCTTCAGTGGCATTTAGTTATTGCAAAATCAAACTTAAAATTTTTGCTATTGTGTATGTATATTAAATCAAAACAATTCTAAAACTGAAGTCTTGTGCAAAGTATTAGGCCAGAAGAAGTGCTGTTTTGAAAGATTATTGGTTATTAGTGTGATCTGCAGAATTTTGTGTGCTGGGGATAGGTTGTGGAGTTTTCTGTTTTTTGTTTAAAGTTGGTGAAATAGTTGACGTTTGTAATTGACTATCAACTATTTCACCATAACTGGCAGATAATCTGTTACTTCAGTCATTAAGTTCTTTTGGATAACCAAAATAAAAGTGTTTCTTTTCTTACAATGAGATCAGCCCTGTAAAAATGTCTCGCAAATTGAATGTCAAATTTTTAGCTTAGATTATTAGCTTGTGTAGTTTATACTTCTGATTTAGGTAGTTTATAGTCATCTCTTCCCATATAGGTGGAAGGCTTAACAGAGGTTTGCCACTGGGTTCAGCCAAACTATTGAAATGAAAATATTCTGTTGTTACTGATGGAGTTTTTAGAGGAAGAGATTGAAGGAGAGGCTTGTTCCTTACACAGATTTTATTTTTCTGCCCATTCATTAAAAATTTACTTCTTGGGAGTAAACAATTAAATGCTAAAATAAAATATCCAACAATTAAACAGTATCATGCTCCCATTCATCTGATACCTGTTATTTGCTGATACATAACTTTTTGTTGTAAAACCAGGTTCCGCATGAATTTTAATTCAGCCATAGGTATCGTGTAAAGATACTTCCCAGAGCACACACTGTAGTTCTTACTACTGTTATTAGCAATCCTTAAATAGGCAAAGCAGTCGTAAGCCTGCTTTAACACTTCATCTTGATATTTTCAGGGCTTTATAGCAAAGCAGCTTTTATAAATAATTGCTAGTTGGGTATGCTTATCATGGATAGCATTAGAAAACTAAGTTCTTTTCCTATGACACTATAAGGATATTAGACTAAGACTAGAGAAAATTTAATAGGTAAGATCTGCTGTAAGGTGTCTGCAGGCAATGCTGTTTAACCTGTCCTGCTGTGCCTGCTACAGTTCTTTTGGTTATTGTTCAGATAAGTCTGGTACTTTTAATGATTTTTTTTTTTTTTAAATTTTTTTTTAACACTTTGGGTTTTTTCCAGTTTGGCAAGGAAGGAGAAGAGCATCTTGTAGTTTGTATCAGTTCCATGTATAGCCTGAAATTATTTTATCAAATCTATTTTGTCCAGTTTTTTTACAAGGACATTGTGTGGGCTGTGATATGTCTTTGACATATCACAGTTCTGCTGGATCAGCACGACTTGCTAGTCTGATGCAGGGAAAAGCTAAGCAAGTTTATTCTGCTTTAGCTCTCTGCATGCTTAATGCTGGGTTCTACAATATGTTCTCAGTGTAACTTGACATTTCTTGAAATTAAAGTTTGGCTGGCTGCTCTTCAATTTTCTGGCTTCTACTCCCCTCCTTCTCTTCTTCCTCATGAGCCTGGCAATTTTATGGGACTCCACCTGTTTCCTGTGGTTTTCAAAGGGAATCTCTAGCAACAGACAGTATCTTGCAGATTTTCTTAGTTACTGTAAGAGTTAACTTTAGCAAGTCCAGTACACTGAAAAACATCTGATTTCTTTAAATAGTCTCTAGCCATTTTTTCTGTTCCAGCCTGTATGTTTTACCCCTTTATTCTTGCTTTCAGTCATTTGATCATGTCTGTTAATGAAGGCAGGAGGAAAAAACACATGCATCACTGAGGCCCTTTCAGAGTGATCTTGTGTGTTTTTTTTGGGGTATTGGCACACTGGCTGTTTCCTTTTTGCTATCAACATGCTTTTGCAGTGTCGCTTTTTAGGATAAATTGGGAGAATGAAATGCTCATGCTGTTTGACCAGAGTTTGACTCCCTAGCTAGCTGAAGTCTAGCATGTGTTCGACTTAGCTGGTTCTCGTGTACCTTTTATGTTCTTCAGATGCAGTACAATTTAGGCATTTCAAAGATTCATGGGAAGCAGGCAGGAATACAAAAAATGTTTAAAATGTGTCTTAAGTGGCGGGCAACTTTGAAGTGCGATAAATATAAAAGAAAGTCTTCATAATGTTTGATTTTTACATAATTTGTAATTAGTCTTTGAAAGAAAGAAAGCTGCTTAAGTATTTACCGCTGTTATTCTTCCCCCAGCTCTGTCACTCACTCTCTCCTAAGAAGAGAGCATTGTTTGGTGGGCTGTGGGTTTGACTATTTTTGTCCTGTGTAAATACTTCAAAGCTTCTCTTTTTCTTTCATTTTGTTTTGATCTGGATTTTTGAGAATGGAATGAAGTGAAAAAAGAAAAAGAGAGGGCAGATAAAGAGGGAATTTTAGTATTTAATCAATGTTGTCTTTGGCTTAATGTTTTTAGAGAATTGACTGTTATGCCTAGATGATGAGATGTCATTGCTCATCTGCAGCAAACATGTGGATGTGTTCAAGAAGTACCTTACAGCTCTCTGGAAGAGGTTACATGAGATTTAGCAAATATCCAGGCCTTTTGGCTTGCTTATCCATTCTGATATATGCAGCAGAATGCAAACTTCATAGTATTGTGAAGCATCTAGCCAGTTTAATTGCAAATTTATCTGGCTGAATGTGGACACAGATCAGAGCAAAGAAAATTAATTTTTCAAATAATGTAACTTTGTAGCTAGCCTTTATAATCATTCTTGTGCTCAGTGCAACTGTATCTGATTGCATTTACCCTAAGCTTCTTTTAGAAGCTTCATCTTCTGCTCATTGATGTATTTGTGTGAGATGTTTTAGCGCTACAAATGATGTGTTGATGGTGTTGCTCAGTCAGCAGTCCTTGTTTTTCATGGCAGAATTTCTGTGGGGAACCATCAAGGTTCTCTGCTTTATTGGCTTTTTACGTCTGTAACCCTATTGCAATATTTTTTTTATAAGTCTGAAGATACTTCCTCACCCTTGTTAGTGAGAACTCTGCTTTCCCAGTCTGCGCTTTGTTCCATCTGCCAAAGTCCATTTTTATGTTTGTGTTTGACATCTCTGGAGATGCAGAACTGAAAGAGCCTTTCTGATTTAGCAAATCCACCTCCCTATTGCCTTGGGCTGTCACACCTCAGGAGGAAACTGTCAAATAAAATCCAAGAGAGTTAAAGTGGAACTTGTGAATTTTTATTCCTCCACACCTCAAACCACTTTTAACAGCTTGGACGCTATTATTTTCTCAGTTGTCTTATATTCTTAATGTCACTTTTGGTTTGGCTTTCATCCAAGCAGTAAACACGTTCTGATGCTGCTTTGTCTGTAGCAGCAAAGTTTTGATCTTTCTGTTCATCCTGTATCACCTAAATTCTCACCAGGTCCTTACACATTTTGACATAATCAATTTTCACCTGCCCTACATTTAATTGCTGCAATATAACCACAATGGGTCTGTCAGATATTTTGCTATCAGAATAACTGCCCTGTTAGTTTTCCACTTTTCACCAGATCATTTGTGCAATACAATTTCTCTTGGCTTTTCAAGGTCTGCAATGAAATACTCCTCTTTGTCTCAATCCTGACATGTAGAATGAGTGACACCACAACTAAGTTCCGTCAGTGTCTCAGGTGCTCACTGCTCTCCCCTTCTCCTTAGGCAAAACTGTCTGAAAAAAACCTGTGTATAGCAATTACTCTATTTCAGGTCACTTCTCACAGTTGTTCTCTGCTGTGAAGCCCAGAAGAAATTTATAGTTGCTGTTGTGGTTAGCTTGAGTATATTTTTCTCCCTCCTTCTTTAGCTACTTCACTGCAATTTCTTCTATTTTTATTTCCATTTCTAGTTGGAACAAACAAACAATTCACAAACTTGAAAGCTGCTTTCTTTCACTGTGTTGTTTTTGGCTTTATCTGTTTCCATTTTTTACAGCAATTTGGGAATTACACTAATTTGGTTTCTTGAGTCCAACCATAAATGTTATGTTTAAGCATTAGTATTGTCTTATTGGTTGGTTGTTCATATACTGCTTACAGCAGCCATGCTGGGCCACTGATCTTACTTTTGTACAAGTTATTTTTTCCACTGCTTTGTCACTGTGTTACTGTTATTTGTTTTCATTCCATGATACAGGGTGATATGTTGTAGTATCTATAGACCCTAGATTCTGGCCACAGAGTTTCTATCCCCAGGGTCTTGAAAGGCTCTTATTAAATCAGTGCCATATCAAGCCTGTCTTCTTACCTCTTCTGGGTGCTGTATTACCTTTACTTCGTAGCATTTCTCATCTTTCTGTGGCCTGTGTGTAAGCATAGTGTGAGTGATTAATCCAAGCCAGGCAGAACTACATTTGTGTTTTCATGTTTTCATGCCCTGAAATGGTTTGGGGAAATAGCCAGGCTTCAGAGGGTGTCCATTTATACACCTGCTTGGGGAATTTTTTCCTTCTGTGATTCCTCTCCTAGCTGTAACCTGTACTTAGATTCCTTAAATGTGAAAGTGGAATTATTCCTCTATTTTTAGAGGAATAATTTAATTCTGTAATTATTTAATTTTGCAACAAGGCACTGATATAACCTGTTTCTCACTATAGATTCTGTTCATTTGCTGTGAATATTTTTTTGCATCATCAAGATGTCTGCAGGATAGAAGTTTTCATGGAGCGGTAGCTTGATTGAGAACATTGATTGGATTTTGTCTAAGTTAGCCACATCTCAATATAAGCAGTAATGCCCATGCATAAGAACATTCCTTTGATATGTCTCTTTATTTGGTTGCTGTCAGATTGAAGATACTGTCTCCAAGGGTGAGAAGTCAGTCTCCCAAAAGGCAATTGGTCTAAAGCCTGTTTGGGTGTTAAGGTGTAGTGAGAAGATTGTTCGCGACCTTTTTCTTTTAATTTCCTTTTTTTCCTTGAATACTGATCTACATGATATTTTTTTTTCACTTATTTCACTATACTGTTCGAATAGAAAAGTCTGTGATCATCTGTAGAATCAGGCTTGATTTAAATTACGCCTCAGAATTTGAAACATTCCTTCATCTTATCTGGCATCTGAAACTGTTCAGCTGGAGCCATCCTTGCGGGTTTTGTGGAGTTTAATTTGTTTGATTCTTTGTTTCAGGAGGTATCTGCTGATCCTTCAGGAACTCTCACAGCTGCTGAAGAGAGAAAAGAGAAGGTGCCAAGCCCACATCTCAGTCATCTCGTAGTTTTAACATCTGGCAATTCACTGTATGGTTTGGCAGAGAGAGTGGTGGCCACAGAATCCTTGTAGGTTGTTTACTGTACACACTGTATTTGCGATCACTGAAAGCTATGGATTATTTAAGAAATGGTGGTTACAACCAAAACCTTCTTGACAGGTCAAAAATTCCTGCCTCTCAATGTGATTTTGAATATGAGTGATATAAGTAATTTCTTTATTAAAGGTACCCCAGGATCTGATTCTTTGGTCTAGCAACTGGCAAGCACAAGCAGTGAAATTTTACTGCAGATGATCTAATGATTTGTGACAATACAAGGCCAAATTTAACAGGAAAAAAAATAATTTTAAAGAGGCTAACTGGACTATTTAATCTGTTTGGTTCATTTTCACCTTATATTAAATACTTGACTCAGTACTGCTTAGTTCATATTGGTTTGGCTTGAATTACTGTGTTCTTTGCAATGGGTAGAACTGTACCTGTGTCACACCATAGGAGAAGAAGAGATTATAACCAGCAATTAAGGCAAATGGTACAAAGGGATTTTTATTGGATAAGAATAAAAGTAAGAGATAGGAATTTTTTTCCCTACATGTGATGAAACTTAAAGATTACACGTTAATTTAAAAAATATCTTTTTCATTTATGCTTAGTTAGAAATGTATTTCCTTTTTATGTTGTTATTAACAAATTCTACCCCAAGAAGGAATATGAGATCAAATTCTGTCTTATATATTCACTAGTATAAAATTAATTAGGAATTTTATTTTGAAATTCTGAAACAGATTTCTTAATATTGATGTTGACTGTACTGTAGTAGAAGTTGTGTGACTCTGCTCACTGACTTTACTAGACTTTGGCTCAGACTTTTGTAGCATATCCTCAGTAAAATAGAAATATGAATTGTTGATATTCAAGCCTTAGTGTCTTTATTCAAGTATTTTCTTGTTTGCAAGTATGTTTTAAAATTGTCAGAATTGAGAATGCTAGTTGATACGCTGACATGCAAGTGATACAGTTCTTCTCGAGACTAAATTTTCCAAGGTTGCATATTGTTATTGCCAAATATGTCAACTGTAGAGTAAAAATTGTAAAGAGACATACCAAACGTTGCACTTAGTTCACAGTAAATTTTCTTTGTTTTCAAAGGGTGTTTCTGGCTGAGCAGTTTGAATTTCTTCAGCCTCATCTTGATGCAGTGATGCCAGCTGCCAAGAAACCTTTTCTTCAGCAGTTCTATTCTCAGGTCAGAATTGTGTAATTCACAGCTGGTTTTCATACAGAAGATATGAAACTTGTCCATTATGGTGCAAATACTTGTCTGTCATAGTTATATATTGCTCCAAGTAGCCAGAAATTTACCAAATTAAATGTTATTTATATTCTATTTCAGACAGTGTCAACTGCCAGTGAACTACGTAAACCAGTTTATTGGATTGTTGCTGCTAAAGCCATTGATTATGAACAAATGCTGCTTCTCATGGCTAATGTGAAATGGGATGTGAAGGAGATCATGTCACAGCACAACGTATATGTAGATGCTCTTTTAAAGGTGAATAGTTTATGGGAAATGATGTGCTAGAATTTATATAAACACTAAATAACTGTAATACTTCACTGAAATTGCTAAAGTGGCATGGCTAGGAGAATACAGCATCCTGACAAATGGAAACTTATGAGGAGGTCTGTCCAGAAGTTTCATTTTTCTTGCTTCTAAAGCATTGTGTTCAGTGATGATTTTTTGACTACATGGTGTGTGAAAGTGACCACAACAGTTTAATGAGTCTCATGTCTAAATCTTGATTGGTAAAGAAATTGTGTAGTAAACAGAGTAACACTGAGGGAAATCCAGTGGCCAGATATAGCCTTTGTTAAAAAAAAACAACAACAAAACGCACTATTTGCTGTTCCAAATAATTTTGCTGATTGTCTTTGAGAAGTATCATAGGAGCTGTAGTTCAAATCAGCACCGATAATGATCATGCACTATCTAATTAAAGTTGCTATATTTAGAAGTTAACATTTGAAAAGGAAGATAAAGGGAAGTTATTCACTCAACTTGTCAACTGTATTCAGTAGATGTAATTATATAATTGCCATGTCTTATGGCATACAGAACTAGTTCTTGGGACAAGCCCTTTCTCATCCTTTTATATATACCTAAATAATGTTTCTAAAGGTCTTCAGAGGGAAGTTCTGGCAGTGGTAGAATTATGCTAATTAATTATACTATATTAATTACTAATTCTTTTCAGAGAAACTGAAAATTGTATTTTAAAGGTGTGTGAATTATGAATCACAGAAAAAGCTACACATCTGTGTGGAATAACAGTTTTGATAACACCTTCGTACTTCGTAGCTCTTCTCTGCTTAAAAAGAAATCAAGGCAAAGAAGGAAGAATGTGACCGAGGTTATATCATTGCACTGAGATGGAATCTTTGTGATTATCCTTGTTTATGCTGCCATGGCTTTTTGATATCAGTTAGTGCTTAAAATAGTTGATCTCTGGGGCAAAACTTTTTCCTTCTGTGAGTATGCAATTGCTGATGAATTTGTTTCAGGACAGTCAGGGTTAATACCATTTAAAACCAATTTTTGTCTCTCCATTCTATAGCTAGTATTAGTTGCTACAAAAGCTTTTAGATAACTGCTAAGCAATGAGTGATTTTCTGGATACACTGGGACTCCAGGAATGTCAGATGTAAGCACAGTGTTTAAAGTAATAATCAACTACTTCGAGCCATGTGCCCACATACACAAAATTCTATATTCAGTCATAGTATGCTGGAAGCTGATGAGGTGGGGAAAAGAGGATCGTTGAAGAAATTGATTATCATGGAGCATTAGGCATCTTCAGAAGAGTGAGTTGTATGCCAGTTAAAGCATGACATTGTGGTACTCTGCCACATCTTCTTGCCAAATTCATCTTTCAGAAAATTTGTGTTAAATGCCACTTGGTTACTGAGATTCCCGTATGAGTTTCTTCACTTACTAAATTTTGGGGGGTTGGGGGGATGGTGTAAGAAAAAAAGAAAAGGAAAAAACCCCTAGATTAACAGCCTTGGAATTAAAACTCTTTGTTGGCCAAGTATGGTCTTAATAGACTGCACTGCAAACAGCTTTTGCTGATTATACAGAGGAGTTCATTACCAGTCTGCTTGATATTGAAGTAATTTGATACTTTTTAAAAATGATAAAGGCTTTAATCTTTGGCAGAGGACTTCTGTTTCACTTTATTTAAATCACAAAATCATTGTAGTAGTAATTGCATTTAGTTATGACTAGTTTCTCACTCATAGTATCAGCTCAAATCCATTCAGGCCGCTGATGATTCATATGGAAACAGGTGCCTTCCCTTAACCTGAATTGTTATCTAGTGCTGCAGTGTGGTCCTAAACTGTTAGATTTGGCCTCTTTCAATGGGTGCTCTCAGCTCCTTCTAAAGCACTGGGGAATTATCTAATGTGAAAGGCTGAAGAATGAAAAGTGGTTACAATATTTCTGTTCTTCTCTTCGAAAGCTGATGGGGTGAGTATTTAGAGGGATAAAGAGATCATCACTGGATTTTCTTCAGTGGCTGTATATTGACTTGAACTTAAATATGAGTTTAGGGACTGAGGCAATGAAAATGGCATTTGAAGGATAAGCTACTTGGTTCATTTTCAGAGATGTCAGTTTCACAGAGAGCTACAGCTCTGGGGAAAAGAGCAACAGTTCCTTTAAAAAAAAATCACTGAGGTAATGTTGTGAGTGTTATACTAGAAAGTGATATGTTTTCTACTTTACTCATTGAGCTTGTCTCTACAATTTGTGCCTATCAAACCTCTTTGCTTTGCTCTTGTTTTTCAATGTTCTCTTTCATGTGCATTTCTCATTAGTTATTGCTGTTGTTGGATGTATAGAGTATGATCCATTTTATGCTAAAGGAATAATAATCTTTTATGTTTTACCAGGAATTTGAAGAGTTTAACAGAAGGTTGAATGATGTGTCTAAGAGGGTCCGTATTCCACTGCCAGTCTCTAACATCCTTTGGGAGCACTGCATACGCTTGGCCAATAGAACTCTTGTGGAAGGGTAAGCATTTATAAATGCCTTGATTTTGGGTAAGTATGTCTGTAATGATAATATTTATTGTATAGAGTTAAAAGTTCTAATTTTATAGTGTCCTTGTGAGTTCATGTTTTTTTGGGGACCCTAAAAATTACCAGTGCTTAACATACTCCTTAGCAGTTGTTTCACAGAGTCTGGTGCAGCATTAAGCCTAAAGGGGGTGGTCTTGCTCCTAGATACTGCTCAGGAATGACACTGAATGTTTTACTGAAGCATTTGAAAATACAGTACTCTTTCAAAGAAACTTCTATATGAAAATTATCATTTCCCAGCAGAGCAAAGAAGGAAGTTAAAGTGTAATTGTTGGTACTTCTGTGATGATGCCATCTATCTTTTCCAGGAAGAAAGATGGAGTTATCAATGCTATCAGTTATCTTAAAGTAGCCATGGACCATGATTTTCCCAAATTCATCAAGAACGGAGAGGTGTCTTAGTTGGCTTGGTCAACAGAGGCTCGAGCACCTTAGTCAGGAACTGCTACACTTGGCTCATCCC
Organism: Dasyornis broadbenti; assembly: GCA_013397935.1. Lineage (NCBI taxonomy): Eukaryota > Metazoa > Chordata > Aves > Passeriformes > Dasyornithidae > Dasyornis > Dasyornis broadbenti. The sequence continues at coordinate 2,141,135 of VZRN01005751.1, read as the reverse complement.
TTTTTCTTTTAATCAGTGTTCCAGTATCTTCATACTCAGTTTTTAGCCTGAGTATTGTAGAATTTCCATTCACTGTATTTATTTTTATGATTTTGTCCCCTTGCTACATATGTTTGGGCTCTTATCACGATTTCTTCTGCATCACAGAAGATGTACTGTCTTCCACTCCTTCTACATATATTTCCTTATCTCTTTCCTGGCTATCTTTACCCTATTCACTCCCTACTACCTATTTTACTTCTTTCCATCCCACTCTCCTGCTGTCTGCTCTAAATTAGGACCTCAATAAAACAGCCCTCTTCTCCAAGTGTTAGCTGCATTTTGAGGATCATCATCTTCCACTGCTTCCACAAAGCCATCGTTTTTTATCTCATGCCCATTTGTTTTCATGCCATAATCCTTTTGCAGTCTCTTGAGAGATCAATTTCATGTGCAGGGGGACTAAATCCATCTATGACCTCTCTCTGGCTTCTCGGTTCTTTCATATGACATATGGCCTGTACAACTAGGCTTCCTTTTTGAAATTTTATTTTCCACTTATCTTCCCCCAAATAAAAGGAAGTGAAACAAAGGCATCTCTTTTCCACTCCCTCTGTCCCGCTTACCTTTCAAGTAGATAATGCTGTCAGTTGCTATCAACCTACTCTACCTCAGCCTTTGTGTTTGTTTTCAATTTGTTTCCTTTTCTTACATCACATCTCATTCATCTTTTGTGGCTTCAGTGTTCACGAACAATTTAATCCTTAGTTCTGAAGACCAGGATATACACGTTTTGCTCCATGCTGAGGATTGGTTCATACCTGTGACTTACCATGAAACTCTGACCTTTAATTTTGCCTAAGCAGGGTGGACTAGGAATACTGTGCTGATATTTGTCCTGTACCATTTCTGAGAATGTAAAAAGTACTCATTATAATCCTCTCCCAAATATTTGCCTGTAATCTCTCATTCTTGGCCAGTTCTTTTAATTTTACATGTCTTGTAGGTTCTTTTCCCATTGTGGAAAGGGAAGGAATGTATTCTGACTAGCTGTCTTTCTGAATACCTTCATAACTTCTTTTATCTCTGAATTCAATTAATATATGGAATTAAAAGCCATGAAGGAGATGTTTCTCATCCAGTCAACTGAAACAGTTGTCATCAGGCTATTCACTGAATGAAGAATTACCTTCACTACAGTCAGCTATATCTTTCTTTAAATTTTGTCCTTCCCTGTATCCTAGTTCTATGTTCTCTCCTGTTTCCCAGCTGGTTTCTTAAGCCTGTTGAAAATCATCTTCTAGTCTTCTATTAAGCTCCAGAGGACTTTTGCCTTGGTCCTCTCTCTTTTTACCTCTGTTACTTTTGCATTCTGCAAATTGTGAAATTTCTTCTTATTCTTAACCTGGCCTTGCTGTATATTCAGTTTCCAGGTGCATGTTTCTACTGCCTCTTTTGCATCAGATCTGGTAATCTAAGGACTGTGTAATAATTAGTATCAACTTCATGAATCAATAGAAAACTGAGCTTGTTTTAGGTTTGGTAGAGGGGAAGAGTGGAAACAGTGAGACAGGGTTGTTACTTGTGGCAGCACCTGGTGGATGAGCTGGAGTAAGTCTCTCAAGACCCTGTGCTCCAGAGCCTGTACACAGCTGAAATTTGCATTCTTAGGGGCATTGCAGTGTCATTTCCTTTGATCTTGACAAGTCCAATTCCTTATCTGTTTGAAGAACTGCAAAGATTGTTTTTCTCATTTGTTGCCTATCACCCCACTATGATCCTTGCTCGTATTACCTTGCCCTTAAGCTCATCTACTGTCTCTTCTAACCTGTCACTAGTTTTCTGTCAATCTATTCTCATTAAAACATCACCTTCTCACAGAGATGAGCCAGTGCTGCCATCCTTTATCCTCTGGTTGTTGTGGCTGTTTTTGAACAAATAGCTTTGTGTCTTTCTTTGATGCTCCCACTTGCTTCAGCAACCTCCTGGTGACCGTTCCTAAAGCTACCATGGTACTTTTCAGACTCCAGTGGTTGCGATCACTTAAAACCCCTGTCCAATGTGCTAATTAGCATTGGCTTCATTTCCTCTAAACTACTTGTAGTAAGTTGTTCAATGTAGGATTTTTAGTGGCTTTTGGGAGAGGAGGGGTGGTTTGTCTAAGTATCACTGGGTATTGTGGGGTTCTGTTCAATGACTGGGCTAAAATGTATTCTACTAATGCAAATAAAGCTCTGCAGCAGACATCCTAAGAGAAGTTCTTGTCTGCTTTTAACATAAAACCATCATTTTGTTCCTTCTTAAAGTTCAAAAGACTAAGTTAAACAACTTTGAGAAGCAAAATTCGTTTTTATTTCCTTCTAAGTTTTGCTTTCCACCCTTTCTCTTTTTAGTTATGCTAATGTAAAGAAGTGCAGCAATGAAGGACGTGCCTTGATGCAACTGGATTTTCAACAGTTCTTAATGAAACTAGAAAAGTTAACAGACATTAGGCCTATTCCAGATAAAGAATTTGTGGAGACCTATATTAAAGCATACTACCTGACAGAAAATGACATGGAATGCTGGATAAAAGAACATAGGGTAAGAGATAAATTTGCATTCTTTTACTGTCTATTGAGAAAATTCACCATGATGATAGAAAAGTACTAACAACTATAAATAATCAATCCTTCTAGGTGTTAAAAATGAATATAAGCATATATATGTATTTTTCATTTATTATAATAAAATCTATATAGGAAGCAGTATAGATATAAATGTATGTGTGCATGTAGGTGTTCATTTTTATCATATGAAGTTAGTATGTGTTTGAAGTGGTTCAACATCTGATGACTGGATAGGATGACTAAGCCAGTCACACCTGCCTATTGTATCAAAAAATGTAGAGAACTAGAGTGAAAGGAAATTGAAAACATTTGTGAGCTGTTCAGAATACGCCCAGGTGCACAACTTGATCATCAAGAATTATGGTTTGGGATCACACCATGTTTTGTGTTTCCTTCAGGAGAAGATTGCTTAAGCTAAGTTGTAAGGCACAATGGAAAAGAGACATTGCTTTTTCTTTCTTCATTTAATAATGCTTAATAAGTGTTAACATTTCTTGCTGAGTCTCTGTTTGTATTTTGAAAACATTCAGATGCTTTCACTATAGCATGAACTAACAATTATAACAGATCTGTGTAACGAATAGTCACATGCTATTGGAGGTACCTGTCTTGGAAGTAAAAAGCCCTTTAAAGTGGAGCACTTTAAGTCTGTATTTTGGGATTACTTTAAATCCCACTAGAAATGGTGGAAAGAAATATGTCTTTGATATAATTTTCCTTGTTTTGGCTGGAGCCCCAAGAGAGATGGTGAGATTCGGGGTTTGATGACCTACAGGGAAAAACTCTTGTTTAAGCCCATTGGTGGAAGCTATTTTTTGGATAATGTTAGACGTAAAGGTAATACTGGCAAATATGGTATTTTCACGGCTGTTAAGAATTCTTTTCTTAACATTTTTGACATTTTTTTGTCCTTTATCATGCACTGAAATCAAACTTGTTTGGAGACCCTGTACCAAGCCTCCCAAAGAATGGAAAATACATTAAAAATTGATTTATATACATATTCACTGAGTTACTTTCTGTAAACTCTGTCCGATAGTTTTAAAGTCATAAATATTTTCCATTATTCCCCGATATATAGTGAAATACAGTTTTGTCCTTTGCCTCAACTATGAAAACTATCCAGACATGACTTAACTACAGCTTTAAATCTCCTTTGTGTACTGATGCTTCTGTCAGTTGTAAAATCCACACTGAGAATGTCTGTTTTTTTAAAATTTTCTGTCTTTATTTGGTGTTTTATTCTGCCCTAACATGTTCTACTTTTGTTTGCCAGGAATATTCCACTAAGCAGTTGACCAATCTGGTGAATATTTGTCTGGGCACCTACATCAACAAAAAAGCAAGACAGAAGCTGTTAGCAACCATTGATGACATAGACAGGCCTAGGAGATAACTGAAGAAAGCTGCTTTCTTTCTGACTTGTACCTTTTTCTGTTCACATGAAGGACACAGACATTTCTCCCATGGACTAATGACAATATTAGAAATGTTGTGCATGACCTTTCTTACCAACATTGGAAGCACTCTGAAGTGACATAATGTTCTAAAATATGACTTTTCTAATCTGTGGAATTCTTTTCTGTTGTATTTTTTCTTTTTTTTTTTTTTTTTGGTTACTTGCCCTTAATAAAGGGCCGCTGTTTGTGTATCATTGATAAGCTGTATATTTTGCAAAAGTGTATACTGTAAGTAAAATCAAAATCAGAGAGAAACACATTGGCTTAATATATCATTGATGCTCTTTTTAAATAAAAGGGCTACTTGAAAATATGATTTTTTTCCTCCCTGCTTTCACCTTCTGAAATTGTGCTGTTTTATGGACCAGTGTAAAATGAAAGGATATGTACAATATTTGATAGATGTATTCTGCATGTGGATTAAGAGTGCAGATCAACTAAGTACTCTCATGTTAAAGCCCATCATCTTCATATGTATTTAAAAATTTCTGTTTATTTCAGAATTAATTTAGTCATATCCAAATTATTGACTTCTCATTAATAGAAGGTAATAAACATTGTATGCTAATATGATTTCTTTGTGAGACTTAATCTTTCCAGTTCAACCATGCAAAATGTCAGCAGTAATGCCCTGGAGTTGGAGTCATCTTTTTCTGGCTGAAGTTTTGGATTGGTACTAAGATAATCTTACTGTTTCCTGCGCTGCTGTAGACATCCATAGTGATCCTGAGCAAAGTAAAATGGCTTGACTGCACATTTATTCTAGAAATCAATTTGTCAGAGCTTCGCTGACTTCACTGAACTTTTCAGGTTTACTTTTGATTTTGAGTATATAAAGTTTTAGGAATTTTGGTTTTTTATTACATAATAAACTTTGCAGTGCTCTCAGACCTTTTTAAGGGAAACATTGAGCTAGTAGGTAAAATAAATTACATAGGCTGCAATCCACTAATGTGTACAACATGCTAAATTCTTAGTTTGGCGTTCATACTTGCCATTGTAGTTTTAATTCAGACGTGGGAGCACCAGGACTTAGTGAATGTCAGCAATAATGTAGTGACAGAAAATTGCCCCATGGAGTCATCATAATTGTTCTTTTCTGTGGCCTAATTTCCTCTTCAGAAGTGTACTGAGCATCATTGTGTGAGTTTAAAGAAAGCCTGTATACAGTTTTAGAAGAGTGATAGAATTTGCATTTTTAAATATTGACTGTGTGGTAGTCAGCTTCCTTGTTTATCTGTATTTTAAAGGAAATAAGATTTAAACCAAAATTTAGCACTGTTCTTTATTGACCATGCTGTCATGCCTAGTTCCGTTTAAAACTTGCTTAGTGGTTTGTCACCGTATATGTTGAAGCTGAATCACTTTTACTCTCATTAAAAAGGTGGTTCAAATGAAAGTGCGGACTTTTGCGTCAGTGTATCTGCCCTGGAGTCAAATCCTGAGCGAGAGCTCTTGGAAGAAACAGAAACATGTTGGAGACTATTAGTGTAAAATATCTTTCAATTTTCTTCTCTTGGATGAAGTAAATTCAAGTATCTTTACCGGAGCTTTGGTGAGCTGAACACATTTAATTTCTCCTGAGCTGCTTAGGTCGCTGCAATTTTAATATGTACCAAAAGGTAGAAGTATAAGCATTGATTGGAATATAGGGCCAAGGTGAGCACTTGCATGAACCACAATCAGGAGTGATTTTTTTGTAGTATATCTATAGTTTGACTTGTTATTTTTAAGTAAGTCCCCAAATAAAAGAATATGCAAAATGCAGTGTTAAACTTATGCAACAACTGTTTGACCTTCATTCTTATATGCCTCAGAAATCATTATGTTTTCCACAGGTGTCTTCCCTTGCTGTCTAGGACTGATGCCAAGGAGGAAGCCACATAACTAAATGGCCTGCATACACTCTTCGATACATGTTTTAATTTTAAGTTTGCCCTATGTGAAATCAGATATTGGACTCAGTGATCCTTGTGGGTCCCTTCTAACTCAGAATATTCTATATTACTTGGTTTTGAGTAACTAAAGAAGTTAAGTTTTCACTGAGTGCTGAATTGTTACCTTATTAAGGATATGTTTTGTGGTTTCCATTCTCTGATAGAATTTTTTATAAACCATTGATTTTTGACCATCTCTGTGCATCTTTGTTCTCCTGTGCAATAAGAAGCCTCTTATACTGCTTTTTCTGCAATAGAAAATACGGCTTAAATATCCTTTATGTTTTAGAGGAGTGTTTTGCAATACTTTAATAGTAGAAGGAAATTTCCTGTAGTGTCCAAGAAGACTGACCAGCAGTGTGGAAGTGAGCATCTGTTGATCCTTCTTCAGCCTGATGAAGACTTTAAATCCTGGTGCCCAGACAATAAGTGTCCTGATATTTGTCAGACTCAAATGCAGCATAGATGAACAGTTTTCAAGTCTCTGATCAGGCACAGCCTATCCCTACACTGATCAGCACACAGCTGGCTTTTCTACAGTCAGCTTCTCTCAGTTATATCCCATGGTGACACTATTCTCTGGAAACGCAGCTACTGGGGCAAAAATAAGGGGAAGCCAACTGATTGTTTGCATGGCCCCGGTGTAAGATTGAGGTCCTTGCTTTGCTATAGGTTTAATTATTCAAAGCAGAATGGCATTGATGGGAAAAACCATCTTGGATCACCAGCGCTTCAGCTGATGGGGTAGTGCACAGACTAACCCCCAGAGGTGTTAATTCAAATGCCTGGTCTGTTTAGGCACGTGGATGTTCCATGATTTCAAGTGAGTAGCTATATTTTTAGGTAATTGACTGTTCTGGATTCCATTTTTCCCACATGGCAAAGAGTCTTCCCGTGTGTACAGAAAAGCTTGACTCACTTCAAATCTTCAGTGGGAAGAACTAAGCCCTGGCCAGATCTGCTTAGCAAGCCCTGGATGTGGAGTGTATATTATAGCTTGTGTTCACTGAAAGAACACCCTCGCTTCTTTTGCCCTTATCCTTTTAGGGAAGAAGAGGGGATGAATGATTAATGGGTGTCTCAAAGCTTCTGTGGAAGGTTTGCATTCCCTCTTAATTTTTGCAGATGTGAATGACAAAGGTATGTCTTGTGATAGATACCAAATGTGGGTTCTGGTCTTCACTTGTTATTGTGTCACAGAATGCACAAAGCTATAAGGATCCCCTCTTCTTACTATGAAAGTGATATATATGGGGTCTTTTCCTGTTTAAGACCTGCTATATTGTAAATTACACAAATGGAGATGGACAAAAAAATGCAGATTTATTGTGTTTTTTATGTTATCTATTTATTACCACTGCTTGAAATAGCATAGCATAAAGGCTAAACATTGCTCCGACAGTGGGATTAAGGTGCAAATATGGAAATAATGCAATTTACAAGCAGCAAGGTCTCTGTGCATGCTGGCTATTTAAGGATATTTGTGAGTGTGTTGTTTTTGTACTGCCAGAGCTGGTTTTCATCTCAGCTTGATTTTTAAGGTCTAGAGACTTGATTTTTAAAGATCTCCTGCTTATCCATGAGATCCTGACATGTTATGTGGAACAGCATCTTTAAGTAACACTCAGGACTTCACAAGTGCATGTTGTGTTTTGGTTTTTTTTAAAGTAGTCATAAATCAATAACATGCCATATGATAAAATGCATGCCTGAGAAACAAGTGATGGCATGAGTAATCTTTTTTTTGTGTGTGTGTTGTGGATCCACTGCTTAATTTTAATTTTGTGGAGTATTCTGTCTAGTCCCAGAGAGTTCACATGTATAAGCTAAATTTAAAATGGTTATATATGAATTAAACTCGAGCTTACTTGGCTATTCTGCTAAACAATATCTCTACACTATCCCTCAGCTGTGCTGGTTTGGTCTGGAACTCTGGATCTAGATACATACATGAAAAGAAAAAACCTACTTTCAGAGCAGAGATGTATAGATCAGTGTTACAATTGTAGATTATCTTGCACAGATTTTAGTATTGTCAGATTTAAAGTTGTCAAATAACTGTCTGAACGTATTGTTCTTCGAAAAAAAGTATATGAGCAAGCTGAAGATCTAGGGGGAAGAGATGCGGCGAGGTACCTCTTTGTCACTGAGCACAAAATGAATGATGAGATGCGCAAAATGACTGCAGGTGTTTCTGAAGATCTTCTTTACAAATGCATTCAGCATTCATACCTGTATGTATTTCCTGCCCTATATCACTAGTAATTTTTATTCATATGTAAAAAGTCATCCCCTTCATTGTATTTCAGTAAACAATAAAAAAGTAATGTCAATTAAGCCTTAAAATCAAAAGGATCTTTGTACAGGAAAATTATCCTGAGGTTGCTGTCTGAGAGCTGCAGGTATGACATGTGGCATGTGTTCCTTGAAATTCATCCATGTATTATAGCATAAATATATACACACACAGATTGGTGTGCAATATAATTCAGCACTAAGGACTACAAAAAAGAATGGCAAAATTGAACAAGCCACACGCTGTTGGTTTCTCTACCATCACACTGACACTGAAGCCTGGGTGAGTAGTGCTGAGGTGTTTCTTTGTGGGAGTAACTGGTTTCCATTGAGGACAAGTCGTAATCTGGGTCTGAATTTTCAGCTTTGAGTACACCTGAGTCACCACTGTGCTCCCCCGCCACTGCCTGTGTCTGCTGCTGCTGAGTGCTCTGCAGGAAGCGCCACGCAGGAGCCTGCTGAACAGGAGCTCCAGCACAGCCCAAAACATTGAAAGCAATAGATTGGACACTTGGTGGAGCATGTTGCTCCGGCCCTTAAGGAAGCTCATGGATAGTCATGCTTGCTGTCCTGGCTGCTCGGGAAGTATCGCCGTTCCTAACAAACAACACTCCTGGGTCAGGGCATGGGTGGGTTGAGCTGAAAGGCAGTGGTGTGGCAACCTGGTGAATGTGTAGCTTGCTGTGGGACAGCTAGCTGTCCTCTTGAAACCTCAGACCCCAATAAATGTAGGCATTCAGATGCCTGATGCAGTTATTAGCACAGTACTGAGCATCTGTGAGTTTTCAGAACCATTTATTTCTAGAAATGTAGGAAAGTGTCATTTATGTAAATGAGTTTGACCTGGGACTGGTTCCTGGCCCTGAGCTGCCAGTTCAGCTGTCTTCTCCAGCACAGTTAGAATATTTAAGCAGCCAAATGTTCCAGCCAGCTGAGTGGTTATGGGTGGTTTATAATGTGCTACATTTCACCAGAGAAATTTTTTGCCATGAATAAGTAGTGGTGCGTCATGGCTGTAATGCCATTAGCCCTTCCTTGCTCCTGTGCAGATGCAGCCCAGCACAGTGCTGGTGTCTCTACTGTTCGAAAAGGTGTTTCCTTCTCAGACCTTTATGCTGAGTTCTGTTTATTTTTAGTGAGGTGTTTACTTCTGCCTTCTGTTGCTCAAAATCTCTGCGGTGAAATGCAGGGTTCTGGGTGATGCACAAGTGCTTTCGCCTTGTGTGCTCAGAGAGCTCGGTGTTTGTGGCTACCCTGTCTGGGAGGAAGGATTCCCCCGTGGGTGGCACATTTGGGAACATGTTAGAACTGCTGCATACCACAGCAGCCAGGTCACAGACTCGTCCTGAGCTTTGATTCAGGTTGTGCTCTGTCTCAGTGCCTGATGTAGGGAAGTTATATTTTCCTGTTCTTTACTCCCCTAGGTATAAAAGAAATGACATTATCTATCATGTTTTGTGAGGTGCTGTCAGGCCGGTTCCATAGGCATGAGCTTTTAGCGGCCACTGGTGACTTAACCCCAGCAAAGCTGAAGCATGAGCTGTTTCTTTTCACAGGGTAACGATAGGCGAACAGCCAATGTGAATCATCCTTTTCTTTTCCTTGAAGCACAAGTTATTTTTCTTAACTCAGTACATTAAGACCTAAATACCAGAATCCATATGCAGAGAAGCTAGACTAGGAGGTACAAGGACAGTGTATAGGAGGCTTAATATCTTGTTTGCTCACAAAAAAACCTAGGACATAAAATTCTTGAGCATTTTATTTTACAAATAATATTTTTTGGTAAAGCCCAAATCGGAGAACCTTATAGATGAAATAATTAGGTAAAGAGTTTGGGGAAGATTTTTTTCAATGCCTATCCATGCTATTTAAGATCTATATCTTCAATAATGGGGAATGATGGGATAATATCTCCAGAAACTTTTTTGGAGGTGTTAAATTGATTAGCTTCGGTTGCCTGGGTGAGTGTGGAGACTCTAAGCTGGTAGGTTCTGTTTAAGATTCTGTATGATTTCTTCCCTTGAACTTGGGTGCTCTTATATCTTTAGGTTGAGACTCATTTCTGTATTAAATTTCAATTTTCTGCATTTGAAAGGAGTGCATTGTATGAATATTTAAAACACATTTATTAACCTCTAATGAATGGTCAGTAAAGCTGGGAATTGGACTGAGTGACATGCATACAGAAAATTTTGAACCATGCTCTTTGTAGGAATGATAAAAAAAATCTTGAAGCAGATAAATAATTTCCTGGAGGTCAGTATGTGCCTGTATCACAACCTGAAAAACAGAAATATAATATTCTCTGGGGTTATCTGGTACTTCATATGAACCTTTCTACTCTTACTATTTCGTGAGGTCAGTGAAGGATTTTTGGACTGGACTCTTCTACTCTGTACTGTCACACGTTTTCCTGAAAATGGGGTAGTGTTCATATTTGCTCTTTTATAAACATTAATTTTTTAGGAAAAGAAAATTACAAAAAATGCAGAACACTGGGCTTCTTTAAATATTTTATTAATATGTTCATTTTGCTTTACTTACACAGTATGGAGGAGAATAGAGATTAAAGTTTTAGCTTCTTTTACACATAACTGACAGGTTAATTTTTGGCATTTTTTTTCGTTTGCATTCTACTACACACTGCAAGACCAAAAAGAGCGTACTAATGGTCAATGGCAGCTTGGTGGGGAGCGCTTTCTATGGGCATTTCTTCCGACTTACGTGAGTCTAGCCAACAGTACTCAGCAGCTCTGGTCATGGACCATATCATCACCCTGCAGGGGCTTCAGTGAAAAATACAGAATTAATGATTTCTGTTGCCTCAGTAGGGCTTCAATCTAAGAATAACCCAGGTTGCAGCCATATCTGGCTAATCTCCGTAGGCTTGTGTATTCCTGCAGCACAGAATCCCCCTCATCCCTCTTCCCAAAGGGGTGCCAAGTCACCCAGTGGAGATGGCTGTTTCCCCTCTCCCCAGAGACTAACCCCAAGAGCACCTTCTGTCGAGACAGCCAGGTTAGCACTGGTGTCAGCAAGGCTGGGGACATCAGCCCTTGGAGGGGAAAGCAGAATCCAGCCCTGCGACTGTCCAGGTATTGGGCTACACCTCCATGGGACCTCTGTGACGTGCATTGTACCACCCACCCTGGCTGTGCAGCACTTCCAAGGAGAGGGCTGGAAGTGGTGAGGGCCAGAGAAATGTTGGGAGACACCGGGCAAAAACCCCAGGCTGGATGACAAGGACTCAGGGGCTGGTGACCAGAGGAGATCTGTCTGCCAAGAGAAAGTAATCTGGTTGTTTTACTGCCTTCCCCATGCATCTGAAGCAGGGAAGCAGCCTGGGAGACCACACAGAGGGCTGTCTCTCTCTCATGGGGTAACAAGCTGACTGTCACAGTGCCTAGGGCGGATATTCCTCCTTAATGAAATCGCTAGCCAATCTCTGCTGCCTGCCCTTTGTATTAGTGCAGTTGGAATTATGCCGTCATTCTGAAGGACCAACCTTTCTTTGGTAGTGACAGATGAGGAGATGCAAGTACAAGCAAAGGAGGAAATTAATCTGATCTGCTTCGTCTAATCTTGGTTTTAATGGAATGCTCCAAGGAGGCAATAGGGACTTGCTTTTCATCGTGTTCTGGAGCTTGGGCTCCGGCTACAGAAGTGTTTCCATGCCAGCCCTGGAGCAAGGCTGACTGACGGTGTCAGCAGGGTCTAGGATGCCGACTCAGAAGAGTAGCCAGGCTGCAGGCTGGACAGAGTCACTTACAGAGACAATATTTTCAGTATGTTTCTGGACTGAAGAGGGAAAAAAATGGTAAAAATCTCAATACAAAATGGATGACTTTTATATTGGTTTTGTGGTGATCAGATTCAGGACTAATGCAATGAGGGACCAGAGAAATGAATAATGCTCCGCACATTTCATAGGATTACCCATCATCTACCCCAATATATGGAGAGGAGTAGGAGTACAACTGAGAAAAGTGGCCTCTCTGCCATCTGCCATGGAGAGGGAACAACAATCCTTCTAGTTCCTCCCCTCTGATCTGTTAAGTCAGCCTAATACCGAGCTTTTCATATTAATCTCAAATCATTATTTTGTATTCAAACTGATATAAATGAAAATGAAGAATATGTTGAACAGTTTCTTCTAGAAGAAGAAAACACTGTGTTTATATAAGCAGTCATTCTTCACTGTTCATTAAATACCTGTCTGAGGATTAGTGAAAAGTCTTTTGCAGAGTAGGTGTATATGTATTGTCTGTTGTTAGAATGCCTATTTTGTGAAAATTAGGCCAGTCCAAATAATTGGGTGTAATGAAGAGGAAGCATAAAACTGCTACAAAACGGCTGAATGCTCTTTGGAAGAAGAGTTAAAATTTCCTTACTCCCATTGCAGTCTCTAAGAGCAAGATAATCTGAAAAGGGACTACTTTGACAAATCACTTTTATTTTTGCTTCTCGCAATAGCTCACGGACAAAAGACAGACTGTTTTTTGGATACATTATGTCAGATCATTCTCTGTTCTGACTCAGCCACCCTCCCCCAACCTTAATTTTACCCAAATGTCAATTTGGTCGTACATGTATACATCCCACCGTCTTCCTAAATGTGGGCCTCAAGGTTTACCAGAAGCACCATGGCCCGTATTTTCCCTGTGAAATTTAAAGGTCCTGAATAGTTCTACGTGTACAGGAGGGGAGGGAGGATCAAGTAGGTATCATTGCCCTTGCAACCAGCAGCAATCAGGTCATTGCCAGTGTCCCCTCATGGTTCAATCACATGCCCTTAACTGGAAGAACTGAGGAAGAAACTTGAGCAAGGTATAAAGTGTCTGAAAATGGGATGTTTTTAGAACATTGGGGCAGTCAGTCAATATGGAAATGCACAGTGCCAGCCAGAAGCTAAATTCTGTCAGCCAGCGTGGAAGATAAATTCCCATCGTAAGGGCTAGGATGACCCACAAATGTGGAGGAGACCACAGCAAGTGGTGAGGGTCCCTTTTCCCTCCAATCTTGAAAACAAGGTTATCAAGTTTTCTTCACAGAGCTTTTCCTGTGAAGTTAACCATCTGCTGTGATATAATATAGCCTCAGTGTCACTATGCTGTTTCAGGCCAGAAAGGAATATGACAGAAGCTTTCACAGTTTCTCAAAGGTAGGAAAAAATAAATCCCAAAATACAAAGGACACTGTCGTGACTGAGATAAAGGGAAGAGGACTGAAGCAGTGACAATCCAGAACTGTTTCTCCATAACCCCAATGGAGCACAGAAGGAGGAGGAAGGTGTTAGAACCTGGCTTCAGCCACCAAAAAGGCAGAGGAAAAAACTGATGGTGCAAGGAAGGCTTGGCAAGAAACACCCTGAACAAAATGTTGAGATCCAACCTTCCATAAAAATATGCTTTCAAATAGTAAATCAAACTCTGAATTCCAATTAGGTACAGAAGACTCTGAAATAAGCTTTTGAGACACAACCCGTTAGTGAAGTGAGAAGGAAACGGTTTCTTCCACAGAAAGTCAAATGCACTTTTTATTCCATAGAGACATGAATGTGCTTAGGGCCACTGCTATATGTGAACTCTGTCAGAAAGACACTTTTCTCCATCATATTCCGTCTGCAAATTGAGTCAGTGAAGTACCAATTAACCTTAGGATATTAATTTTAAATACACAATCAATTTTCTTTTTTTTTTCTTGCTTCTTTTTTTTTAAAGTTGTGCAGTGGTCTATGGAGAGTCTTAGGTCCTTGGCCTTCAATAGATCTTTTTTTAATATGCCAGTATCAGGGCTCAGATTACCATTATTTTTGGCCTTAGAGCTGCTGAAGACATTTCTATGCCTCCATCCTCTACTTCCTCAGGTGAAGTGTTACATGGAAGGCAGGAATTAGTTTCAGCTCTTATCTTGGTTGAGAATGTGAGTGTGTTTTGGGTTTTTTGGGAGATACAGAAGGAGCAAGAGTTTAGGAGCTATAAAAACAAATTCCTGCATTTGTTTCTTTAGCTTCGTAATTTTATTTTATTTTAATTTTTATTAAAGCTGCTTCCATATTTTTAGGTTTTACATTTCACTTTTACTTTCAGATGTTTTCTTTTAATTTTAGTTGAGGGCTCAAAAGAATAGGATATATGTTGGCTTTTATAATTTGCCAAGAGATCTTCTGCTGTGAGCTTCTTAGGCAGATTTGGAAGATTTGATCATAAGTTTGCTCTAGGAGGGCCTTCATGAGGTTGACCTGACTGTTCTGCCTGTGTTAAGCCATACTTAACAGTACTTTTAGTAGTACTGCTATAGGAATTGCTGAGTACTATAGGAAACTACACAATCCTTTGTTTAGGCAGGAGCTCTATTTATTACCTTTAGGAAATCCACCCAGTGGCTTTCTAACTGATCAGCTCAGTTGCATACACATCTGACACCATGAGGAGCTTCACTATGCAGCTCCTGAGCACAGTCAAACATAGATCCTGTGACCGACGAGCTGCCCTGGAATGGATTCTTCTGCTTGTGAAAGAAGAACGGTAATGTCATGCCACCTGAGTTTACTCATTTTCTTATCAGCTATTTAAAAAGCCCAGGTGTTTAATCCTAAAAACTGACCACACCAAAAATTGGAAAAATATTAAAACCCCAAAGCCTGTCAAAAATAGATAAAATCCGTATATTTACTCTGAAATTTTACCTGCATTCAATTTAGTAGAATAAAACTCATTTGTGGAATAATGCCATAGGAACTGAAACATATTATATCTAGCAAGGTGGGCTTAAAATCATTGAATTTTTAAATAGAAAGGGGAAAAAAAAGAGTAGGTGCTTTCTGTCAAACCAGAAAGGGGCAGTGACCTGTTGAAATATGACAGTAAAACTGCAGAAGACTTATTTGGACACAAATTGACCAGACGTATCTCACCTGCCCCTCGCTGAGACACACGGACAGATGCGTAGCGAGAATGTTGAGCTCAGTGAATTGCAATACCCGCTTCATGCTGCTCCTGACAGTCTCCCATTTCAGACCAGGAGCTGGGTGAAGAGTCTTGGTGGCAGAGCCCCCACCCAGGTCTCCTGTGCTGCCCCAGGGCAGGCGGAAGCAGGAGCTAAGCACAAGCCAGTTCCCACGCCAGTAAAGGTGCGACTTGCCAGTCTTGTTTCTGCTCATAAAGTGACTGCACGAAGCGGGAGTTGGGGGTCCCACACTTCTGGAAGGTGCAGGACTTAGCATGCACAAGATTTCTAATCTATACATGTCTGCATGAGGACTTTGTGCAAATCAAAATGACTCCCTGTGAGCTAAACTACACGTCAGCCTTCAATGACCTTCATAACCTTCATGGCAGTCAAAGAGAGCTGGCTCAGACCTTCCAGCTTTGCAAACACATTCCTGAAACTACCAGCAAAATTCCTGGATGATCAAGAATGTGTAGTTGTTTCTAAATGGATTTAGATTAGTTGAAAGAACATATGGAATGGATCTGCCATTTGATTTAGGAACTTACAAGATTGTTTCTCAGAAATGTATCTTTCTTAGAACCGCTAGTGTCTTTCTACCTGCCACAGGAAGGATATCTACTTGTGATACTTCATGGAATTACAGCTTGTATAATTCCAGACCTACATTAGGAACTGTAGCATGTTGCCTCTGTCAAAAATTGTTAGAACAGTTCTGAATAAAAATAGTCCATCAATACTTAGAAATAAGCAGTACTTTAAATAAAGCCCAAGCCCCTCATTTTTGCATATTTCTGTGCTTCCTGTTTACAGTTCAAACCTTTTACTTTTATGGTAGAGTTTTTGCATTTTTATTAATATTAATTCATATTATAGTTTCCAGTTGCTTGGTAACTGGTAATAGGCTTATGCTTGTCATCATCATGAAGAATGTAGGAGAATCTATAATAAAGCATGAGTCAATTGTACTGCCATCTACTCAAGACATGCTATCCAGGGCAATTCTTCAGACTGCTCTACAGTTTATTTCTCTATTATCTTGATCCTACCCACTTTTCTGGATTCTACTTGCATGCTCCTGCTCTTCTTACCTTTCTCCTTTGCTCTCCACTGCTTTTTTTACCAGGAATAAAACTCCTGAAATGGCCGATTACACTCAGGTCCTGTGTGCATAGTGAGTAATTCTTAGCTCTGACTTTGATTGCAGTGCGACAAAAGCTTCACTTGCCCAGTGGCTGCCAACAAGCACCTTTGGCTTTTTCAGACACATTTGCTATGCAGTCCAAATGAGTCATTCTCTGAAATACAGTGGCATTTGAGAGTCTGAGACAACACAAAATTGATCCAATGACAATCTAATAACAGATTCCTAAGACATACTGTATAATTTGTCTGTATGGAAGATCAGCTAGATAAGGAACTGGGTGGCCAGGAGGGAAGCATTTAGGATGACTTTACTCTTACACTCAAATTCCTTTTGTAGGCATAAAGGAGAGAAAAACAATATGAAAAAACAAGAATTCATTGTTGGTTTAATGGAAAGGTTCTAGGGTCTAATAATAATAATATTATTATTAATCTAGTTACAATACTATAAATTGATATTCTATGTATCTAATTCAAATTAATACTGGAAATCCTTGATAATAAAGTTTAAATGTGATAAAATAAAATCTCCTTTCTAGTACATATCTTATGTTCACCCTTGGAATGCTTGTCTAGGTGACAGGCCAGGAGTTTCAGTGCACGTATCTGTGGGTGGGTTATGAGGAGCTGTCAGTACTCTGCAGCATTCACCTGGGAAGAGAAGGGTATCCTGTCCCTCTCCTTTTTTCCAGGACAAACTTAGTGGTAAGTTTTCTTACACCATTCTCTTGGGATCCACTTGGGTTTATTTTGCTTGCTTTTTGTAGCAGTTTGTTTCTGTGCTCTGTTCACTGCTTTCCAGTTACGTGTTTTTTCTATTCTTTATCTTATTGATAAAACTGGTTTTACCAGAGCAATGCAAGGTTGCATTCCTGTAGCTACTGCTGACTTGATCAGCATGATTTGTTTTATAATCTGTGACCTCCTGCACCTGCCATCTTCCACACCAATTTCATTCCAGGCAGTTCAGAGGCACTTTGGTCCACGCAGCATAGGTATTCGTTAGACTCTAAATTACAAGTCAACCAAAATAAGCTTAGGCAACAAGTACCAGACATTGGACTGGTGTCAGAGTTAAACAGCTAAATCCAGGCCTGTCCAAGTCAGAGCCTCAGGTTATACAATTTCAGGCCAATATAAAACCTGTCAGTAGTAGCAGCAAAAATCCCATTTACTGCCTTTTAGGTTATCTGGATTCTTATTCAGTCTTAGTGTAATACCTTGACTTTGTCGGAAGCTGTGTTGAAAGGCCTAGACAGATCCAACTCTTGCTTTCAGGCAGGCCACAATAAATAGGCTGACTAGTTTTTATTGACGTTGAGGGGCATTTTAATTGCGCGTGATATATTGAAGGATAATTAGTGGTCAGATGGATATGAATGGCACGCTCTGGAGTCCTGTGCAACACCTCTATTATCACAAAAAGACATGGCAAGCACTCTCTTTTACTAGAGAAAACCGTTCAGCCGTTCTTCTCACAGCAACAGCAAGTTCTAAGAGAGAAAGGGCTCTGAATGTTCCAGTGACTAGGGCTGAGTGAAGAAAGGAGTCTAGAAATATCCTGATTCTCACATTTTGGTTGATTCCTTGACATTGTTGGGAATGACAGAATCAATTAGGTTGGAAATGACCTCTGAGATCATTGTGTCCAACCTATGGCTGAACACCAACTTGTCAATTAGACCATGGCACTCTGTGCCACGTCCAGTCTCTCCTGAAACACCTCCAGGGACGGTTACTCCACCACTTCCCTGGTTAGCCCATTCCAAATCCCAGTCACCGTTTCTGTAAAGAAATTATTCCTGATGTCCAACTTAAACCTCCCCTGGTACAGCTTAAGATTGTGTTTTCTCTTCTCTCATTGGTTGTTTGGGAGAAGAGGCCAACTCCTAGAGTAGTTGTAGAGAGTGATTGAGTTGTAGAGGCTGCCCTGAGCCTCCACTTCTCCAGACTAAACACCCCCACCTCCCGCAGTTTCTCCTCACAGGACCTGTGCTCCAGACCCTTCACCATCTTCACTGCCCTTCTCCAAACTTGCTCTAGCACCTGAGTGTCCTTCTTGAAGCAAGGGATCCAGAACTGGACACAGGACTCGAGGTGCTTCACCAGTCCTGAGTACAGGGAGAATCACTTCCCGAGTCCTGCTGGCCACACACCAGGATACACACCAGGATGCCATTGATACACACCAGGATGTGTACACACCAGGATGTCATTGGCCTTCTTGGCCACCTGGGCACTTGCTGGCTTGTGTTCAGGCCCTGCTGACCAGCACCCTCTGTTTTTTTTCCACTGGGCCACTTTCCAGTCACTCTTCCCCCAGTCTGTCGTGATCCAAGGAAGGACCTGGCACATGGCCCTTCTTGAACCCCATACAACTGGCCTTGGCCCATCAATCCAGCCTGTCCAGGTCCCTCTGCAGAGCCTTCCTACTCTCCAGCAGATCAACACTTCTGCCCAACTTGGTGTTGTTCATGAATTTACTAAGGATAAACTTGATCCTCTCATCCAGATCATCAATAAAAATATTTAATAGAGTTGGGCCCAACACCGATCCCTCGGGAACACCACTAGAGACCAGATGCCAACTGGATGTAGCATTCACCACCACTCTCTGGGCCTGGACATCCAGACAAGGAAGGAGTTGAAAGAATTCAGAAAAGGAGAAAATTGATGCAAAAGTTTGGTGCCAGTGCCACTGGGAACTGGGACATTGTCATATCAAGTTCATTAGGGGTCCATTTTGCTCCTGGCAGCAGGGGACATTCAGGTGTGGAGCAGTTTGGGATGAAGTAATTTCCTAGGAGTGACCTTCAGTAAAATGTGGCTTCTACACCTGGCTGATATTTGCCTATTTCATGTGAGGATGTTTTTCCTCTTTCAGGCACAGGCAGACAGTATCCATTCTCTTGGGTCAGTACAAGTCAATCTGAAATTGGAGGGTAAATTTGTGTGTGCACAGTGGATTGCATAATTCTGTGGGCTACTGTTGCATTTCTTTCAAAGACGGTTATTTATGTGTGTAAGCTGAATGGTAGCTATCGAAACAGGCCCAGTCCCTAGAATACGTAACACCACTAATTCTTTGTGTTGGTTGTGCTTTAGATAATCACTGCTGGGTTGATCCAAAATACATTTAATCAATGAACATCAAATCTTAAATCCTTAAATCCTCAAAGATTTTTGCTTTTGCCTGTAGAAGCCAGGTTCTGTGCACTGTTTCACTTAGGGGAGTAATACAGAGAGTTCATACAAAGCAAGAGCAATAGACCCAGAGCAGGCTCTTGTGAACACTGCTGTCTTACAGCTGATTCCTATTTCCCTCTCTGCAATCCCAGTTGCTGCTGTTGAAGCAGATAGATTGATTCATTTTCTTCAGGTAAAGGGATTCTTACTCTTCTGGCTCCATTTCCCTGACAAGTTGTTTGGGTGTTTTGTGTGTGTTTACTGAGAATAAACAGGTTGGGAGCAGACAGACCATAAGATGTTTCATGTTTCTGCTGGCAATGCAACTCTTTTTGGGTTTCAGAATGGAACCTCCTATGGAGGTTCTCTGTGGAGCCCCAGAGAAACTAACCATGGGAGCTCAGGCATGGCAAAGGCATCAAGTGAAAAAAAATAAAAAGAAAAAAAATCCCAAAGCACCAGATTTGTCGGAAAAAATCCTTCCCAGAACCTTTCCTTATATGGAAGTCAACATAGCTTCATTTTGCTTATTTCTCAAATAAAAAATGGTTCCTTGTAAGACAAAAATTCAGAAGTATAAATTTCAATTTTTTTTGATGCTTTGTGCAAAAGTGCTTCAAGTACATACATTTGTGTAAAATTTGAACGTTTCATATCACACTATTTTCCTTATTATAGGAGTACATTTTCTTTCTGTTTCCAATTTATGAAAGTAAGGAGTAGCTCCGATGGCCACCAGCAGAGAGGCAGCTCTTGTTGCTCATTTGCACTTAACCGCAAAGTACTGCAGTGTGTTTTAAATCATCTGACTTTGTACTGAAATAAATGGGATCAAGCAATTAACTTTAAATGTTTCTTTAGGTACTTTGCTGAATCAGAGTATGGTTTGAGTGAGAAAACGTCACATAATGATTGATCTTCAGACTGCTTCGCTGCAAAATGTGTAGGCAATGCAAAGCACTGCTATATTAAACACAGGTAACCAGTGACCCAGGGTGAGTCAGGAGGCAAAACTGAGTGAGGGCAGTGGCAGCAGCCCAGGTCTTGGGCACTGCTGGGCAGAGCAGCTTCCCTAGTCCTGTACTATGAGTTTTGTCTGTATAATGCCACATAATGTATACAGGACACCTTAGAGCCCCATAGGGCAAAGCCAGGCAGGAGTAAAATGTCCTTGAGGAGGGCTGGACTCAGATGGTAAGCCCTGGGGCCAGTCTGTGCTGTCCTCTTTCTCTTCTTGCTGCAGACCTCTCCTGGTGCTGTGCAACTAATCCAAAATTTTCCATTTATGGAGAACAAATGCAGGGTGTATTGCATTAAAGGACTCAAATATCAATATGCATTGGATACAAAAGCCTACAGTAATTTATCAGAGAGCACCCCTGCAGAATAGACAGCAGCTCCCTGTTCAGGAGAGAGCAGGTCCCTGTTCAACCTGCTTTCACCCAAGGACTCGAAGGTGCTGCTGCTGCTGGCACCTGCTGTCAGGCAGGGTTTCTGATGCAGTGGTAGCAGGTAATACATATAGGGAAAGGCCTGGCTGAAGAAATCATGGGTATAAATTGGGTGTACAGAGATCGTATTAAACCAATCAGAGCAAGTAGAGCCTGAGTCCTCTAATAGTAGCTTCCATTGGAATGCTTACCATAGGGGTTGGACTTACATACTGCATTTTGATAAAAATTTTCTAAGGTAATTTCTCACATATAGAAATGCAACCTTTTTTCAATTTTGTTAGGAGTTATAGAGATAATTTCTGCAAAATGTGGCCATTTTTCAACTCGTCCTGTATATCCAGTGAGTTTTTCTCCTAATGTTTGTTGTCATTCCCAGATGCTGGTAAAATGTTTTCATTTCACAACTGGAAGTTGTGGCTGTCTTAAAACAATTCTCATCTGTCATCTATCAGTCAACAGGAGGAATGAGGCCCTGGGGTCTTGGAGTGTAATTAGGGGTGAGATTAGGCCAGCAAATGGAAAACCTGGACACCCCTTCTGTAAACAGGCACTACTTTTCTGTGACAGCTTTGATCATAATTTCAATAATGAACCTCCTGTCATCCAACTGGAGTTTGGTTTGCTGCATGGTGCATGTCATCTGTATTTTCAAGGAGATTTTAAAATGCTGATTTGTTGATGTCTCTAAGACCAGGTTGAGCACTTTTTGTCTAGTTTTACTCAATAGCAGCTGTTAAGGACCAAATAAAGAGACTTTAACTACATTGAAGATAAAACAGAAGGTAAATGATATCTGAAATAAGCAGCTCTGAACAATCTAAATAAGAGTAAAATCCATTAGCTTCTGAAATGCTAACTACAGACTCAGCACGAAGTGAACTTGTCCAAAAGAGTCAGACACAGTCAGCCCACAACCCAGGTTCAGAAATTAGCGAAACTGAATGAATAAGGACCAAGTCCAAATCTTGAATAAGTCAACAGCAGCTTGTCCTTGATGTACTTCAAGGCCAGAATTCCTGGTTTTCTTCTGGCCCTCCTAAAATCTGCTTCAGAAACCCTTCTGAGTCAGTGATTCAGAAATTCAGAAACCCTTCTGAGTCAGTGATTCAGAAATTGGTGGCAGAGGTCCTGTTCAAAAATTAAACACAAACTCTTGTCATTTGATTTGGAGTAAAATATCCAGAACTAGACAGACAATGAGGAGATAAGATCATGACCACAGCCTTTAGCTTTTAGCAGTTCTCCTGCTCTGTTTTATTCACAGCCCTGAAGAGTTAGAAAGGGATGCTGTTCTGGCTCGTGGTTTACTGTGCACATAAATACTTGAAAAAATTTAAGCTTTTAAAGTGATTTCCTGCCAACAATTTAGTGTGTAGTCATGACAAATCTTCAGGACAAGATGGGTTTTCAGGTTCTGCACTTTGAACTTAGGTGCTTTAAAAGAGCTTATAGAACTGTAGCAAGTTTTATAATTGATGCTTTCTTTTCTTACTAATAGTGGTAATAATACCTTCCTTAGTTATTTCATATTTTATTACGCCTGAAGAAATCCTAATGTATTGTCATTCAAAGAATTACATGATGTGTTTACATAGAAAACTACATTGCACGGTTTTGCGGATACTGAGATACAAACTGTAAATATAAATGCATCCTTGTATCAAACCCATTAAATTTTTAACCTACTGCAATAAAAAGAATCAACAACTTTTATGAGTCATAGCATTCATAGTTGCTACAATGTTAATGAGAAAATGGAATGAAGAAACTGCATGAGTGATAAAATTCATAACTGATGCCAGAGTTAATTTGTTCATTCACAATAAACTCAGCCTTTTATGGATCCACTGGTTCTGTCTGCTCTGTTCTGAAACACTTTTTCAAATGTTGTCAATGTTGCCGAACTGCTGCTCCAAACACTGCTACTGCCATTGTGGGGCCATTCCCTGTGGACGTAAATTAGTTTGGCTCAGACCTGAGGCTGTTAGCAACTGATTACAAAATTAGAAATCTAAGGGCTTATGCTATTGGAACTGAGGCTTCCCTTGGGATAAAAGCTGCACAGAGATTTAGGTTGCATTTGCAGATGTGTGTGGTTTTGAAGACTGTCTTGTGCTATGATTCTGTAACATGAACTAGTGAGGGCTGGAAGAAACATCTTGACAATTTGGCCAAATTTTGAATCAAATGACTGGTAAAAGCTCTTTGAGAACACCATCAGGCTCAGATCTTTCTTGTGATTCAATTGAGAAAGAAGGAGAAAACTAATGAGGCTCCTGGGTGAATTTACCAAAGGTGTGACTGTTGTTTTCTGGAACACTTCCATAGAGGATTTAGAGATGCTTTAAATGCCAAGAAATTTTTAAATGGAAAAATGTCCAAAAATTGAGAAAAAGTGTCACAGAGTCTGAAGTAAAATGGAAATATAGGCAATATTTTCATGATGTGGAATAAAGGATATTCATCCAGACTCATACAGTAAAATTCATATGTACCCTGTTTCTGAGAGGAGTGAGTGCTACATCCTCACATGGAGATAGAAAAGTTTCCCTGTGTAAATGTGAAGTAACATTCACAGATTTGTTTTTCCTTTGAAAATAACACTAACTACCAAAATTCTGATGTTTTACGATGACCATCATTTCTGGGATGCACAGGTGGATTAGAAGTACCAGCTCAAAGAACGTGTGGAGCACTTCTCTTTGCTGCTTGCAAGTCAAATGAATTTTTCATTCCAGACTTACAGCTTCAGTGGAAGGTCTAAACTTATGATTATGGTATTTTAGGAGGTTGTTCTCTTTACTTACAGGACTGTGTGCTGAAAATCTCTCCCAGTTCAAAAATGGAATATTTTCTAGTTCAAAATTATTTGCATGTTTTATTGGTATAAACTGATGAGAGCAGAAGTGACTAGGCATTAAGTTAACAAAGTTAACTAAGTTGTTATTCAATGAGCTAAAGCATATCTTGAATGTTGCATGTTAAGATTATTAGCAGCTTAAGAACTACCAATTACCCACAACTCTAACAAAAATGGCCTTGAGGTAGGCAGCTCGATTGAAAGCCTGATGGGTAAGTATTTAGCTACTCTAAGTGAAAATAACCAGAAAAGAAGTGCCTTTTCCAGGAGTTTTGAATGCTTTTGAAACTTCGGGCCTACTTTATGATTAAATATTGGGGAAAAGTATTTCTAGAGCACTTCCACATAAATCACTGCGCTATGAGAGCTGGCAAGGAGTGCTGGCTCTCAGGCACTGAGTTATTTCATGGCTTCCCAGCTTACCCACCACAGTGCTGAGCTCACTCTGGTTTCACATGGTGCTTCCACAGGTTACTGCTGTGTTTCTCTGGCTGTAAAGCATCTCAGCAGTGAGCACCAGCCTCGTGTGAGAAGTGGTGCATGCAGAAATGTCCAAGAGAGTACTTCTCACTACATGCACCCTACCATTGCACTGACAACGCAGTTTGTAGCTCTACTAACCTCTATCAAAACACATCAGCAGTGGCTTTTTTTTGTTCATAAAATCCCTTTATCCTTTCAGCAGAGCACTACAGGAATCTTCTGGCCTAGTTTGTTCTCGAAGCTGGATTCTCACTGCAGAGTTCAGTCAGTGTAGCCAGGTGAGTCAGGACAGGGTATGTGCAAAAGGAGAGCACGCAGCTCTGTCCTAGACCTTACCTCTGGGACCAGCACTTACAGATGCAAAGTGCTGCATGGAGGGTCTGCAGTGAGTGGGCAGCTTCTCTCTCTCTCCATCCTTTGCTGTCCCCCAGTGCTCTAAAACATCAAATTTGAATTGTCTGTCTTCACTTGGAGCCCAAGAAGTTCACTGTGGGCTATACCCTGCCCACAATGCCAGCTGTCCTCCTCATATTTCAAATGACAATAGTGCTTTCTCCTATTCTGTGCCTCCTGTATAGGGGGAAAATTGACTTACCAATTACACCCTCCTGCTGACCATGCTGGTCTTCTGCAAATCTCTCCTGAAAATTCCTTCCTTTGCTTTGACATTTTCAAAACATAAGAAACTTACGAAATTCTTTACATGCCAAGACTAGTCCCTGTCATGGTGACCAGCAGTATCTCTGTGGTTTCCTGAACTCCTTGTCTGTCTGTATTTGCTTTTCTACAGTGTTGAGAACAGTGAATTCTTGTGACAACTACAAAACACAACAACACAGAAACAATAGCAATTGTAAAAATTAGTAATTCACAGCAACATTTTAAAATAACGGAAGAACAGTTAAGATAAAAACATTATTAAGGAAGTTGAAGGTAAAAAATGGAAGAGCTTAGCTGATTAGCTTGATTCAATAGCAAGTGGATAGTACAGAGCAGAGAACAAACATAATTTGGGAATACTTATAGAAGGATGACTGTGTGATGCAGATTAAAGGTATGTGTTTTGATGGGAGAACTGTCACCACTCAGATTTTTCTGGAGGAAGGCAGGTTCCTAGGAAGGGTGAGAGCCTTGTTGACTAAGTTTACTCTTTGTATACCATCCTTTTGCTACTGCCTAGTCACCATTTGTGGTTATAAATCCCACACCTGATCACCTTGTGGAAGCCTTTTTCTGGATAGGCATTGCTACAAGCCCAGCCCTGCACCATGAGCAGAGTTGTGCCCTGTGGTCCCTTCAGCACTGGGGCAGGGTGTAGAGATAAAATGGAGGTGCTTCATGTCAAGCAGTGCCAGGTCAGTCTATAAAAAGGAAATTTCAGACAGAGAAGAAAAAAACCCATATGGCTTAAAAGGCATCATCAGAGAGATTTGTGGTACCTCAGAGGCCCAGCACAACTGAGACTTCTAACTGAGACTGGTGAGGGGTGGGGGGGACATGGAACCTTACAGAAAATCCACGCCTTTCTGGAGGGGCAGCCCCTGACCATGGTATTCCAGGGAATCTAGCTTAGTGCTAGGTACAACTTGTGCAATGAACAATACACTTGCTGCCTTTTTTTCTAAACCACAGTTTTGGGCTTTAAACAAATAGGAGGATTTATGGAAAAAACCAATATCTTTCTGTGAAATTGCCTTAGCAGCAAGGTTTTTAATCCACTAGTATCTGTACATTATTGTCATTTTTGATAAATGCTGTTTTCATGTACCAATCATTAAAGGGCAATTTCAGGATGTTGTGATTTTTAGCTGAACACAATATGAATGATACTGAACATAGCTTCCTATATTTGCATGCCCAGTTAAAAAGTAAAAGATACTTGCTGTCACTTTTTGAATCCCTCTATATTCCTCTAGGTTCTGTTTAGACTTTGTTTTTAAATACTATTTTACTGTTGGATAATTATTTAAACCACTTCACTGAAGCTGCTGAATGTGATAAATGACTTTCAGAACAAATCATGGGACTATTAAATGACTGATTTAGTAACAGCTGTAATAATGGGAAGCTTAGTTTCATGCAGATTTAGACAGGGGCTTAGGCAGATGATTGAAAAGATTTTTCTAGGACCCTGACACAGAATATAAAGACAATTTGTACGTTGATTTATTTTACTCTGTGTGTATCAATGTATGCACAAAAGTGGCAGAAGAAGCAGAGAAAGGGCAAGAAGACATACAGAACAGATGCAATGACGGCAAGCTGGAAGCAGACAAAAGACTGAGAGAGAGCAAGTGACTAACTTTTCAGGATAAGGTGTTGCTGAAGGAGACATAGATTTAGGCAGAAAGGATCTTTCACACTTTTCCGTGTCTGTGAAGAGAGGGGTAGGCACATAGTCAGTCATATTGCTGACTAAGAATAGATAGAAGTTCTTCCTAAACCACACAAGCTGAGGCTGGTGCTTTCTAAAGGGAGTGAGGGAATGAATTCTGATCTCCTGGTAATACAAGGGAGAAAAAAAAAAGAGCAAAGTCAATTTCCTCTAACTTTAGCCATGTGAAGTTAGGGACCATGAGTAACCTCTAAAAATCTCCCTCTCTCTCTCTTCACTCACTGTGAATGAACGCTAGGTGGTTAATTTCGATTAGGTACGAAATAAAGTCAATGAGGACCTAACGTGAGGTGAAGATAGATCTCACATATGCCTCTTGCATATCTGAAAGCATGATGTAAATCAGTAAGATCCTCTGAGTGGGGGAGTTTTATACTCTCCAGCAAGGACTTATAGATTGGTTTTCTGTGTAAAGAAACATCACTTTGAATGTTTGTTTTCTTTTCAAATTTCACGATTGTGTTTGCAAATGAAATATAAATCATGAAGTCTATCAGACTAGGCACTGCTTGCTCTGCATTGCCACACTTTGTTTGCTCCTGAGGAGAAGGAAAAGTGAGTTATTATGGTACCTCCTAAGGCTCTCTTCAACATTTGTGAAAACGTGCTTAGGAAAATGAATTTTAAAGAGCTAGTGTCCATCAGACTGTATACTCTGCAATATTAGAAAGTCAGGCAACAACTTGCCACTGTCTGTATGCTGTGTGTGATGCTTGACAGCTGTGGTAAATTCATCTGCAAACTTCATCACCAAGGTGGTAAGTCTGCCTGCCCTGACTGCCACCTTTTCTGCCATGAAACACTTCCCTGGATTTCATATTGGTGAAAACAGGGTCTGGCTTTGGGGAATTTTAATGTAAGAATTTTTATTCGAATATACATTAAAATACTGATGAATGCCCAGTCACATGGCTGTTTGCAAGGCCGTAATTCTGTGAGACACTGACAACCACTTTTGCACACAGAGGAGTGACCCACAACCGGTACAATTTATTTCTGAGAGGAAAGTACTTTGCTTTTCCCAGGTTTTACAGTCACATGCTCAGCAGCCTGTGCCCTGGGATGTGCTGCTTAATTGCACAGAGGAAGGTGACCAAATAAATACCAGATCTATTGGCAAGGGGGATGCAGCACCTGAGTGACCAGGCTGAGTCACACCTCGGTCCCAAACTGTTGCTGCCTTTGCAAATGGGACTGCTGCTACGTCAGGCAAGGAATGGTAGAAGATTTCTCCTAACACACTAGGAGCACCTGAGATTTCTTTCCCCCTACATTTAAAAATAATTATTCCTTCTAAACCTTTCAACATACGGTGAAAAAATGAAACTAGTAAATATTGCTTTTCACATCAAATTTCAACTTCTCAACCTATTTTTATGGGAAAAATATTTGCTGGGGTAAGCAGTTCTGGAAGAAAGTTGCATGATTTATATTTTCTTATTTTTATACAGCTTTTCTGCAGGTATGAGACAGATGAAGTAAAATTGTCTCTCATTTCACCAAATAACTTATGACAATAGGATGCTGAAGAAAAAAATTCACAGGAGTAATATCGCTGTTAAAAAAGCTCCATAATTTTAGCCGCATCCCTGTATATTTCCCAGATGAGTCTTTGGACAATTCCAGATGCCTTTAGCCTGCCTGTTTATTAAATCTTTTTTCTCTGTTAATTTTGGGTACATTCTTTGTGAACCATATGGGCTGTACCCCATGCTCAAAGGCCGCCCAAGGCCACTGTGGAAGTGAAGGAGGATTTAGTCCCTCCTTGAACTAAGTAAAGACTTCGGGACATGAATAATAGCAATTTCTTACACTTGTCTCTAGGCAGGAAAACTTAACACATTTTACAGTACAACCACTGTATTTTGAAAAATAATAATTAGGGCCTCACTTCACCGAAGCATTTGGGAAATTGCTTAGCTAAGCTTTAAACATTAAAAATAGAAAAAAAAAGAGTGTTTAAGGGGTACTACATTTTTTATCTGAACCAAATTGTCAAATGAGAACCTTCTTTGAGTGGCAGGGTCAGTTTTCAAACCTGTGGCTTCAGATATATTGAAGGAAGAGCCAGACAGGGTGGGTGTTCAAAGGAACAATTCAGGATATTGGTCTTTTCATCAAATGACTACCTTTTTAAGGTAAATAAGTATTATTTAGCTTAAAGATTGTAGCCCTGTCATTTTTCCTTCCAGTCTTGCTGCACCAAGGAAACAGCCTTCCTGGGGTATAAGAGCTGGGGAAGCTGGAAGGTGTCCCCTTGTGCTGTTTGTTGCTAGAGCCATCAATCTTGATCAGAACTGGCAAACACACCAGGCCTTTATACCACTGTCTGAAATAATAATCTGCACTGATTCAGTAACAGAGC
Source organism: Dasyornis broadbenti (assembly GCA_013397935.1). Classification (NCBI taxonomy): domain Eukaryota; kingdom Metazoa; phylum Chordata; class Aves; order Passeriformes; family Dasyornithidae; genus Dasyornis; species Dasyornis broadbenti. The sequence goes on along the minus strand of VZRN01005751.1, from coordinate 2,112,012 downwards.
CATTTGAGAAAATTTCTTGGGGACGAAATCAACAGCTTTTTCTCTTCACCCCATGAATTAATATTGTCACATTCTGCCTGTTAAGATGTTCTTTGAAGGCAATGGAGAAATGGAAGGCTGATTTTCGCCTAAGGATGTATTAGATCTAAAAGCAATGTACTTCTGCACTTGCAGAGTGTTTCAGTCCTAAGGGTCTGTCCAGTTGGCTGATTGTAGAGTCAGGAAATTGAAATACTTTTCCTACGCCTTGTCATCAAGTTTATCTATAAATGTTTCAAAGACAGAAAACTTTCCTTATTCTTGGTAACTTTTGTGAAGCATATCAAATTTGCAAAGTTTCAGGGCAAGCCATAACTTGTCCTTAAAATGCCCTTCTGTTTTCATTTATCCTGTTGGTTATGGAATAGTTATTAAGGCTGTTTGTCCTGGTGTGATGTGCTTTTTACTTAGGCATCAGAAGATATATTATCCTCTCATGTAAGCTATAAAATAAAAGCAATAAAATGGGCAATTAGATATAAAGCTGATGTAAAAAGGAAATTTTTTCTCTTTTCTCTGGTGCTTTATCCCATTCCGTTCTGGTGCCAGTGCTCCTGGAGCCCTTTGCTTTTGGGAAACCTGTGGTCCTGACTACAGAGGAGGGTGAACACGGCCATATTATTTTCAAACAGATCATATGCCAGACGGAAACAGCAGGGGATGCTGCCAGAGAAGCTGCTTATGTGTCTGGTGTTTTAGTTACAGTCACTGTTTTGGGAATGAATTGGCACAGCAAGAACTTCACTGAAGTAGTTAGACAACTCTCATTGTTATTATTTTTTTCCTAACATTAATGAACACTAATATTTGGTGCTGAATCTAGTGGTGTTTTGAAGACAAGTGTGTTGCAAGGAGCAGAGCTTATTCTGCTTGGTAAGACTCGTGTGTTTGCATCTCTCTTAATCCCTCCTGGTGTTTGGCCAAATAAACCTTTCAAAAGTGTATGTTTCTCTCTGTCTAGATATTTACTTTTATTCTGTCTTTCTTGAGGGATAGCGTTCATTTTGCATGTTCAGGTGGGGAAAGATTGTCAAGATTTTCTTAAGAATAATTGAACTTTTGAAGTAATGTTAAATAGCCTCGGAAGAAATTTTTTCAGGCACAAAGGTTCTGCTTCTCTGTGATAAAAAGAATACCAGACAATTGTAAAAGCACATTTACACCTGTTCTGCTGAAGAAAGGGTGGTGTAGGTGTTCTTGCCATGTCTGCAACAGAAACCTGCACTGACAGTTTGATCGTCTCGTCCATCTGGTTTCCTGCTCACACTGTTGCACCAAACACCCTCTGTGTCTCTGGCTCCTAAAACCTTGTCAGGTTTATAAGGAGATATTTGCTCGAGTTGCACCCAAGAGCTCTCTGGAGAATTTGAGGAAAGCCACTGGGATCCTGTGGTGATGTTACACTGAAAAGATGTCTCTTACCTGCTTCAAGGCAACAGATGGTATGTGTTTCTCAACTTAAATAAAGCTGCAAAGAGCTGCAATAGCAGGGTGAGATCTGAAGTAGTAAGAATTGTGAATCCAGAGAGCCCATCACTTTTATTAATTACTCCTTGAAACCTTAGATGTAAGCACCTTTGCTGAGGTGGCACAGTGGGCACCTAGACTTCCCTAACTCCCAGGCAGGTGCCGCTTTGCTCTGGACAGCTTTGCAGCCCATTGGGTAAAAAATAATGGATTTTTCCTCTTCTGTCAGCTCCATCTCCAAAGCAGGAGATACCACTACCACTTCTATGTGCCTGTGTGACACTGTGTCTCTCCTGTAAGGAGTGAGTGCTCTGAGTCTAAGCAAAGATAACTTCCTGTGTTTTTCCTGCCCCTTCCCATCTTTCCCACCAGATTTTAGAGGCCCTTACTTTTGCCATGGATTAGCTGACACAATGTGTACGGGTCAGTGGGGGTGGGAACAACTGCTGTCATTCAAAGATGATCTGTCTTGTCCTTAAATCACAATGAGCTGATCCGAGTTACCTGTGACCAGAAAGCAATTTTGGAGGGTTGTGCAGCATTGCAGGCAATCTACTCTGCCATGTCCCCTGATGGGATGTGTTTCCAGCTCCAGACCTAGCCCTGAGTCAGTCCAGCTGTCCTCCAGCTAGCTGTGCTCCCTAGTCTTACCTACATTAGAATGAGCCAGGAATCTGCTTGCTCTGCTTTGTTGTAATGAAGCTTTGAGATCCTGTGAGACGTGACTTTCAAGTGCAGTGCTGCTATCCAAGCCTCTTTTTTCCTCCGTAACTGAACTCGAAGCATTGCAGTACAGCTGCAGATACTGGATCCTAACAATGTCCTCTCAAGTATGTGGAATATTCACACTGTATCCTTTCTCAGGTCGTTGGGAAACAGGAGTCCAAGTGAGGAAGTTCATCTGCAAAGGCCTAGGTGGGTACAGGCAAATGGAAAGTGGCTTGGACACAGCACTCCTCATGTGTTTGAAGTGGATTTCTTTTCTATGAGCAATTTTTCCCAGATTATTTTACAGCACTCCTGCTTCCTGTTCTACTGACTCGACACTTTGAGGTCGTGCCCGTAAAATAAAATACTCTGATTTTTATGTGTGTTTTCATTTCCCCATAAAGACTGCAATACAGCTTTACAGATCTTTCCTCCCCAATCTCATTTGTGGTACTTTTCCCTGATGGCAGCCAGAAGCCTTACATAATCAGCAAAACCCTCCAGGGTTTAGCAATCAAGCAAAGTGCTGGTGCTTATTTCCACTGGCTCAGAAACAGCACAGAAATTGCTTATGGATGCACTTGCCCTACATGCAGCAAGGCAGGATTTGAGCAGAGAGCTGCTGAGAATGCTGCCAGCTTGCTGAGAGAGCTGCTTGGACAGCAAGGCTTGGGGGACTGTGGCAAGGTTGGATAAAGCCCTGAGCAATGCAGTCTAGTGAAAGGGAGGTGGGAACTACAGGATTTTTAAGGTCCCTTCCAACCCCAACCATTCTATGATTCTGTGATTCTGGAGGAAATCCTGATTCTCACTTTAATTGCAGCTGCAGTTCCTCTCCCTTGGTAGCATGGCTTGTGAATTACTCTGCAGTCCTCTTCTTTACCTTACCCTAGCTCTCACTTCGGAGATCCTTCTTCAAAGCAAAATTCTAGCTGGAATTTGATGAGGGTTGTTTCCACTGGATTTGCAAATGTTTGTCTCAAATTATATAGTATTTTACTTTATTACATATTATATTATTACAATACACAACAATACTATATTAACATATAGTATATTGCTAAATTATATTACATATTAATGATATGATACGATATATTATATGTATTATATTATATTATATCATATCATATTCTATTCTATTCTATTCTATTCTATTCTATTCTATTCTATTCTATTCTATTCTATTCTATTCTATTCTATTCTATTCTATTCTATTCTATTCTATTCTATTCTATTCTATTCTATTCTATTCTATTCTATTCTATTCTATTCTATTCTATTCTATTCTATTCTATTCTATTCTATTCTATTCTATTCTATTCTATTCTATTCTATTCTATTCTATTCTATTCTATTCTATTCTATTCTATTCTATTCTATTCTATTCTATTCTATTAATCTTCCTTGAGACACCCTTCAGAGCAGATGTTCCCAACCCATATTCTGTTGAGAATTTGACCTGTGAAAACTGTAGCTCTTTAAAGGTAAAATCCAAGTCTGGGAATTCTAATTGCAGTAATCCAAAGTCATTAATAACTTCTGGAAAAAAAACCTTCCTGTTCCTTCCTTTCTAAGACCTGCACAAATATTTTTCCTTTATTTACACGAGGCAATCATACAAGAATTTTCGTTTGTTGTTTAGTTCCATGGTAAGCACATTTTTGTGGTGGATACTGTGTGTTTTGTTGCCAAGGATAAAATACTGTTTATTGATTTCCTTAGAAATATTTCTGAATAAAAGTAGTTGCCACTATTTCTTTTCCAGATTACAGAGTGTTGGAGAATTTAACCAAAATAATTATTGTATTAACCTTCTGGCATAGGATTAAGAGTTTTCCAGTTTGGTAAAATTATTGAAAATATGTTCATAGAATATGATTTTCTCACAGCGTACACTAAACAACATATAGTTACTCTTGTTTCAAAAATTAATTATTTTGTTTATGTTATTCATACATGTGGCAAAATGACTGAAAGAAAAACATGGTTATACATAGCTTCCATTCTCTTGAACCTCATTTGACAGAAAATTAATAGAATACGTTTTTATCCCATGTATCACTTAGAGTGTTGAAAATAATTTTCAGGCCTGAAGGATGCAGTCCCTAAGTCAGACACAGTTCTTGCAACTTATCCTGAGGCCTGAAACTGACAGTAGTTTGATTTAAGGGTAACCAGGAAAAGGATATATTGCTGTATCAGCTGTAGGGACAGCTACATCTGGCAGAAGGAGGGGAAGGCAACATGAGAATAATAACTTCTAGAGCTCCTCCAAGCAATCTCCTTGGTTTCAGTGCTTGGAAGCTGAACTAATTTTGGTCCTATCAGTGTATTCTGAACCTTCAGTGAATTTATACCATGGCTGTTACAGGGAGTCATGTTTCTCTTTACTCAGAGGGTGTTTTGGATCTGCGTAGATTTTAATACTGAAAATAGAGACAGCAGCAAACTGCAGACAGCCAATTAATGAAGTGAATAATTAAGAGTAATTAATAATTCAGACTGCATCTCAGCCTTTAGGTCCTGGTAGATCCTCACTGTTGCAGTAGTCAGTTGCAGAGATGTAAAATTCCTGTGCCTCACTGTTATTAAAACCAATAGCTTTTATCTCCAAGGCTGATTGTACTGAGATTAGCAGTTGTAATTGTTTGGAACCATAGATCTGAAGGCATAACTAAGAAATTTGTAATTAGAACAATTGCTGAAGTTTTCATGTTGTAGTGAAATTCTGGAGACTGAATTTTGCCATAAAGCGTAGAACGTTTATGTTAGAAATTAACCTAGACAGCACCCAGACTTCATGCTAGTGGGAAATGGAGAATGAGTGCTTTCCTGGGGTTTTCTACTGGACAAGAAATTAACAAAGAATCTTAGAAAAAGCAACACATTTTATTTTCAGGGAGAAAAACTTGTTTCCAAGGTCTTTAGTGCTAAATTTATACCCTGTCTTCCAGATGAGCACGTGACAGGTGCTTTCTTCCTCTTTGCTACGTGACTTTCGGTGTTGAGAGCCTGTGAAACTCCCTTTCTCTTTGTAACCCATATGATTAGGGTATGAAATATCTTCAGAAGCTGTGCTTGAGGATTAGAGTATTAAACACCAAACAAAATGCCTTAACTGAAGCAGAGGTTTCAATTTTCCGTGCATTTTTCTACATGCTCATCTTCTGCGGCCCCACCTTCTCTTTTACAGCTGGAATCAGCCCTTCTCTCTCTGCCATTCCCCTTGGGCCTATTGCTGTGAAGTGTGTTTTTCTCTTCCTAACCATAACTGAAGAAAGATCTTCACCAGTTCATTACTCGGTACAAAGGAAATTAAACACAACAAGTAGATCTATTTGGTTTTTTTCTCTGGAAGCAAAGCCAATGTCAGGGTCTTCCTTTTTCCTCTCCTTTTCCATGTCACATTTTACCATCTCCTTACTGCGCTGTCCTCAACCAAATCAATCAAATGGTTGAGATAGATAAAGGAGGAAAAAAACCCCATTTTTGGATTGTGAAATCAGTCTATTTATTTATTTATAGTTAGAGGAAATAGTCAAATTTATAAGACTCAAACTGGATGTATAGAAATGGCTATCTAATGTAGAGAGAGGAGAGGAGAGTGCTTCAGGTACCTTTATTAATTGCCTTTAATCTGCTTATTAACAAATTATATTATTTCTAGATAAGAAATCTTGCCTAAGAGGAGGGTGGATTAGTTTAACACCAACCAGAATTCAATATCCAATATACCTGGAGCCTTATGACAAAAATAAGATGTTGTTTAATTCATGTAAGACTATACTCCCCTGGCTGCGGTACCGTGAAAAAAAGATGACAGAGAAATTAATTAGGAAGTTAGAGATCTTAGAAAATAACAAAAATACTTCTTAAAGAAGATGTGGCATATGTTAATGAAGCGTTAACCTATGCTGGCACTTTTGTAAAACAAATAATGTCAGGTGGAAAAACACCAAGCTGCAGGGTGGGTGGTAACAGCTGCAAGTAAGGATCTCTTCCTCCCACTGCAGCAGCGACAGCTTATCAAGTAATAATCATAATAAAGACTGTGATTGTCTCAACCATATCTTAAAAAGAACCTAAAAGATAGTTATGAGCAGTGAAGGACCCTGTGAGCCTCATGTTTGGGAGGAATACACCAAATATCATAGTTTTGTTTCTACTGGCCATCAGTAGAAAGACCAAAACCAAAGCAGTCAAGTTGAGAGTAAATATTAATAACTCTGCAAAAAAAATTTGGATGCACAGAAGTGTGTTCTGGGTTCTTTAGAGACATTTCTAACTCAAACAAAACAAAACCAGAACAACACAAGCTTTATCAACACTGTTTTCATGCAGCCAAATTGTTTCTAGACAGCAGTAATGCCAGTGGGTTTTGAAAGCTTTCTAGCCTGGTTTTTTGTATATAGGAAACAGGCTCCATTTGGAGTCCGTATGTTTTCAATGGTAGATGAATTCAAACATGCTAGCTCCTATATGTCCCATTACAGTTGGATTGTCAGAAAATTTATAACCTTCCAAATACCTCTATATCTGGCTCAGTGAGGTTTTCTTGGCTTTAGGGAGATTACTTATGACTTCTGCTTGGGCTCTGATGCTCATTTTTTAAAACCCTTCCAAGCCTAAGAAAGGAAGTAACCTCATAACACACAATATGCTGCCCAAAGCACACATTTTTGAGTTCGAAAAGCTAGAAAAGTTGTTTGCAATAGAGTTTCTCTCTTGTTTTGTTGTGTTGTAATTAAAGAAGCATATACCATCTCTAGAAAGAACTTGTAGCTCACAAGGATTTATTCTACATCCCCAGGGGTCTTTTTGGTGTTTTTTTTTTTTTTTTTCCTAGTCACTCTAATCTGTATTGTTTGGGCTGCGAGGGAAACTTTTTGCCTTTCACATTTCGCCCTGTACAAGTAGAACCATCATCAGTGAAGAAATAACAACAATCCCCCCAACCCAATCTTTTCTGTAGGGCAGTGAGAACCTGAAACCAGAACCAAGCCAACAGGAAGACACATTTCCTCCACCTCCTTTCAATGTCAGAAGAAAATAGAAGCTAATATGAACATGCTCTTAGCAAGAAATGCAAGAAATGAGGTGACCCCCACTCATGTACATGACTTCCAGAAATCCCAGCGCTTTCAAAAAACATTTTGACAGAGGCAGTTGCAGCAGAGAATTTGAACAAGAATGGAAGCTTTCTGAAAGATAGAGATGAAGAAAGGAAAAATTATTCGGTAAGAAAATGCCTGAAGTGTGATTCTGGTATGAATTTTGCATTTTGAATTCTGTGAAAAATGCAACAAGGATATATATATTCTACCACCATAGTCCATCATGGCTCATCTTTAATCCCAGTTTCTTCTTAGTATCTAACATTGCATTTTGCTTATTGTAGTTTCCATCTTGGAAATTGAGGTTTGATATTTCAGCTGCTTCTAATTTGACCACACCGAAACTTGGCTTTAATCAGATATGTTTCCTAAGGAATTCAGTGAGCTTTGTTTTTTGAAGTGCAACAAAAATAGCAAAATTCTGTTGATTTCAGACATATTTTCCAAGGTGCTATGTCCAGCACAACTTGGTTTTGAGAAATTAGAATAGTGCAGGAAAATTGCTCTCTTAGACCGTGTCTGTTCTGAATCTCTCACAACTGACACACAAATGGTAGAGGTGGACTCCAAACCTAAAGAAATCTGACAGACATTAACCAAAACTTTTACTGCTGTGACTCTTGCCAACAAAGGACAAAACCACACTTTCCATCAGAGATAGAATGTCCCATCCATTTCATGTTAAATTAGCCTGAGAATGGCAAAAGGATGGAGGCTTTCCGGCATGAAGCAGTAGGAATTTTTCAAGGCTTTCATGAAAAGGAATAGTTTAGGCTTTTAGGAGAAATAGGGTGGCTATTTGGGGGCAGTGGGCAATGGCTGCTGTCACAATAGAAGTGTGGATCTTTGATGAATCCATCTTGCTATCGCAGATTATTTGGGGTGTTTAGACTCACAGAAGTATTCAGTGCCTCCTACACTACTAAGGGCCAGAGTCTTGGTTTGGAGATTATTACTCTGACATAAGGTTGATAAACCTTTCAAACTGTGCCATGTGGCATTGTGAAATTGCGAGATACTTAGCAGAACAAATAAGAGTACAGATATTTGATGTACCAGAGGCAGAGGGAAAATTTTCTGAGATTGAGACCATCCTTAAATGAATTTTAGAAATTCATGGTGCTAAATACTTTTGAATAGCTAGGCTTTCTCTGTTGCTGAAACATGTAAAAGACTTCATGTCCATTCTAAATGTAAGTGTTATACAGTCCAAACACAAACCTCTCCTCACCTATGTCCTTGAAATCCATATGTGCAAAAATCTTTGGTAGGTTTTTTTGTCATTACAAAATCCATTCACACTCAAAAGCCATGCAGAGAAGAATCTCAGAGCAACATCTGAAAACAGCAGAGAAATGTACAAAATTCTGCGTGAAGCAGAGTGGTTTTCAATTTGCAAATGGAGCAATCATTTTTGGCTGTTGCTTTTAAACTGCATAGACACACATCATTATTCTGCATTTCAGCTCAGAGCTACAAGCAACATTATGGAAAAGTATCCATGGGGATGAAGTCTGTTTTGATGGGCAATGAGTGCTTTGCTACCAGGAGAAATAAGCACCCCCCCAGAAGTAAAGTAAGCATCTAAAGATTTGGAGGAGAGTGCCCACACTGAAAATGGAGTATTGTTATTTTTTATCACAATATTATCGAAGACAACAGTTTGGTACTTCTCTATCAGACCTGAGCTTGTTTCTCTATTATCCTTAAAACATCTCCCAAGACAGACACTCAAGCCTCTCTTGGGCCATTGCTCCCCAGATGAGGAGGACTTTCTATTTCTAAGACAGATAGTCTGTAACTGCTGACAGAAGTCCTTTAGTCTTGTAATTTGTCCAAAGTATATGAAAACAAAAAGGTTTTTCCCCTATTTCCTCACAGATGCTGGTTAGGTACAGAATGTTCCATTAAATAGATACAAACTTGATTCCAAAAAATATGTGTCTATGAAATATGTTTGCCAACCCAATGAACCTGATGGGTAGCAATGGTCCAGCCTCTCCTGAGCAGGTTTTTAATGCACTGAGCAAAATAAAAAATGCAACTGTATTTGGGAGGTGCCACTGAAAGGTTTTGTGCCTTGGCTCAATGAAATATTCTTAGGATGCATTTGAACACCGCTGTGTTCCATGCAGGTAGAATTGGCTAATATTATTTGATGATGTTGCTAATTGGTGGTGCTTTGTCTAATGTGAAACATTGCTTTAAAAACAACTCTCTCCTGGAAGACTGACAAACACCTCTGCCCAAACTAAATTCTTCTGAAGAGCTGATATTTTTGATATTAGTGAACCAATCTGGGAAAGGCCTTTTGGGCTTTGTCTTTGTGGGGGCTGCTGACATTCACACACATAGCAGGAATGCCTTGTGTATGTCCATTTTGTCCTTGTACCAACAGAGATGTGTTCATCAGGTCATCGTGACACAAAGGAGATTTTAACTTTCTTGGAAAATTTGTCACTGATGGTAGGCACAGTGACTTTCAGTTTGTCTTGTTGACAAAAAAGAGGCAATTTTACAGCAGAAATGGAGAAAATGAACATTAAAATTTTGCTAGCATGGTCTGCAGATAATACTGTATGTGTTTCATGCATTTGATATGCTTTTTAAATTTTTCTGTTTTAACATTTATATGGAGATAGACCTCATTCATGAAGAAGGTTCAGCTCTCTCAGCTACATGGACATTTATGAATATGTGCGATATATCCAGGCTGTTCCGCACATCAGCTATGCCTCAGCCCAATAGCCACTTTTCAGCAAAGGAACACTGTATCAAGTATAGGAGCTGTATCTTCCCCAGCCCCAGCAACACCTGAAATTGCATCGTTTAAACCCCAGTCAGATGACTGGAACTACAGGTGTAGAATCTGTGTAGGTATTTTACATTATATGTGAAGGTTTAAAAACACATATGTGTGTGGTCTCTACATCAGGGCATGCTAGAGGGTTCTCTAAGACACGGCTCTTTCAGAAGAAATTGTTGAACATATTTCCTTCTAACTCTTTAAAATGTTTTAAATATTTCCAAAAATTCACTAACCAGAGGGAAGAAACGAATTAGTGCTCATGACTGAGCACTATTGCCAAGCAGGAGATTTTGGCACGAAATTCCCATCAGAAAGCAGAAAGCCAGGTCAGTCAGGAATACACTGTTTGCAGGGATGAAGGATCAGCTTTTCCCCACTGACCTTTATGGGAACATTGGTTAGGACTTAGAGAGAGTTTAGATGCATCTACAATGGTCTGACAGTTGGGAATTCTCACCAATGAAAACATGCTTGGAGGAAAAGTCTCAGTTTTGAGTGTAGGACCCTAAATCTGTCAGTGGAAGTTTCAGTGGATTCAGTGAGTCTGGCGCTTGGTTTGCAGTTGTTTTCTGAGGACCACACAGTAAGTCTGTGACAGGCACATGACCCAAACCTGTCTGCTGAGTCCGTGCAGTCTAGTGCCTTAACCACAGGTTTTTGCTTAATTTTGGTAGGTATTTCTGTGACGTTTAATGCTATTATTCTACTAGCTCTTAGCTGTCAGAGATTTAAGAAAGCTTTTGAAGTAGTGAGGGTTATTCAACTGTTTGAGAACCAGTGGTTTGGTATTAATTTATATCAGAATATCTTGAGAGAAGAAGACATTTCAACAGTTTTAAAATGAATCTGAAGTTAATTTCAAAAATAGAAGCCTCTCAGAAAGCCAATGTTTCCTAAACATTCAATTCTACACCAAAGAAATTGTATCTAAACCACTCCTGAGTGACATCAAATGAACTAAGGTGAAATGAACTAAGAAAGGGCGATTGACTGGCACTCAGCTCAACATGGATCCCACCAGGCGCTGCCTAACCCAAGCGCTAGAACAGACCAAGCCTTCCAGGATATCTGAAAACCCTTTCCAGAGCTGCATCTTCCTGTATCTGCTGTGAAAGGAAATGTCAGAGCAAGGCATAACTTCTGCACCGTTCCCTCCAGCCTTGCTCTCTGATCAACCTCCCCAGCTCTTTGTGGGGCTGACCTTAAAAGACAACAACCGCCCCACATATTTGTAGCCTCTGTGGGGGACATGGATGTTATAGAGACGGTACCAAGCACCCCTTTCCTTGATCCATCCATAGCCATTAACAATGGGAAAACACTGGGAGAATATTGGGAAAACATCCTTCTGTAAAGGATGAAATCCTTGCTACCTCAGAACTCAATCAGCTGATACTTTTGATTTTAGTAAGGTTAAGGTTTCAGTCCCATCTTTGGTCAGTGTTTCGTTGTAAGAAGGTTTTCTACATGTGGTGAATTACTTACCGCAGCGTTCAGCTTATGTACAGCACACAAGGCAACAGAATAATTGGTTTACAATGAAAAGCTATGTCTCCTGATGTAGAAAATCATCGGGGCATTTTTTATGCCATAAAAACACATTATGTAGTAAATACCAAAGCAGACAATGAATTTCTTGGCGTATATAAACAGAAAGAGCTAATTCAGTTTATAACTGTCTTTGCATTCATATCAATCATGAACAATGAATTTGTGACCTATGACTGTGCCTCAGATTTGCCAACATGGGAAGTCTTCCTACATTTTCAGGCCTTTTCAATTTTGTGAACCATGAATTTCAAGCATCATCCAATAAAAATTAATTGCATAAAACTTTTCTGCCATGAACATAGACTTGAATTCTATCTGGACATGAATTACAAAAAAAA